>QXTE01000370.1:434651-763878 GCA_003942145.1 Platysternon megacephalum | reverse complement strand
GTGTCAGTAAATGCGGCCCTCGGCCCAATGTACTAGTCCTCATGTGGCCCTCGAGGTCATTTGAGTTTGAGACCCCTGGTCTAAGCACTTAACATATTAATCAAGCAATTGTTCCTCCTGTTGTTGCTAATATATGTGATGCTGAGGGAAGAGATCAGACTGAACCCAAGCCTGTGTGTGTTCAGATTAATGAGTTACACCTTTTCAATAAAACCTTTCCCCTAAAACCTCCATATATAAATTAAAGGAGGAAAAATAATCCTTGAACATATAAATTCCTGTACCCCTGTGACCTGGAAACAAACGGGGTGTGGGAGAGAACTCAATTTGTTCTGACACTTACTACTTCAAATTTGTTCGATACTCAGTTATCAAGATGATGGGTGGTTTATAAATAATAGGTAAATGACATTTCAAAGTAAAGAAGTTTATATAACCAATGTCCAGGGTAATTATCCTGCAGAAGGATTCATAACAAAAAGACTAGTGCAATATTTACAAAATAAGATTTAGTTTGAAAAAATAATCATTTTACATGATCACTTGTTACAGTCCCATTCACTTAGTCTTGTTTCTTCTCTTATTTTTACTATCTAAATTGAATAGGACAAATGGAAGGGATATTATTTTTAAAGCTTTAATACAAAATAAATCAGATTTAACAAAAAAATGAAACTAATGTTCTTCCTAGTAAACTCATAACCTTTTTTTACTTCGCAATTTTTTTAAATCATGGCACCCCAGCCTATGATGTAACTCCCTCACAATGATAGTAAGAAGAGAACTACAGTAACAGTTAACATATAATAGAGTTTCCAGTGGATGCAAAGTAATGAAAGTCCCACCCCTGCAAAACCACCAGCCAAAGATTAACGACAAGCTAAATTCCTTGTGCATCCCAGAGGAGCAAAATTGATGTTAGGTAGTACTACTGTAATTTCCTATACTAGCTTGATGGTTGTTTAGTGGTATCTCAAGCCAGTTCTTGTGAGAAAAGTATGTTTACATCACAGGGATTGGCATCCTTGATTATATCCAGAGACACAAGAGTGGGTGTAATGAATAGATGAATGGGAAAAATGTTTATTTTGCAGTGTAACAGTGTTGCACTCACCTCTTGTGAGCCCCCCCTGGCTGAGTGCAAGTGCCTGCACTCTTTCCGTTTGTGGTGGGTCTTCGCTGACTCAGCCATCTAGCCAAGTCATACATATTCTGTCTGTGAGATAAAAACAACACAAACCCCTTTTGGGGTACATGTCCAACAGAGGCCTCTCTCAGTGCCCTCTCATGTCTCAGTTTGTCCCTGCTCCGGAATAGAGCAGTGCCTCAGGGCTCCTTCCCTGGAGACAGTGTCTTCACCCTCTTGGGGCTTCCTGGCTACAGCTCTCCAGCTGGGTCACTATAGTTTAGTTCCCCCCCTCTGGGGTGCCTCACTGTCCAAGCCACTTCACCCAGTGGCTGTTTCGGGGGGGGGAAGGGAGGGGAGGGGACGACTGTCCACTACTCCAGGTCCCAGCCCAGGGATCCTGTAGATAGCTATCTGCTGTGTCCCTTTATCTAAGGCTATGTCTACACTACCGCAGTAAGTCGACCTACGCTATGCAACTCCAGCTACGTGAATATGTACCTTAGGTCAAGTTACCGCAGGGGGTCGGCAGGAGAAATTCTCCTGTCGACTTACCTTACTCTTCTAGTTGGGGTAGAGTACAAGGGTCGACTGGAGAGTGATCTGCTGTCGATTTGGCGGGTCTTCACTAGACCCACTAAATCAACCGCCTGTGGATCAATTTCAGAGCGTCAATCCCGGCTGTAGTGTAGTCCTGCCCTAAGTCACGCTGCTGCTCTGATTCCCTGGGTCACTTCCCCACAGCCCTGTGCCGTCTTCACCCTTACGTCAGGACTTTGTCCTGATGGAGTCCCCGCAATCAGCTCAGGGCTCCTTCTCGCTCTCCCTGGCTTCTGGCAGCACTACCTCATCCGAGGTCCTATAGCTCTATCAGCCAGCCACACACTGTCCACACTCCTACAGCTCCAACAAGGAACTGAACTTGCTGTGGCCCTGCAGTAGTTCTTATACTGACTTGTTGGACCCTGAGTGGTTGCTTCCCACATAGCCATTCTAGGCAGCTTGGAGGACCTCTCTACTGCCCTTTTCTGGGGTGGGATGTGGCAGGATCACAAGGCCTCCAGCAGGGGACCTCAGGGCCTAGTCCACCCTGTCACATGCAGTTACTGCTTTTAATATCTTTTAATTTGTAATAATGGAGATTCTTAATATCCTCTAGTGTTCACAGAAAACAGTCAGTGTGGTTCGGTTGCATATACCTGTTAGTGAGTGTCAGGTATTCTTCCTCACATGCAACTGCTACCCTTGGTTGAGTGAAATTGAATCCAGAGGTATGGACTTGAATGTGGAAGAAGAGTTCCCTGAGCTGCTGCTTGGTCAGCAAGCTCTATAAACTCTGCAACTGATGACCTAGGCTGAGGAAACACTACAAGCTATGTTCCAGAATCACTATCTCTTGGCAGAAAGTTTGGATGTGAGAAAATGGATTCTGTTTTAGAGAGTCCTGACTTAAATCATTGTAAAACTAGTATTTTTCAAGTTTGCATCATCTTGGAAACTTTCTTTATGGAAGGATATTTTTGTTTCTATTTTAATGTGGATCACTTTTTATTGGAATAAATTTTTCTTTATGGAAAACTTTTTCCCTGTTTTAAAAAAAATCAAACAAAAAAAGTTTGAATTAAAAAAAAAAATCTGAAAATTCTTACCCACTTTGGATCATTTTGAACTAATGTCAATTTTAGTTTCTTATTGGAATATCAGTGGAAACATGCCAGAAGTACTCAAGTCAACATTTAAGTTTGCAGTTTATACACTTCTAGGAAAAATATTTATTTTAAAATGTAAACTATTGATTTTCATTACAGTAGTGCAAAATCTGTTACAAAAATTCTTTTTATAAGTCTTGTGAATTGTGTGTGTGTGTAAATAACCCACTTATTTTGATGGGAAAACAAGGTTAGAGCACAACATTGGTTGTTTGCTCTCAACAAATCAAAACTTCAGGGTCGGATTTAGAGCTATTCCACTTTGAATAAATATTTATTGTACCAGAGACAAACTGATTATATAGCCAAAGTAGAACAGTTCCAACAGGAAAGATTGAAAGAGGAATTCCCTCTTGTACCCCAAATAGTCGTCAGCCTGGTGGTCAGGGCACTCGCCTGACGGGGAGGTGTCGGTTATTTTGTGAAAATGTTTGGAAGGACTTGGTTTTGTCCCAGTTCAGAACAGGAAATATTTTGAAATCTCATAAATTTTCATGGGATGGGAAAACAGTTTCCCACCCAACTCTATTGTTTTGCCTATTGGCATTTCTTCCACATCCACTGATGCTGCGCAGATTGACCAGTAGAGGGTGCTGAATATCCATTTTTCCCTAATACACTAACATCTAAAATGTGCTTAGCCTTTGGATCACGTGCATTCTAGAATACAGGAATGTAACTGTTACAAAACAGAAGGAAATGGGGTTAGGGTAACTCTAGTTTTTATAGTGTGTAATGATAGATGATATGACTTTAAATAACATAGACAGCTAGTTAAAGTTTGTTTGAAACCTCAGACAAATCTAACAGTATTTAGTTTTAAAAATTGTCAAGTTTAATTGCAATATTTGAGAAGCTAAGAACTTATTATAGGACACACATACTGCAAACACTACTCACAAAATACTTCTCTCCTTACTTTACAGCCAAAGGAAAAATGCCTTGCATATTTTATCTGATACTTTTAAGAATTTGCTCTTAGAAAAAAAAATTATGTATTACAGAAAGATCAACTCATAAGTGTGTGGTGTCTGTATAAGTACAGAGGTAAAATATAATTTTTATATTTTTCATTGCATAGCTCAGTGTCAGGATTACCACCCTTCATTCCCTCAGAAAATGTAATTCATTTTTTTTTAAATGTAGTGAAGAATAGCGGCCATTACTGCTGGAAGAAGAGCATTGTCTCAAAATAGCCAGCCTTTGTTTTAAGTCACAGTATAGTTACGGCACACCTTGTAATAATTCTCAAGCAGTGCAAAGTTTGTCTGAAGTCTAGCATGTGTCTTCAGGCTGAATACATGTCTGAAAAGGCTGCCACAAATATCAAAGTAATGGGGTTTAGTAGATCTGACAGAACACTTGTCAAGCTTGAGGGCCTGATTCAATGCCCACTGAAGTCCATGGGAGTTTTTCCATTGGGTTTAGTGGGCTTTGGATCAGTAGTCACTTCTAATAGCTAGTTGCTCCAGCATATACTATCTTTGCTGAAGGGAGCTGATGAGAACTAGCCTCTTAGGACTTGTCTACTCACAGAAGTTGTACTGCGTTAACTATACTAGTATAGTTATGGCCGAACAATCCCCCTAGGTGGATGCAATTATAGTGGTATAAAGGAGCTTATATTAGGCTAGCTTTACTCACAAAAGGGAATAACTAGGGGTTGCCTTGCTATAACTACTTTGGAATAAAATCCCACCCTTGACCGAAATAGTTATACTAGTATAAAACTAAAATATATGTAGTCCATCTCTTAACAACAACCAGTGCTCTCATAAATCTGAAGCTTCTCAGAAGGATTCAAGGCACCCAGGAAATTAGTATAATGTGTGAGATCTCATCTATATACAGTTATAATATTAAGCTGACTTTCAGTGTTAGAGTTCTAGAAAGCAGTTACTTTTGGACAGTCCTACGTCATGTCTGTTTGTGAATCAATCTCTATATAGTGAAGAATAGCAATATTCAGTGTGGAATCTGAGCACTTAGCACATGTACCTTTTAGCAGCTTTACACTTTCAGTATGGCTTTGCTTTATTGTATACATTTATGAGGGGATGGGGCATCCCTCATGTAGGCTCACTTTACGTGATTTAGACTGATGGATGCTAACTTCTCCAAAAAACAGGAAACACAAACCTGACCCCACGCTCTCTCTGTAGCTAACTAAATTTACTTAGATTGTAAGCAGTTTGGGATAGAGATCATCTTTTCATTTTACATTTGTACAGTGCCTAGCGCAGTGGGGCCTGATCCCTGATTGGGTTCTCTAAGTACTGTTCCAGTACAAATAACACTTGTTGAGCCAGCTACCCTGAAACAGGGGATAAGGAGACTAATTGCCACGAGAAATTTCAATGCCTGCTGTTAGGGGGAAGGACTGACCAACATTTTGCTTTATTTTTCTTTAGTTTCCTGTAATAATTTTAGTATTTTTTAAAGACACTCTTAAAATAACTGTGTACTATGTCACCTTGTTTTTCTTGTGAATTTAGGTTCTGACATCAAAATCCTCGAAGATCAGTTTGATGAACTTATAATAGAGACAGCTACAAAGCGTAAGCAGTGTCCCAGAAAGATATTAGTACATGTAATCAAAACCATGAAAGCAGAGCAAGAAATGTTGGTAAGGATCTTGATTTTGCACTTTGTAAAGATGAAGTCTTAGTAATAAAACTTTATCACACTCTACTATTAAATCTTTGCTGCAGCAAGACTGTNTTTTTTTTTTTTTTTTTTTTTTTTTTTTTTTTTTTTTTTTTTTTTTTTTTTTTTTTTTGCAATAGTTAATGTTTTCAGGTTACAAAGTGAATGTCAATGATGATTTACGGTAGTCCTAAAGTAATTTCCCCAAAGAGACCTCTCCTCTTGCTTTTGTTACTGATGGTCCTTTCAGATTTTGCAGTAATACCAATTAGATTATTCTGTTCTAGCTAAATTGTTCAGCAAAAATTACGAAGTTAAAAAAATGTGGCATCACTATACATCACTTTCAACCAATTTTGAGCAATAGTTTTTTATATTTTCCTCATCTTTGGCTGTAAGGAGTCCTCATGGGCAACACAACTCCCACTACCACCACTGTCTCAATATATGTGTCTCGAGGCAGTGGCTTCATATAATAGCCCATAACAATGAAGTTCCAGGGCTTCCTTACACTTTTCTCCAAAAACACTCCTCCTGAAGAACAGCTACACTTGCTCTGCACAAGTGTCAGTCTCCCTACATCTGCCAAAGGAAGACTGCCTCCTTTAAGGCTCTTCAAGTGAGTCCATTACAAATGCTTGAGCAGTGCAAGTTGTATACTTCCCTCANAATGATGATTTACGGTAGTCCTAAAGTAATTTCCCCAAAGAGACCTCTCCTCTTGCTTTTGTTACTGATGGTCCTTTCAGATTTTGCAGTAATACCAATTAGATTATTCTGTTCTAGCTAAATTGTTCAGCAAAAATTACGAAGTTAAAAAAATGTGGCATCACTATACATCACTTTCAACCAATTTTGAGCAATAGTTTTTTATATTTTCCTCATCTTTGGCTGTAAGGAGTCCACATGGGCAACACAACTCCCACTACCACCACTGTCTCAATATATGTGTCTCGAGGCAGTGGCTTCATATAATAGCCCATAACAATGAAGTTCCAGGGCTTCCTTACACTTTTCTCCAAAAACACTCCTCCTGAAAAACAGCTACACCTGCTCTGCACAAGTGTCAGTCTCCCTACATCTGCCAAAGGAAGACTGCCTCCTTTAAGGCTCTTCAAGTGAGTCCATTACAAATGCTTGAGCAGTGCAAGTTGTATACTTCCCTCAGTTGGGACTGTTGCCGTCTGTATTTCCAGATTTGCTAACAAAGTGTGTGAGCCACAAGAATTTTGTTCCAATAGTGACTAATGACAGAAAGAAGTGACTCTTTTATCCTGGTCTGCTCACAATTTTGAGAGATGACTTGTAGTGGAGAAAATATTTTATGGGTCAGGCTTGAATATAAATGTTACTCACCTTGTATTATAAAAACTAAAAACATTTTCTAACTGTTGAAGATGTTGGTATTGAAATAAGTTTCTTTCCTCCCTCATAGCCTATCCTTGCTCATCACTCAACCTGAAGTAAAATCATAATGCTGAATCTACTATTACATTCATTTCTGCTACAACTACTTGATGTCAGATCACAAGATTCATGGCAGAGTAAAAACAGCAGGAGAACCTGAGTTTTGAGGGAGAATGTTCTTATTCATACACAAATACCTGCAAAGATAGAACAGCAGAAACTGACAGTGATTGGCCATATTAATAGCTTTCTGTATAAATGTTCCCTTTGTTCCAAGTTTGTCCAGGCTCCATGAAGGGTTCCCTAAGAGTTGCTCTGCAGTTCTGTTTCATAAATCATGTAGCAGATGGCAATGCTTCTCCCAAAATATCTAGATTTCAGCTAAAAATCTTGCTTTCCTCTGCACTAACAACTGAGTTTAGAGTTTGACAAAATAAAGCTTAATATGGTGTCTATATACATTTAAATAAGAAATGGACAGACAGAGCTAATTAGATCACTCTTTCTAGCAGTTCTCTGTATTGGATGTAGAGCACTAATCCCACTAACCATTTTTATTACAGTAGTAACCCATTGTGCTAGGTACTGTGAAAAACATAGATGAAGACACTACTTAAACCAAGGAAATATTTCAGAGTGAAAAATATTTTGAATTTATTTTTGTGTATGCAGAAGCTCTACCAGCCTGTTGTAAAGCAAAAAGAGATAAAGCCTGAGCCCTCTCAAGGTAAGTGTTTGTCATGACAATGCAAATGTATAGAGATAACATTACCTAACGGAATCACCGAATGCAAATTTGTAAAGAAACACTAATAAAATTGTTCTCTTTCAAGTGTGACTTTCAGACAAAGATTTTTAACCTGTTCATTCTGTTGGCATAGTTATACAAGCGAGAACTTGGTTATTTGAATACACTTCTATTCTCGATGTAACTGTGCAGACATAAAGCCTTGTGGTAGCTGAGCATACTGTTACATTGCTTTATTTGCACACAACTAGTTCTCTTGTCCTGAACCTTCATGCTATTACAGGCTGTGCTTCAGGGCAAAAATCAGCCACTAACAAATGATGGGGGTTTGGCAAATATTTTCTGTGGGTCAGGTTATCCAATAGCTGTCTGTGGCAGAGTTTCTTGCATCTTCCTCTGTCCACTGTTGTAGACAAGATACCAAACTCAATGAATTACTGGCTTCATCCATTTACGGCAATTCCTGTGTTCTTATTCATGTCTTATGAGAATACCACTTGGTTCTCAACATCAGTCAGTAGGCAAGCAATTGCTAAGAACTGGCTGACCTGGTAAAGAAGCATAAAGTACACATTTTTGGACATGCTTTTATCATTCAGTACTGAGTGGCACAGAGTTGATTTTCTTCTTAAAAATTATAATAAACACTCATGTCACCTTTTAAAGTACAACATCAATGGGACACATATGATATATAAATTGTAACTGTTAAAGCAGAAACTAACTATTTAATCAGTGTCCTAAGTTTTCTAGGTACTTTGTAAACAGGACACTGTCTCTGTCCTAAGGAACTTAGTTAAGAACAAATAAAACATTAAGGGCCATGTGTAGGATGCAGTCTTTCAAGGCTTGTCTTTACAAGCTGGATTATCTTCACTACCCTATTTTAAAAGGGTGTTGGTTTATTTCTAGCATTTTGAATGCAGTAAATCATACCCTGTGGTTACAAGGTCCTCAGTGTGCTTTGGCGGCGCAATGTCATTCACACAATATAAAAATATTTAAACAAATAGAAACATTAACTAGAACTGAGGTGAAGTTTTGATAGAAGCTTTCAATTCTCAAATTGCTGATCTGACTTTACTTTAGGCAATGTTTCCTTTTTGTAACTGAGAGGAGACTGCTCTGAGGAATGCCAGCTTTTGTAGCTAAGGTGCCAGCAGGAGCTGTAAAGAACTTCACTTCATACTTGAGGTTTTTTTCAATGGTGAGGTTAGTGTCCACATCTGCAGGTTTAAGCATGGATTAGCTTTTGGAACATAGGCAGTCTTTATTTTGTTGTTGCTCTTTTTAAACAAAGCAACAGCAAGTTATTAACAAAAAGCACGTAGTTTGTGCTGAATTTTAGTATTTGCATAGTCTCTGGGAAGTTAATGCATTCCAGTTTAGTAAGTGCAGTGGCCAGAAACCAAAAATGTTTAGATTACTCAATACCTTTCATATCCTTTTTTCATTTCCCTATCTTTTGGAAAGCCTAGAACAATGAGGAATATAATGCTCTCCATGTAAACCTAAACTTTAACCGATAGTGACATGTTAAATGTACTCAATGTGCCATTGTTTCTGATTACCTAGAGGGGTCTCAAGTAACTGCTTTTGTCTTCTCCATCACAGTTCGGGGGAGTCCTTACTTTGCTCAGCCTTCCATCACTCTGTATCCTGTCATCAAAACTTCCTATCGCAGATATACTGTCCTTTTGGATGAGTGTCCATTCATAGTCCACTGCTCTTTCTTTAGTTAGAAGGATTGCTGTGCAAATATTTTTCCTCCCAAGGTCTGAATAATCCTGCCTTTTTAACATCCTTTGCCATTCCTGAATTATGCTGCCTGACACCTGGATAGGAAATCAGATTAGGTCTCCACTAGTAATACTCTTCCCAGGACAGAGTGCTCATTTTCCTGCTATAGCAGACGAGTGCAGGATTGCTTTTGGTAGACTGTTTGATGAGAAGCATAATAGGTCTATTATTTTAGCTTGCAAATTATTTCAAATTTTTGATTTTCCTACTCATCCAGAGTGATCACAAGAACTAATTTTGCATAGAGACTCTCATCCTGTTGTTGCCACAGTACGGTAAAATGAAAGTGTTTCCTGCATTCTGCATCTACAGGGCAACTTCATTTTCTTCCAAACTTCTCTTCTTTCCAAATTGATCTAATAGAACACCTTCCCATTTTGTTTATAGTGAGTTCTTAATTTTTCTGGAGTAACACTTATCACTCCAGTTTTGCTGAGTGGGAATGGTTAACTGTAACTCTGAATGCTGAGGGCAGCAATTCCAGTTGTATAGCGACAACAAAACCTTCCCTCAAACCTGCTACTTTTGTCTAGCTTTCCATTACTGACCTCTTCACATTTGTTGTCTTCTGCCCTATCTTATTGTCTAATATAATGAAATCTTTTAAGCTTCATAAACATGTCTTGAGGTTTTATTTGTTGTAAAAGTCTTCCTTCCTTCACCACCTCGTTGTTGTCATTGTTTCCTGTGTTTATCTAATTTAGGTTGCAGACCTTTGGGGCAGGGACCTTGTATCTTGCTTTTCCTGTCTGCACCCCGATGAGGCCTCTAGGCAACATAAATGACTAGGAATAATAATGGCAACATATAAAACTTAGCACAGAGAATCGTAATTTTAGGGGTGGAAGTTGGTAAATGACTATCCACATCCAGGTTTTTAGAGAGTAAGGCCTATGCTATAGGTGAGTTTAAAGACATTTATGCAAGTTCATACTATATTTTCAGTTAGGTCTAACTTTATATAAGTTGCTTACAAGTATTGTGCTGCATGTATGGTAAACAGCAGCCTATCTATACTGGTGAATAAGAAACAATAGAAAGTGCCTCTGGACTTTCTTTGTGGTTTCATGGAGCACATTTACTTACATGTGTTTATCAAGAAATCCTAAGATGCATACCATTACTTAGCCTTCTCTGGTCTTTTTAAAAATGTTTAGGAGGCTTCAGTCAAGGAGAGACAGAGAACATGGGGCGTGTTGGTTTTTTATCACAAGGTAGCATAAAAAGTGAACAGATAGAAGTAATAAGTATGAAGAGCAATAAATAGCAAAATATTTCTCATTTTGTATGCTCATATTTGAAGACCCTAGAACCCAGAGCCCTTAAAAAATCTTTAATTCAGTTCAAAATTAGTTCAATTACAACATCTGCAAATGTATATAAATAACAGCTCATGGGATTGCGGGAAGATTACTTGTAAACATTTGTTGTTAATTTTTCCTAAGTGAATAAAGCTCTGACTGGCTTGTGGCAACCCTTTGAATGTGGAAACAATATTCTTCTATAAACGCTAAAGAGAAAAATGGGTTGTACAATATGACATGAGGCAGTACTGGCTTGATATATTGCCCCATTCTTTAAGTGACGGGAAACCTGAGGGCTGCTTATTTTTTTCCCTGCTACTGGATAACCTATCAAACTATTATTAATGGCAATCACTAAATTTACAAAGCAGTGTATTCCTTTAGTTTCCTGTTACATAAAATATTGAATCACAAAATGCCTTAGAAAGCAACAAAGCAGATATTTAATCATTTTTAGAAGTATTTTTACAGTTGGTAATATTCTCCTGCTCTTTATTAAAAAAAAGAGTTTTTTGTTACTTCATAATTCTGGGGGAATATAAATTTTTTGATGTTTGTTTCTTTGCAGCTTCTCACATGGAAAATCTTAGGCAGGTAACAGGGGTCACATCCAAGCAGATTAGTGAAGCAATGAAGGTAAGATTTGTGTGTGCCTGTTGGGAGGAAATCTTTCATTGTGATTTTTGTCACATAACATTTAACACATTTTCCATCAATGCTGTAAAACAGCCTTATGAAGCAAATATTCTAACTAGCCAATATATCCTTTTTGTACAAAAATTTGCCACCTATATTCGTAAAATTACTGAGTCTACATCTTTACCAGACATAATTGCAGTAGAACCCTTGCTTTGGACTAAGTTTCCTTTAAGATTCACAGTGAAAGACCTGTAGAAGTATTTTTGTAATTTGGAATATCCACAGTATTGTAAAGATTTAAAGATTTCTTTACCTGCAGTGTTTGGAAGATTAAACCATCATTTTAGAAGAATGGTACTGCCTCTATATACTAAATGGCATTTTATCACTTTGGTAAGAAATTTGAAATGAGCTGTAGTATTTCCACCATATTTATTCTTGATAAACTTTCATATATTCTTCTGCTTAGTCTTTAAACTTGCACTAAAATTTCTTTACATGAGCTGCTAATGCAGACTCTTGCTATTATTGGTCTATGAGTTAGTGTTGGTAACTCAGAACTATAATTCCAAAAGATTGTGTTAGGTGGGGTTTTTATGGATGTCAAATTCTAGTTAACATGTTTTTTCTACCCATAATTGATATTAATAATGTTAGTTTAATTATGTAACTTGGGATTGGAGATGCTTTGTTGTTTTCTTTCCTTTGTAGTCCCTACCAGCATTGATAGAAAGAGCAGAGGGATTTTCCCAAGCGTTAACTTTGCAGCCCATCTTAGAACTATGCAAGCTTCGCCAAGAAGTCTTTGCTGGCTGTAAAGCTAAGGAAGAAAATAAAATCCAAAGCTTTATAACACAAGTGGAAGTCACACCAGCAGAGACTGCTGCCAGTAAAAATTCTAATGCTATCCTGAAAAGAAAGAGAACCACAGATTCGCCACAGATGAAATACTACCCCCTGCGACGAAGAATTACGTTGAATACATGAGTTTTTCTTACACTTACTTTCAAGCTTGAAAAATCTACTCTCCCCATTTCCACAGTATAGTTTAACTGTGTTCTTTCTGACAGTGAATTACAGGTTTTTTAAAAAGAGAATTCTTAGTGGCTGTGTAGCCTTTAATGTTTTTATATTTTTTCTCTTTACTGTTACATCCTAGTCATGTGAAAATGTGTACATTAGCAGTGATGTTCATCAGAGTGCACTCATATCCCCACAAATTTTTCTCTGTCCTTCAAAATAGTAAACTCTATAGATTAGCCTATAATTCTTTCTATATTCTCTTATTGTAGGGATAAACTCTGGTCTTGATCCTTCAGTTGCTTGCACAAGTGAACAACTTTATGCATGTTAGTAGATCTGTTGTGTCCAATTGGATTATTCATGCATAAAGCATGTGTATAAAAGGATTGGAGGATGAACCTATCGTATTGCTCCCTTAAATATAGCTAGCTAGATAGCTGTTGGTTTCTTTAATTGTTGAGGAAAAGTAATTTTAAAACACGTCAGTCTCTGTATAGCAGATATAGTTTTCATTTATGAAATGTGTGTGCAATTGCAAAACTGGTCTTTTTTTAGTACAATTATTTTTATTCTAAATTTGGGTGGGTTTGGTTTATTTTTTTTATAGTCCATGTTTTTATGTAAACATGGAATTTTAATAAAATGTTTATATATTTACCTGTAGTATAGTTTTTGAACAAAAACCAGGCCTTTTCGGTCTTGTAATCTATAACATATCAGCATTTTCATGTCATCCTAACTACAAGTGTCTAAGTGCAACCACTTTGGGATCCCTAGAGGATACTTCTTCATGTTAGAGGATCTCCAAGCAATGTTGTGTGTATATATATATATATATCTGTAAGTAAAATATTTTTGACTAGACTTTTAAATCAGTGTAGAGTAAAATTAAATTAATATCAAGCTGAACTATCCAACATCTGAGTTTCTTCATATAACAGAATAACTAGAAGATTGCAGAGTATTAAATTGAGCAGCTTGCCTTAATAATTTATATTTCAAATGTTTTAGAAGTCAAAGCTATTAATATAACTTTTTCCTAGCTTCTGATTACATACACTTGCAATATAAACTTATCTCTATAACATGTAAAGTGCTTTCTCATACTGAATAACTTTAATTACTCTTTATTAGAGAATTTCACAGATCAGAGACTCAGTAAGAGGGAAAGAATAGGCCCCACTTAACCTTTCAGAGACTGAAAATCTTTAAGAAAAATGTGTGGCAAATTTTAGTTTAAAATATTGTGACTAATATAAATTTAGTACAGAGTGAGAATTTGTATGTTGAACATTTGTACATAAATATTGTCTTTATGACTTGTATATTTGTAAATAGACATTTGTGCTATTATACAAAGCAAATAAAACTGTAATTAAAAAATACTATGTGAAATCTCAATTTAGTTTATTTACCACTTTAAGAGTAACTATCTAATCTGGAATATGTAGTGACTCTAGTGGGTTACCTTTGGAAACTACTTTCAGATTTTGTCTTAGGTACTAGTAGGGTGACCAGATAGCAAGTATGAAAAATTGGGACCAGGGCACAGGGGGTAAAATAGGGGCTTTGTCTTGGGATCCTAACATCAGGACAGTCCCGATAACACCCTAGGTACTGGTCCCATTCTGGTTCTTATGTGTCCTCTCCAAACCACTGCATAACTCAGTATGAACAGAAGTATCTATTTGAGAGGCCCAAGACTGGGATCGCAAGAGTAGTGGGATTATTTTAGCATATAGATAGGAAAGAAGAACACAATCCACCCGCATTATGCACGGTTGTGTGCTTTTTTTTATTGGTGAGGATGAGAACCCCATTCCTTCACCCAAACGTTGATCCGCACATATTCTTCTCAGTTCCTTCTGCCCCTTTTCCCTCAACCCCGCAGATAAAACTCCTCCTCTTCTACTTGTAAGACCGATATGTGAGTACTATTGATTTTAGGATTTTTTTACTGGCATCCATCACTAGTATTTAAGCATCTCCTAAGTTAATAGAATGGCATAAGAAAGTCTCTAGTTAGTTTCAGGGAGCCTTTGGCTCTTCCTTAACAGTTGTAGTTAAGCACCAACAGTGTGTTTGATTTGTACAAATCAGCAGACTTGACCCCTGACCCAAGAAACAAGAATTCCAAAAGGCAAAAATCAGGTAAACACCTTAATAGAACCTGAGCAAGGCATCTTGGAGCTACTTTTATAAACAGAGCTGAAGATGGCATCATATTGACAATGTTTGAAGGCTCCATGAAAGGGGGGATTTCAAGAGGGATATGAATGAAGTGAGTATGGATGCTTGGTGTTCTGCAGCAGGGAGAACATTCCAAACACAGGATGTGATGTGGAAGAAGACACAAACCTGAGTGGTAGGGGAAAAGAGGTGAGGCTGCCAGGTTAAGCAAAGTGGTTAAAGGGAAACTTAGTAAGAAACAAAAATATCACTTTAAGTCTTGTGGGTAGGCTCTGTGTCTGAACAGGGATGCTCTATGAAGTTCAGGATATCTGATGGCAACCATGGGCCAGACTTATGGGCAGAGGACATGACAGAGACAGAACGTCCCAAAAGGCTTCTCTTTGGAGTGGATGTGGTAAGATGAACTATATGGTACATACGTTGCTGTTTAAAAATATGGAAAGCTTTTTAATGTGAACCAAAGAGTGACCCTTCATGTACTTTTGCAGTGTTCCTTGTGCATGGCCTCAAGTGTTCTGTCTTTGTTTTTTTTCTTTCTTGGTCTGAAAGTGCTTCGTTTTTCTTTCTAAGATACTTTTTCCCTTCAGTGAACTTTCCATAGAAATCAGCAATGTTGCAAGGCAAGTGTCGGAAGTGTGCACTTACTGAAATGTTACAACAGTCAAACTTTTATTTTTAACTTAGGGTAAATTGGTATTGCATCAGGAGATGTCTGGCAGTTCTTAATATAGCCTCTGAATTCTGCAAGAGCTACCTACTCCATAAAGGAAAGACTGTTCTTGATAGTTAAAGTTCCAGCCACATTTCCATTATAAATTGGATTTTTGACCCATTACATTTTTCATTTTAGATGTTGTATATCTTACATTGTTGCCACTCTCTCAAGCAGCAGCAGATGTTGGGGCCCTGCAGATCCGCTCCTATTGGAGGAGAAATCAGTGATGCAGAGTCTGGGTTTATTTTTGTTGTAACTTCTTGTATTTACACTTTATATACTGGTTCTTGAACAGAGGTGATCACAAAGAGCATGTAAGTAAATTCCTTTTTCAGAAATCTCTACCCAATGCCCAGTTCCTAAAAAGCAACTCTTCCCCAAGAATTTACTCTAGTTGGAGAGATTAAGAAAAGAGAGCAAACTCTTGCTCATTGCCACAGCTCCCCCAAAGAAAACTATAGCATCAAATTAACAATACAGCATTTCTGCAAGGACTGTGTACTGCTTGCACACTAACCGCTTGTTAGTGAGGTAGTGTGTGGCAAGCCATAGTGTGAATCTATAGCATACTGCTAATTCATTGTGTGGGTCCTGCTAGAGCACACTAAAAGTTCTTCTTTAAGTAGATGCAGCTTAGGTGTGGGCACTGAAGCTGGAGAAATTTGCGTAGCAGTACTGATATCCATATCCCATATCTCCTCCCCTGGCTATATGAGGCAGCACTGTCCCGACCCCCCCTCAGTGCCTTCTTACCACTCATGGTTGGAGCTCTGTGTAGTGAAAAATTGTGAGTTTAAGAACTATTGCTTAGTGTATTTCCTAGTTGTATGTAGTTAGTAGGGAATCTGTTGAGTCCAGTACTGATAAGTGATACTGGCACTGGCTGTTTTAATGCTAGCGGACCATCTTTGCCTTTCCATCCCAACCTCTCCCTTGGTCCAGGACTTTGCCACGGCTACTTAGTTTATAGTGTCATTGGTTTATGGGCTGCTGAACTTTTGGGTCTGTCGGCACCGCACCCCAATGTTCACCTTCCGCAGTCTGTGGAAGCAGAGCTGGTGCTGGGCTTGGTGCAAGGGACTGTTAGGCATCATTGATATTACTGTGGTGGCTCTCCCCGCACTCCACTTCGGCATCGTCACGTACTTTGATGCTACTGCTGACTTTGGGGTCAGTGCCACTCCCAGCACTGGGAACAACGGAGGTGTACTCAGTGCTGACAGTACCATTTCCACTGTTGGCGCCAGCAGGCTCCTTCTTTTTTGAGGAACGGATAGTCAGACCAGTTACTTTCCCCTTCAGGGATGGCTCCACCATTATCCCCAGAAACTCAAAACTACTTGGCGTCGAGGCTGGGCTCTTCCTCCTCTCGTTCTCCACTGCCTGGCACTCTTGGGATGGGGGGCCCTGGCCCAGCACCTACTGGCCACGAATGTCTTATCCTTATGCCTAGTGACCTCCAAGACTGCGCTGAGCATTTAGGCAGAGTTCCTGCGGAACACCCATAAGTTGTTGGATATCCTGCAGCCGTCTGCTCCTGGGAAAGTGGCCCTCCCTATAAATGATGTGCTCCTAGATCCTGCAAAGGTTCTTTGGAGCATGCCAGCTTCAGTACCACCTATTGTGAAGCACATGAAGAAACACTACTTAGTCCTGGTGCAGGAATTGGAGGGCTTTGACTCCCAACCGGTCCCAAATTCCCTGGTAGTAACCACAGTGAATGATAGAGCCCAGCAGGGCGGATTAAAGGACAAGCAGTCTAAAAGATGGACTTAATGGGTAGGAAAATTTACACCACCTCCTCCCTGCAAATACAGATTGTGAACCAGCAGGCATTGTTGTCCAAATACAACTTTGTAAAATGGACTGCCATGCCTAAGTTTGCAGACAGGCTGCCTGAAACCTCCACAGAAGAATTTTGGGTGTTGATCACTGAAGGCTGCTTGGTGGAAAAGATGTTGCAGTCCACACTGGATGTCGCAATCACTTCATCCAGAGTTATGGTGACCATTAAAAGGAAGTCCTGGCTGCAGAATTTGGTCATTGTTCCCAATGTGCAGCAGGCTGTAGAAGATCTGCCCTTCAATGGCTGGGTGCTTTTTTTTTTTTTTGGACAAGACTGATGAGACTGTACTCCTTCAGGGATTCCAGGGCTATCCTCTGTTCCATGGGGGCATATGCACTGTCACTGCAAAGGCGCCACTATGGTGGTCAACAACAGATGCAATGACATCCGCAGTGCATCTTTGGGCAGCCTTTTCCTCTTCCAAGACAGTGGGACTACCCCAGAAAGGGGCATAGGGCCCAGAGGAGAAGGAAGATGGGTCCTGGTTTCGGACAGTCCACATGCCCTCCCCCAATGTCCCCCAAGCACCCATTTTGATTCCTTGGTCCAGAGCAGTGTCCCAGCCATCCCTCCCTTTACCCCGCCTCTATTCAAGGACAGGATGGCTTTGCTTTTACGATGTTTGGGACTCAATTACAACCAACAGCTGGGTCCTAAGCACCGTCAGTTAGGTCTACGCTATCCAGTTCCTCTCCACTCCTCCTCCTCCTCCTCCTCTCCACCTTTCCTCCCCATCCCTCTTCAGAAACCTTTCTCACAAGATACTACTCCTCAAGCATGTCCGTTCTCTACTGGCTTTGGGAGTGGTGGAGGAAGTTCCTCTGGAACACTGGGGTCAGGGCTTCTATTCCCAGTACCTACTGGTCCCCAAATCCAAAGGCGGGGTAAGACCCATTCTCGACCTTCGCAGACTCAATAAATATATCAGGTACATGAAGTTTGGAATAGTCACCCTATCAAGTAGACTCCCTGCGTTGTCTCAGAACGACTGGTTTGCTGCTCTGGACTTTCAGAATGCCTATTTTTCATGTGGCAGGTTTGCTGAACAACAGAAAACTCCAGTTTGTCATGGCAGAGTGCTATTTTCAGTACACAGTGCTTCCTTTTGGCCCCTCTTCTGCCCTCTTCCCCTCCCCCCCAGGTTTTTACCAAGTGTATGGTTGTAGTGATGACGTACAGTACCTTAGAAAGAAGGGTATTCATATCTTCCCATATCTGGATGACTGGCTGCTAAGGGACAGGTCCAGAAAGGAAGTTCTTTCTTTCTCACGTATGCATTACACTGTGCCTACTTGACTGTCTGTGGTTCATCCTAACAACCGGGAAGTCCAATGTTGGTTCCCACTCAGAAAATCAAGTTCATTGGGGCCCTAATAGACTCTACAAGTTTGAGAGCATTTTTGCCAACCTACCATTTTCAGACAATTGACCACCTTTGCCTTGATCTGCAGTCCAGCATTCCGCGACAGCTCAGATATGCCTGAGGCTCTTGGGCAGAGGAGGATTAGGGGTTTGTGGGGCCCTGGGCCAGAGCAAGTGGGGGCACCTCCCCACCCCTTCCGCCTGCAGTCCCTCCCACCCCGCACTCTTGCTGGGGAAATGGGGTCTGGGCGCGGGGGCTTGCCCCCCTGCCTGGCACTCCTGCTGGTGAGCTGGGGGGGAGGGGTGCAGGGGCTTCCCTTGCCCACCCGGCATTCCTGCCTGGGAGTGGGGTCGGGGTGTGGGGGCTTCCCCTGCTCCCCGGCAGGAGCGCCAGGCAGGGCAGGGCACAGGGTGCCCATTTTTCCAGGGGCCCCGCAATTGGCCGGGGCCCCTGGGCACAGGCCCCGTTGGCCCAGTGGCTAATCTGACACTGCTCTTGGGCCACATGTGTACTTGCACGCAGGTGGTCCATTTGCAAGGTTTCAGCTTCGCCCCCTTCAAATGTGGCTTAGGACAATTTAGTGTCCAATTCTTCACTCCTTGGACAGATTGGTCCATATCCCTCAGTTGGTCCTGGACTCCTTGCAGTGATAGATGTGTCTGAAAACTGTTTGTCAGGGTGTTCCCTTTGACTGGCCCCTACCAACCAGGTCTGTTGTCACTGATGCCTCCCTGATAGGCTGGAGAGCACATCTGGGGTCACTGAAAGTTCAGGGTCTGTGGTCGGAGCAGGCAACCTCACTGCATATCAAAGTGTTGGCGCTTCGGGCCATCTACAATGCTTTTGTCACACTTTTCTGAACCACATTAGGGGCTGAGTGGTTCACATACTTACTGATGATACCACTGTGATGTATTATGTGAACAGGCAAGCGGGAGCACACTCCAGGGTGCTCCGCCAAGAGGCGATCAGTTTGTGGCAGTTCTGCATTGATGAAAGTATCACTCCAATAGCTGACTCCTTGCCTGGGGCCCAGAATTATCTCATGGACCATCTCAGCAGGAATTTTTCCCTGAGTCATGTATGGTCCCTGAAGACAAGCATCCTGTGGGTCATCTTTGCAGTTTGGGCCATTCTGACGATCAGCCTGTTTTCTGCGAGAGAACAAAAATGCCATCTGTTCTGCTCTCAAGGGACGCTCAGTCTGGGCTCCCTCACAGACACCTTCCATCTCAGTCGGCTCTTCTGTATGCATTTCCTCCAATCCTGATCATTCCACGGGTCATCCTCAAGTTGAAAGTGGATCAGGCCAAGCTCATCCTCATTGCCCCCAGCATGACTGACGGTGTGCTGGCTCTCTGATCTTCTTGCACTATTGATTCAGCCTCCCATGTTCCTTCCTCTCCCTCCTGACCTACTCAAGCAGAATCATAATCACACCTTGCATCTTGCTGCATGGCTGCTTCATAATTGAAAGAGGTGGAGGAAGAGTGTTGTTTGGTGGCCGTTCAACAGTTTCTACTCAATAGTAGACAATTCTCTACTAGAGTTGCCTATTTGGCAAAATGGAAGCGGTTTCTGGTGTGGTTAGCGGTTTCTGGTGGAATTCAGCTGACACTGGCCGCTATTCAGGACATCCCGGAGTACTAGTTGCATCTTCAGACTTTGGGCCTTGCACTTAGCTCATTGAGGATGCATCTGGCAGAAACTTCAGCATTTCATCTCCCCATTGATGGAAGATCAGTCTTTTCCAATGCCATGGTAGCAAAAGTCTTAAAAGGGTCTCCATCCTCTGGTCTGAGAACCAGTTCCTCTGTGAGACCTTAATACAGTGTTGGCATAATGGGACCTCCGTTCAAGCCTCTGTCATCTTGTCCCTGTCTGCTTTTGTGTCAGAAAACTGCATTCCTGGTTGCGATAACATCTACTGGGAGGGTCTGTGAATTGAAGGCTGTGACCGCAGAGCCTCCTGATACGCAGTTCTCCCAGTACAAAGTGACTTTATGGCCACAACCAAAATTTTTATCTAAAGTGGTCTGACATTCATTAGAACCAGATGGTATATTTACTCGTGGTCTTTCCAAAGCCACATTCATCTTCAGAGGAGCAGCATCTTTATGCATTAGATATCAGGCACTGTCTAGCCTCTTATCTGGACAGGACTAAACCATTTTTTGCTTTACCTCCTCTGTGTCATATGCGGATCTTATGAAGCGGCAAGTGGTCTCTTCCCAAACAATCTCTAAATGGATGACATCCAGTATCAAGTCTGCATATAAAATAGCCTCAATCACACCACCTCAGCAGGCGTGAGCTCATTCTACAAGAGCGCAAGCTACGTCAATAGTGTTCCTCAGGGACGTCTCAATATTGGACATTTCCAGGGCTGCCATGTACTTTTACAAACCACTATGGCATTACTGCATCTTCCAGAGCTGATGCAAAATTTGGGAGGGCAGTTCTGCCATCCCTGTGTAGATAGACTCTGAGCCTCGCCTCCTGTGGGTATTCCTTGTGAGTCACCTAAGTGGAATACATAGCTGCATCTACTCAAAGAAGAAGAAATGGTTACTTACGGTAACAGTGGTGTGATGCAGAGATGTAATGCAGACATGTATTCCATGACCTTCCATCCCCTCTGTATCGGAATCTAGTTTGCGAAGGAACTGAGGGGGGTCAGGGCGCTGCCGCCCCATATAGCCAGGGGAGGGGATATGGCCATGAGGCACAAGCACCGCACGTTTATGCGTAGGCAAAATTCTCCAGCTCCGTGTGCTGAGTGCACACACCCCTAAGTGGAATACACGTCTGCATCACATCTCAAAGACCCACAGTTACAGTAAGTAACTGTTTCTACCGTAACATGCTTTCTGTACTTTTAGGTCAAATACATTATGGATCTTTTATAGACAAGTCATTAGAAAAAGAACCTGTAAGACCATTAACAATGCATCTGGTGTTCTGCCGTCCTAACAATACTTTCATATGGCAGGAATACCAGTATTTTTCATTGAAAACATTCTTTTAAAAAATAGCAAAACAAACATCACTAAGATGAAGTTAAGGTTATAAAGACATAGAAATTTTGTGTGCATGTAAGTGTAAAAACCTTACTGGAATTTTGAAGTTTGAAATAAGGTGTACAATTTAAATCGTTTTAAAATTACTATAAACTTTGTGTTTAAAAAAAAAAATTAATCTGAAAATATGGAATTGTCAAACTTAATGCCTCCCTCCAGAACAACCATTGCATGTGCATTGCCTATGATGCTTCAGTATTTCTCTCTGAATACTATAGTGTGAATAGTTTGCAAGTTAACTCTTTGTAAACAAATTGCTGCTAAACTTTCACAACAAAACTTTGTATGTTGTGTTGTAAACCCAAATGACTGGTCTTTGCTTTCTGGATTCCCTTTCTCTTTGACAAATTTTCTCATGCACATGTGCTTCTGCTCAAACAATATTTCCAATCCACAGCAGAAGTTTCTTATGTATTTTCTTACGCACTAAAAAGCAGCTTTGGAAGCTAAGGAAGTTTTGACCCCCTTCATTTCCTTTGTTGTTGTGAATGAAGGAGACCTTACGCAGCCCGATCTCTCAAGGGGATTGTCTCTTGCAGTATTATCTGTCCTTCTGGAACCTCTCGGAAACTCTCCATGGTCAGAGCTCCAAAGGATTGGTAGTCTGCCAGATTTGGTGTGGGTTGGCTGTAGCAGGGGACTAACTTCTCTCCCTATTATGTTCACAGCCAGAGCTGTCCCTTTGGTAGGGCAAATCAGGGAAACCGCTCCAGGCCCTGCGCTTTGGGCCCCCATGACCTGGTGCGATTGGCCAGCACGGTCGGTCCTGGAAGAGACAAATCTGTCGCTTCTGCCCTGGACCCCTAGGGGGACGGCCCTGTTCACAGCATATATACACAGAAGTTAGATAAACACACAAAATGCTCTTGCTGAAAGTTTGTACCATAACACTACTTTTTCTTATAACTCAGAACCCTAACCCATAAGAACCCAAAAACAGCTCACCCCACCATACTCTAGGCTGGCTATCTGCAGACGGGCTGCACAAGAGTGATGCAGATTGCACACTTCTTACTGAGCCCCCTAGCCTGCTGGCAGGATCAGGAAACCACTTACACTTAAAGTGATAGCTTGCAGTTTTGACTCAATTTTAAATACACCACACTCCCCAGCACTATTGTCCCTGATAAACAGATCGGGTATTAGTGCAGTGCTAACTTTTGCTGGATCTCCTCTGCAACTACATCTCTACCCCCAGGGAGGACCAAAATCAATTATGGTATAACTCCTGGAAAAGATGTGCTGGTGGAGAAGCAGGAAAGCTCCATAGAGGGAGCAGTCCAGTGTGTCTCTGCATCCTCAATAAATGGGGATTTTTCCCCTGCAGACCCACAGATATTAGAGTCCAATTCCCCCACACACACACACACTCCCCCCTCTCTCTCTCTCTCTCTCTCCCCCCTCCCGCCCCCCGCATGCACACCAGGACAATCCCTTGGAAACTCCTCAGGGTTCTCTGCCCAAATAACCTGTGTGGATTTCTTCAAAGGAGGGGATAAGTTTGTCCTCTGTTTTAAGACAATACTAAAAAGTGTGCACCTATAATAATGCTTCAGTGTGTTTGATCTCATTCTTGTACCTGTAGCTCAGAAAACCATCATACAGTCTGGCATAGCTGGTATTCTCTGCTCAAACTTGGAGTCCAGGACTACAGTGGCAGTAGTATAGCCAATGTCTGTGAAGGTACATTGACGCAGTTACGTGTGTGAAGCATAAACACTGCTTGCTTGAAACAAGCATGTTTCATGTCTGCTACAAGCCCCTTGCTTTCATGAGCAGCAGTTGTACTTGCAAATTTTAAGAAAAAAATGTTGCAGTGGAGAGCAGGTGGTGAGAATAGAATTATTTTAAAGTCAACCCTCTCATCTCTTTATGCAGTAAAGTAGCCTTCATAGTGGGTTTGGCAATTCCCAAACAGCAATTACAGATGCATTGAGCCCTCCACCCTACAGTGCACATCATCTCGCAACCTCAAACTGCATCAGCAAGAGAGAATTACTTGTGTGCTCTCTAAAGCATGAGCATTTTAAAAGTAAAGCTAGTAAAATATTGACAGTTGAGCACAATTCTCAGGAGGACAGTTGGCATCAACATTGATTATCTTAGATTCATGGATTTTAAGTCCAGAGCAGTATGATCATCTAACCTGAATTCCTGCATCATACAAGCCAAAGAATCTCACCCAATAGTTTCTGCAGAAAACCCAAAACTTCTGTTTAATCCATTTTACCACCCCCTGTAACTTAACTGCTAAGAGGCTCCATAACAGGTCACTGGAGGTCAAACCAGGAACCACAATCCATGTGGTGTTTAGCTGCCCACCAAACAAATGTTCTCTGGCTCATCCTTTTTGAAGGCCAATTGTAAAGATCTTTGGCAAACAGCAGCAGATTGGCAGTGCTGAGAAATCAGTCCTGCTGCCAATTGCCTTTATGACAATCTGCATATAGCATTACACACAACTTTTTCCTACATTTGCTAATCTATCCATGTGTTTATATTGATGTTGGCTTACAAAGGGCTGGATGCTCTTTTAACAAGTAAACATCTGCTACAAAGTTTGTCTCCATCAGTAGAACGTGGTTCATTGCTTCAGTCTATCAGCCAAATTTAAAAAATCCATCCTGCCCACCAAATATGCTATTGGCCTACAGTCTCTATACAATGTGTACATAAGCAAGATCTGAACAGCTCTGCCCATTTGAGTAGAGGTAGGGGAGCAAGAACGTGTTCCATATCCTTGGCATTCAGAATATCCCACCCCATTGTGGAACAATCTTTTAAAAGGTCATTCTGAAAAACTACATTGATTTCCACAATTATTAAAATATATTTTCTATTTTCCTTCTTAGAGCCACAATTTGTTCCCCGTTGCATGATTTTAAGTGAAATCTGAAGGTCTTGTCTGATCTTTCTTTATTTCTCAGTTTTTGTTTTTGAAATATTACAAAATAAAATCAAGTATTTCAAATTGGGATTTGAAACTAAATCTGAACTGGATTATAGTTGGGCACCATATAATTCAGGGGCATTTCTGTTATGATTTGGGCCTTGATCCTACTCTCAGGTAAATCAATGGAAGTTTTGAACTGACTTACGAAGCAGCAGGATTCTTGTGTGCTTATCCAGAACTCCTAAAGAAAGAGGATTGAATGTCTACATTGACAAAAAAATTCTCCTAGAATGTACAGTGTACTAGGTATGTAATATAGAAGTTTTTCCCCAAATTTAACCAAACCAAATTGTTCAGTGCAATTAAGGATATGTCTGCACTGCAGCTGGGATGTGTAATTCCCAGCTCAGGTAGACAGATGTGCCCTAGTTCTGCATGAGTTAGCATGTTAAAAATAGCAGTGTGGCCACAGTGGCTCCAGCTGCTAGCCTCCCAAGTACCTAGAATCGCAGCTGGGGTTGTACTTGGACGGCTAGCCGAAGCCACCGCTTGTGCCGCTGTGGCCACTCTGATAATTGTAGGTGCTAGGTCAACTATAGCTAGTGCTTGTAGGTCTACCTGAGCTGGGAATTACACTTCCTAGCTGCAGTGTAGACATAGCCTCAAATGTGTGTAATTTCTCAATTACAGATACATCTACTCTCCTCTTATGCACTTGTATCTTCCAGCGATGGCAATGGAACGTGTGCGCGCACAGGGAGAAACAAATCATGAAATTGTTTTTGTGTCAATTACTGTACATCACCTTGCCTTTGGCTACTGCAGCTCAATACTTCTAGCATCAGTCGTCTGAGGTTCAAATGTTGTGACACCTCTTAGGCTCTTTGATGTAGCTATGTGCTGTTGCAATACACATTTTGCAGTTGGGTAAAATGAGATAGGGGATGTTTAAGCTGCTTGCCTGAGCAATACAGTAAGAGCTGGGACTGGAACACAGGAATTCTCTCTCCCAAAGTCTACTTAACTCCCATTGAAATCAATTTAGTTAGGTGTCTAAATACTCTTGAGGAGCTGGGTCAAAGTGACTTGCCTAGATCAAGGAGTTGAGTCTGGGTCTCCAGGGTCCCAAGCTAATGCACTAACCACTGGACCAGCCTTCATCTGACTCCCATGGACTTCCATGAGTCCTGGATCAAGTCCCTAGCCTTAATGCTTTATATTCCATATAATTGAATTAATATTTTACATTAATTTGTGAGCTGTATTACTTGACATTAATTTAAATTGTATGAATCACATGAAAAGATCCGGGAATATCAGAAAAATGCAGAAGTACCCAATTAAAATGTAGACATACCCAATTAGATCATTATGATAGATTAGCTGAGGCTTTACAACTACAGCATCTATTGGGTTTTTTTCTTGGGCTTGAGTCTATGAATTTCATAGCTGAACAAAATAATGTATGCTATTAGTAAGATATTTAGATATTTCATCTAAATATGCACTGGATGTGCATAGCTATTTTAACCTATACAAATATCCATTGCCTAGTTTAAAGAGGTATGGGAAGAATCAATATGTTAATGTCTGAAAAATAATTTGAAGATGAAAAGAAAAGTGTAAGTGTTAAAGACTAGTGCTCCATAATGTTAAAATATTATTTGGATAATAAACATGGATTAACCTTTTAATCTTGAAACAAAAGGATTGCATGTTTTCAGCAATCAGACTTGATTTGTCTCTAAATGAAAAATGTGCTAAGTACTTCTTATAAAGGAATACAATGACTAGTGCATGTGAAAAATGGCTTTTCAAACATCTCACTTCATGATCCCTAGGCAAATACGTGCATAGTATTTGGCCCACATTTATCTCTGGTATAACTGCACTGAAGTCCACTCCACTTCTGACATCAGTGTTGTTACACCAGGGATGAATTTATTCCACTATGCGCAGGGGGTCTGATCCAAAGTCCACTGATGTCAGTGGAATCCCCTCCATAGAGAATATGTGATAACGTGGGAGGTTTAACTGGGATGAGTTTGAAATAGCTGTATTACCCATGAGGGGTGAAGCCACAAGTGAATTATTCAGATTATCCCAAATAACAGTCCATACAAAGGTAAATACCCCATTGCATCTCCATATCCTCAGTATCCACCCCTCATGTTTAGAAAAATTACTTTAGAAATACTTGAGTTGTTTCATATTCCTCCACTCATAAGGCCAGTCTGCCTTAGGTACCATGAGACCAACTGCACTGTTCTCTGAGAAATGAGAAAATTAATCATACATTTTGGAAACCTCTAAAAGTGCTCTAAAATAGCTTTTCTATATATATCTCTGAACCTACTGAAAATAGAAACAAATGTAGGTTTCTCTTTGCAAAGCTGGGAATCTTCCCTTTCAGTCATACCAAGCTTCCATGTAACCTTGAGGGATCTCAGAATATCAGACCTCAAACCTGTCAGAAGTGCAAGAATTAATATTGCCCATCCTGAGCCTTGGATCAGTGTATTTTGTGGGGGAAAGAATTTGGGGGAAACAGAGAAACATTTTTCTTCTGGTTATTTTTAAAAGAGAAGCAAAACTGTTGACTCACATGTTCAGGGAGGAGTTTGGAATGTAAAACCAATATATCTTCCTTTTAAGTAGCATGGGACATTTTGCATCTGTAGTAGTATCATATCATCACCAAGTTTCATATATGTCACTATGAAGATATGTTAAATGTAACCTCTTGAACTTTTGACTTGTACTAATAATTTTTCAAGAAAAACATTCAGGGAGCTATAGCAAGGCATGTGTTGATGAAAGGAGATCCTCGCGAATAATGAGGCCAGAGGTAGCTTCTGGGCATAGCAAGATATCGATTGTCCCTACATCATCTTTGTCTTTCTAGCTAGACAAGGTGCAAGAGGTAATATCTTTTATTGGACCAACTTCTGTTGGTGCAAGAAACAAACTTTCAATCTCTTCTTGTCTCGGAAACTGAGGCCTTGTCTACACTACCAAGTTTTGTTGAAAAAAGTGATGTTGATGCTCAAAAGTCAGCATAATAAAAATCAGAATGTCATATTCACACTCGTTCCCTCTGTCAGCACAGCACGTCCACAGTTGGGACACTATCATTGACAGTGTGAGCAATGCACTATCAGTACCTATCCCACAGTCCAGCTTCACGCCTTCTGTCGCTAGGTGTTGTGGGAAGGCGGAGCGGATCTTGGCACATCTTGGGACTGGGCTCGATGTCCCATGATGCATTGCTTTCTGTCCCAAAACTCCATGGGCTTCTGGCTTTCTTTCGCGGCATTTTTCAACGGCCGTTCTTTGCTGTGCACCCCGGCATCTTTGTGAGAAGGGATGGATCCCACATATGCTCTGTTAACTGTCATGAAGACATCGCAGATGGCAGTGCAGTTAATTGCGAAGTTCCTAACTGATGAAGACTCCCAGTTGCCTGACATGCTGTGTGATATGGATAGGAGCAACTTTTTAGATTGCTTTTGGCATTCACAGAACAGCTGCAAAGGGTACACCATCGCTTTTGGGCTCAGGAAACAAGCACTGAATGGTGGGATCGTATCATCATGCAGGTGTGGGATGATGAGCAGTGGCTACAGAACTTTCGGATGCGGAAAGCCACCTTCCTGGGACTGTGTGCGGAGCTCGCCCCAGCACTACGGCGCAAGGACACCAGAATGAGAGCTGCCCTCTCGGTAGAGAAGCGTGTGGCAATCACTATGTGGAAGCTGATGACTCCAGACTGCTCCTGGTTGGTCTCGAATCAATTTGGAGTCGTGAAGTTGATGGTTGGTGCTGCATTAATGCAAGTGTGCAGGGCAATTAATCGCATCCTGCTACAAAGGACCATGACTTTGGGAAATGTGTGTGAAACAGTGGATGGCTTTGCAGAAATGGGTTTCCCTAACTGTGGAGGGGGGATAGATGGCACACATTCCAATTTTGGCACCAGACCACCTTGCGACACAGTACATCAATAGGAAGGGGTGCTTCTCCGTGGTGTTGCAGGTGCTTGTGGATCACCGTGAGAGTTTCACTGACATCCAGGGCCGGTGCAACCATTAGGCGAACTAGGCGGTTGCCTAGGGCGCCGAGTGGTTGGGGGGCACCCTGGATTTTTCCTCCCTCCCCTCCTTCCCCTTACACAGAGTGCGACGCGGCTGATTGGGCACCTGGGCTGATTGAGCCGCTCCCATTGGCCTCCAGCAGGCAGAGTCCCTCCCCCGCTCCCCCCCTCCCCTTGCCTCAGCCTCGCGTCGCCAGCATGCTGCAGGGGAGGGGCTGTGGGCTCCCCAGCCGGTTTGTTTTGTGCTACAGNTCTGGGGGGGGCTGTCAGGGGGAGG
This sequence comes from Platysternon megacephalum, assembly GCA_003942145.1. Lineage (NCBI taxonomy): Eukaryota > Metazoa > Chordata > Testudines > Platysternidae > Platysternon > Platysternon megacephalum. Next base: position 735,016 of record QXTE01000370.1, on the reverse strand, counting down.
GTTGGATGAGTTCAGAGTTCTGGGGGGGCCCTCGGGGCGGGAGTGGGGAGAGGGATTGGAGCAGTCAGGGAGCAGGGGGAGGGTTGGATGGGTCGGGAGTTCTGGGGGCCCTGTCGGGGCGGGGAGCAGTTGGATGGGGCGTGGGAGTCCCAAGGGTCTGTCTGGGGACAGGGGTGTGGATAAGGGTTGGGGCAGCCAGGGGGGACAGGTAGGGGGTAGAGTCCTAGGGGGGCAGTTAGGGTGGGGGGGTCTCAGGAGGGGGCAGTCAGGGGACAAGGAGCCCCCTCCTGAGAGCAGTACCCTGGCTTGGCAGGGAGGAGCCACCTTACGGAGGCACCGGAGAGCCAGAGCGTCGACTTGTGCCCCCCAGCCATGGAGGAGCCGGCGCGGTACAGGGGGGCAGCAGCCCTGCAAAGGCAGTGGCACGGCTAGCGGGGAGCAGCCGTGCCTCCTGCCCAGGCTGTTGCCTGGCGCCCCCCCCCCAGGGGCTCCTGCAGGCTGCAGCAGATGCATGCGCCCCCCCAGCTCCTGTGCGCCCCCCGGCTTCTCCCTCACCACGCTCCCCGGCTTCGCGGCTCCTGGGCATGTGAGCCAGCGGGGCGCAGGGCCCTGAGCCTGCTCTGGGAGGGGCAGCGGCGGTGGTGGCTCACACGCCCGGGAGCCGCAGAGCCTGAGCACGGCGAGGGGGCAGCCGGGGGGCGCATGGGGAGCCGGCGCCTGCATGCAACCGCTGCAGCTGGCAGGAGCCCCTGGGGGGGAGCGCCAGGCAGGAGGGGCAAGGGGCGCAGCTGCCCCCCTGCACCGCCCCGCCGCCTTTGCAGGGCTGCTGCCCCCCTGCACCGCCCCAGCTCCTCCATGGCTGGGGCTCGCCACCACAAGCAGGACGCTCTGGCTCTCCGGTGCCTCCGGAAGGCGGCTCCTCCCTGCCGAGCTGCTGCAGCGGCCCAAGCCCGGCAAAGCCAGTGAGTGGACTCGGTGCGGGGGCCGCCGGGGTGGGGTGAGCTCGCGGGGGGGTTGTGCACCCTCCAGGGGAGTTCAGGGGGCGGGGAGGGGGGAACCTGGTCTGAGGAGCAGCCCCCGGGCATGGCTGCCCCCTGCGGTTTATNTGCAGCTGGCAGGAGCCCCTGGGGGGGAGCGCCAGGCAGGAGGGGCAAGGGGCGCAGCTGCCCCCCTGCACCGCCCCGCCGCCTTTGCAGGGCTGCTGCCCCCCTGCACCGCCCCAGCTCCTCCATGGCTGGGGCTCGCCACCACAAGCAGGACGCTCTGGCTCTCCGGTGCCTCCGGAAGGCGGCTCCTCCCTGCCGAGCTGCTGCAGCGGCCCAAGCCCGGCAAAGCCAGTGAGTGGACTCGGTGCGGGGGCCGCCGGGGTGGGGTGAGCTCGCGGGGGGGTTGTGCACCCTCCAGGGGAGTTCAGGGGGCGGGGAGGGGGGAACCTGGTCTGAGGAGCAGCCCCCGGGCATGGCTGCCCCCTGCGGTTTATAAGGCTCGTTGGGATTTGCCCCTCAATGAACCGATGTGCGGGGGGGGGGCACAAGGTGGAAGTTTCGCCTAGGGCACAAAATATCCTTGCACCAGCCCTGCTGACATCAACACGGGGTGGTCTGGAAAGGTGCATGACGCATGTATCTTCAGGAACACCGGCCTGTATAGAAAGCTACAAGCAGGCACTTTCTTTCCAAACCAGAAGATTACATTCGGAGATGTTGAAATGTCATAGTGATCCTGGGAGACCCAGCGTACCCTACAGCCGTGACTTGTGAAAGCTTACACGGGAAACCTGGACAGCAGTAAGGAGTGGTTCAACAACAGGCTGAGTAGGTGCCGGATGACAGGGGAATGTGCCTTTTCCAGATTAAAGCTGCGCTGGTGATGCCTTTATGGTAGGTTAGACCTTAATGAGGATAATATTCCCATGGTCATAGCCACGTGCTGTACGTTGCATAATATTTGTGAAGGTAAGGGTGAAAGGTTTGCTCAACGGTGGAGTATTGAGGCAGACCGCTTGGCTGCTGATTTTGAGCAGCCAGATACCAGGGCTGTTAGAGGACCCTAAATGGGGGCGGGGGGGATTCGAATCAGGGAGGCTTTGAGGTAACACTTTGAAAATGAGAACCAGTAATGTATATCTCTGATTGGTGCTGCAATGTTACATTACATGTAGTTTTCCTAGGAAGCAATGGTGACATTTGGGGCCTTACAGTCCAGCAAGCACATGAATAAACTGCCCGTGTATATATTGGTAGTGCCTGCTATCTCAATTTGTAGAAAACAAATAAAGATGAGTTACTATTCAAAAACTTTGCTTTTATTGCACAAGAAACAACACACACAAACACACAAAGATGCTTTGTGGGAAAGGAGGTACCAGGGAAGGGCAGAGTTTCATAATAAAAGTTGGATCTACACACAGCTCTGAAAGTTGTCCGAGAGGGTGGAGCGAAGGCGAAACCGAGAAGTCCCAGCAATTGGAAAGGACTGTGTGGGCGGAGTTGGGGGGTCATGGAAAAGAATTCTGAATGTGCTGCAGGGGAGACCGGGCACAGATCTGCTCACTCTGCAGCATTATTAAGGACTTCAGTATTTGCGTTCGCTTCTCCATGACTTTAATCATCCACTTACTAGCATCCTTAACAAACTCCTGATTTTCTTTTCTGTCCTGCCTTTTGGCTTGCCACCACTCCCTGTGTTCCCTTTTCTCTTCATTGGAGGAGTGCAGTACCTCCTGGAATATGTCTTCTTTGCTCTGTCTTGGGCACTTTCTTATCCAGTGGAGACGCTCGGGCGGGGGGTGGGGGGATGTTCCTGAAGGCCACATCTGGTGAAGCACAAGGAACAGTGCACAGAAGCATGATTGTTAAATTCACGCACAGCATTGAAACATTTCAGTAAAATACACCTTTTGCAACATTCAATCACTTTCTGACTGACCCTTGGCAAGCACACATCTCTGTGAACACCCAAAGCATGGTGAGTGTTGGCGGGGGCGCTCCACATGGGGAAAAGAGTACTCACTCTGCAAGGGTTGTGGTGCAGCCAACTAGGGAAAAAATTCTAAAATTCTCTCACGCTTTTCGACAGACAGGGGTCATTCTAGCGGATATCTCACTGCTAAGGGTAAGCAGGGAAATGAGGGTACATCTGCTACATGCTTGTGACTTCCACCCTGCTCCCTATGCTGCTCGCCTGTGTGCCGCTTTGGTCTCTGCACAAGTGATTGTCGAATGGTGCGGGAAAGTTTCCTACAATGGGGGAAGGAACAAAGCTGCTCTGCCACGGAACCTTCAGCAGAAGATTACTGAGTACGTCCAGGAAACTTTCCTGGAGATCACTCTGGAGGATTCCCGTGAGATCTCAGTGAGCATCAACACCCTGTTCTGCCATACTGATTAGCTACACAGGGACATGTCCAGCTCACAGAAACACAACCAGCCTCCCACATTTCTATGCCCTGAACCCACCTCCGCACTACACAAACCAAGCCACTTACCAGGTGTCTCTTCTCCTGCTTCTTGCTCACCAGAGAGCAACTGCTGAGACTGGCTAGACACCTCTGGAGTGGTGAACAGTTCCTGGCTTCCTGCCCCACCGGCAGACCTCGCTGGGAGCTCCACATCATCATCTAACTCCACCTCTTCATCAATGACTTTGTTCTCCGGGTTAGGTCCTCTTTCCGCCTCCTCCAGGCCTGCCAAAGTATCCATGGGGCTCTTGGCAATGGAGGTGGGGTCGCCACCGAAGATAGCGTCCAGCTCCTTATAGAACCGGCAGGTCTTAAGTGAAGTACCGAAGCGACAGTTTGCCTCCCTTGCCTTATGGTACGCCTGCCTCAGCTCCTTTATCATTGCTCTGCACTGCAGCGTGTCCCGGCCATGGCCCTTTTCACACAAGCCTCGAGAAATGTGCCTGTACATATAGGGTGACCAGATAGCAAGTGTGAAAAATCGGGACAGGGGGTGGGGGGTAATAGAAGCCCATATAAAAAAAAGCCCCTATAAAATCAGGACATCTGGTCACCCTACATAGGTATCCCTATGCCTATGGCTCAAGCGCAGCTGGGACTGCACAGCCTCCTCTCCCCATATACTGAGCAGATCCAACAGCAGTGGTCCAAGCGGAAGCAGGAGAGCGTTTACTGCGATAACTGGCCATGGGCACCTGGGAAGATGCGATGAGATCTCTCCAGGCCGAGCAAACAGGAAATGGAATTTCAAAAATTCCCGGGGCTTCTAAGGGGGAGGGGCAGATGGTTGTTTTCCTGGCTGCAGCGGAGTTCAAACTGCTGACCAGAGCGGTCCCGATGGGCATTGTGGGTGTGACGTTGTGCAGTCTATATGATTTTGTAAAAACATAAGTGAATATAATGTAATCGGAATAGTTTTATAAAAACATGATAATAAGTGAGTATAATGTAACTGGAATATGCTTCATGCAAAAGGTATCATCACAAAGCTTATAATCTACTGAGAGTGATCATCCTATTTGTATAAATGTATCACTCTTGTATCTAAAACTAGAAATATAAAATATAACTCTGAGGGCCTATTGTAATTATGCAAAGTGTGGGCCATTGATGGTGGTTTGGAATCTTGATGACTCCCATTAACCAGAGCCATTGTCTGCAGATGGCTGTATTTACCTGTGAGTCTTCCTGTATATGTGTGTGCTGGCAAGTGAGTAATGCAGCCTTGCAGTGACATGTGATCATGTCACTTGAACTGGAATCCATCTTTAACCTGGTGCTTTTCCAGTGAGGGGTGGGGGAACCCAGAGGGACAAAGGATTCCCGCCTTATGCAAAAGATATATAAAGGGGTGGAAGAGAACAGAGGGGAGGAGAGGAGCCATCATGAAGAATCCCCTAGCTATCACCTGAGCTGAAACAAGAGCTGTACCAGGGGAAAGAATTGTGCCCAGGCCTGGAAGGTGTCCAGTCTGAGAAGAAACTTACTGAAGCATCTCTGAGGGTGAGATTATTTGTATTCAGTGTTTGATTAGACATAGATTTGCGCATTTTATTTTATTTTGCTGGGTAACTTACTTTGTTCTGTCTGTTACTACTTGAAATCACTTAAGCAGATGGGTGTGTCTGGCTTCAGCAAGACAGAGTGCTGAAACCACTGAGCTAGCAGGGAGAATAGAAACAGAAGTAGTCTTTGCACATCAGCTGGCAGCTCCCAAGTGGGTTTCTGTGATCCAACCCATCACAGTGGGACACCTCCTGGAGGCCAATTAAAGCGATAAAATCAAATGTGTCTACACTGGCACTTTGTCAACAAAAATTTAGAGAAAAAAGATGTAAAGCTGTGTCTACACTACCACTTTTCTCATCACTGTCCTGTGGGCAGGATAGAGCCTTTTTACATACAGGAAAGGGTTGGTTTCACTGTCCCACTAGAGAATCCATCTAATCCAGTGTATGGCTGTGCAGGAGGGAGCGTATTAAGGGTTGTGATCCTGTTTCCTCTTCCTCCTTACCCTCCCCCTCCTAGCCCTTAAAACATGTCATTGTAGAAATGGGGCTAAGTCCAAACCCCGGATCTGAGCACCCCCTAAATCCCTGTCCCCCTTCAGAGCGGGACCTGAGTTTTCTCTCTAAGGAGCTGAACTAAACCCTCCAGTCCAGCCCCCTCTTACATGTTCTCTCTTTGCTAGGTAGTTAGTGGGTGGGGAAGTTTGGCTCCCATCGCCAAGGAATCGCTTAACGGTGCTGGTCGTAGACTTCAGTTCTTATTTCCCAAATTGCCCCCCGGGTGCTAGGGTATCTATGGCTCGGAGTATCGCTCTCACGAGCCCCCCCAGGCGTGCGGGGGAAGGGAGCTCTGGCCTCCCCCCGCCTGGCTGTGCTCCGCAGCCCCTCTCGCTTCCCCACGCAGCCACCCTTGCGGTTTAGCAACTAGTTCCCTCCTAAGTTTCAAAGGGCGCCACGTGACTTCCATGAAATTGACAAGTGAGCTGCTGCTGCCGCCGCCGCGAGTGCGGGACTCCCAGGCTCTGCCTCCCGGAGGCTGCGGCCGCTGCCGGATCCGGGCAGAGGGGGCGGCTCCTCCCCGGGGGCTGGGGAAGCACAGAGAGCGTGCGAGCCGCTGCAGCCAGGTGCAGGCTGCCGGGATGCCCCGGGCCGGAGTTTCCCCCTAGCGAGGCTGGGGACAGGAGTGCGCTGGCAGGGGCCGGGGTGCGGGGAGCGTGGCTGCTCTTTGGGCTCCCGCCGCGGCCCCGGCCGCTCAGCAGCTCCCGGGATGTCGCAGGGTGTCCCGGCTTCGGGCAGCGTTCTGCAGCGAAGCGCCTCTTCCGATGGGAATCAGCCGCAGGTACCGGGCAGGGGAAGGGGGCAGGGCACCGGCAGCGGTAATCAGGGTCCGAGTGGCGCAGCAGCCGGGGCTTGGGGCGGGACACCAGCAGGGCAGGAGCAGGCTGTGGAGAAGCACGGGAGGGCGTGGGCAGGGAACTCAGCAGCCTTTCCCTGTTCTCATCCCATTTCCCGCTCCCGTACAAAGGTAGCTGATGCCCCTCAAAGTGCGTTGTGAGCGCTTAGTGCTTTTCTTCGATTTGGCACCGACTCGCCTCGCGTCCTCTCTCTCTCTTAATTTGAGCAATTGCTGCTTATTCTTTATGGACTCCCTGCAAATCACATCACATAAGGAAATGTTTTCCTCACTACCATAGATAAAAGCAGCAAAGAATCCTGTGGCACCTTATAGACTAACAGACGTTTTGCAGCATGAGCTTTCGTGGGTGAATACCCACTTCTTTGGATGCAAGTACCATAGATAGCATCCTTCACCTCCACATTCCTGAGGCCGTAGATCAGGAGTCCAGCATGGGGATCACTTTTGACAGGACCATGTCCTGATCTAGGGCGCAGCTGGAACTGGGTCCCAAATACATAATGCTGAGTCCCCTATAACATAGTGACCAGAGTCAGGTGGGAGGTGCAGGCGGAGAAGGCTTTTCTCCTCCTCTTGGCAGGGCAGATTCGCAGGATGGAACCAGGATCAGGATGTACAGGTAGGAGACAGGATGATCAGAACGTAGGGTTGCCAGTTTTGGCTGGACATATTCCTGGAGGTTTCATCACATGATATAACCTTTAATTCAAGATTAATCTTGAATTCCTAGAGACTCCAGGACAATCCTGGTGAGCTGGCAACCCTAAGAGAAATGGCTGCTTCCAGGCTTCCCAAGATAAAGAGCAGCATCTCGTTGATGCTGGTATTGGTTGTCCTGACCTTGTCTTGGGACACTAACTCCTGCCTGGACATGCCTGTGCTGTAATCTCTCACCCCGTAGGGAAGATGCAGAAGAGATGCCCTCTTTCCATGGATCTGTAATTACCATGGGCGCTCCTCTTGCCCGCTCTAGCCCTTCCTTTCATGAAACCACACACAGACATATGTCTCTCCTGGGCATGTCTGACACATGGGGTGGAATTCATCACTGATGTGACTCCATTGATTTCAATAGTGTTACTTCAGAGATGAGTTCAGTTCACGGACTTTAGCAGTCTGGGTAGCAGTGCATTACAGCTCCTACTAGGACAGCTTCTTCAATCGAGGACATGCAGTTTTAAATACTTTCTGCTCTGTTCAGGGCCGGCTCCAGGCACCAGCAAACCAAGCACGTGCTTGGGGCGGCACATATTCAGGGGCGGCATTCCAGCCAGCCTTTTTTTTTTTTTTTTCTTGGGGCGGCAAAAGCCTAGAGCCGGCCCTGGCAGCAGCAGCGCGTCCTGCACTGGGGCCGCCCTGGGGCCGCTGTGGTTCGTGTCGGGGAGCAGCGCCCACACCTTATGGCCGGGCGGGCTCCGAGCGCGGGACACTCAGGCTGGGGGCCGCCCCACGGGGCGCACGGAGCCACCTGCAGGTGCCACAGGGTGACCGCCCCCCAGCGCCGCAGCCGGGGCTGGGCAAAGCGGCCCGAGCCACCCAGGGACTGCGGCAGGGCAGCCAGGAGCAGCAGCAGCAGTGGGGCCATAGTGGGGACCAGTGCCCAGGGCGCTGCTGTGCGGGGCCCGCGTCCCGCTCTCTGGGGCTCCGCTCCCTCTGGGGCTGCCCTACCCCGGCTCCTCAGCCCTCTGCTGGGCGGTCCCCCGGCTCTGTCCTCCCGGGTCCCGGCCGGTCCTGGAGGCAGGAGCCCTGGCTGGAGGGACCCTGGGCTGAGGCGCGGCCCGGGAGCCCCGCTGCTTACCCCGACCCTGCCAGCGCTGGATCGGCTGGAGGCGAGGGGGGAGCGGGCGGAGTCAGCACTGGTGGGTGGAAGCCCAGGGCTGGGGCAGCAGGGAGTGCGGGTGGGGCAAAAAACCTAGAGCCGGCCCTGGCTCTGTTGTATAAATCTTCCTTGTAAGAGAGGAAACAGTGGTTAACTTGACGGAGTAAACATTGCTAGGAGCAACAGCAGCCACCGCCAGCAGCCTTAACGCTGTCGTTGACATGCTGGGATGAATTCTGTGTCTTCTTTCCAAACCAAGATGAAAGGCAATTGATCATGTCCTATTACAGAGCTGTAGGGAAATACTTGCAGCATGCTTAGGGAACTCCTCCCCCTGCTCCCCAATCCCAGCTCACTCTTCTGCAGAATATGCTGCAGCTTGGTGATGAATGTGCTTTCTCTGGACTATAAAAATCTTATTGTTGTCTAAGTCGAATGTGACTTAGATCTGCAGACAACTGTTGCTGGGCATTGTTAGCTAGTAGGCAAGCTTATTTACCCGATTCCTTTAATATATATATAAAATTCTGCTCCAGTCTGAGAGGAAGCAAATGAAATTTCAGACCAGATGGAGAATTTTTCAGGTATGCGAGGGAGAGTTAATCATTGGATTTATAATGGAAAGCCTCCCGAAGCCTCCACAAACCATGATCAAGACTCCATAATGAAAACAGAAAGTTATTTTCTAGGTAGTGAGTGGATTTTGTGTGTGAACAATACAGGAAAACATCAATCCAAAATAGGATTTTTTTATTAAGATATTTTATATAGGAGATTTTCCTCTCTAAAAAGCCAAAAACATCTGTGATTGTGTACATTTCAAAGATACCGTGGCATGTGTATTATATGCTATTTATGTAATCAACAAGGTTGTTTCTGGAAAACCACATGGTCTACTGGATTAAGTGGACATAAAACACCATTATTCTGATTGGTAGAGTTTTATATCTACTTTTCATACACTGGTGTAAGTGGCTACAAGATACAGGCAGGGATATTGGAATAATTTTTATAGTGGGGAAACCATGTATTTGGTTGTTATTACTACTTCAAGCCGGGGGTGCTGCGGCACCTTCAGCACCCCTGGTTCCAGCCCCCTTGATGCAGGGTACCGCAGAATCAGGCCTCTCTAGTTTTTAGTCCTCGTTGTGCCACTGACTTGCTCAACAACCCCAGCTCCCACTGATGTCAATAGGAGCAGCAAATGCTCAGCACTTTTGAAAATCAGGCCACAAATCTCTCCATGCCTCAGTTTCTCTGTCTGTGTAATGGAGATAATGCTACGTACTGACCTTTGCAAAGTGCTTTAAGATCTGTGGATGGAGAGGATTATGTAAGAATGAAATATTATTATTATGAAACACACCAGATTGTTTGCTTATTTTCACTAAAAGTTATTTCCTTGCTTTTTGAATCTCAGTGCACTTTTTAAAAAACAACAACAAGGTGTTTGGTTTGGTTTTTCAGAGTCCCGAAGAGGATGATAGGAAGATAAGACGGAGAGAAAAAAACAGAGTCGCTGCCCAGAGAAGCCGGAAGAAACAAACGCAGAAAGCAGACAAACTCCATGAGGTGAATGGGCACTTCATATGTTGCTTTGCCTTTTGAGCGTTGTGTGCAGAATTTAACAATACTATGCATTTCTTAAACAGATATGGGGTGGTTTTCGTACTAATCCAGCATGAGGAAGTTTGGGTTTGATGTAAAAACATATGAATTACCATACTGACCATGCTGGTGAGCTGTCTAGTCCAATATTTTGCCTACATTGAAACATCTGGAACTTGCCAGTGGTGCTAGATCCTTATACTGAACAATTAAGGAATAAGCTTCCCATGGGGAAGCTTCTGCTAACTCCAATAAGTCACTGAAGTATGAGGGTTTAGACACCTTATGTATATTTTATCCTATCTTAAACTGTGGATGTTCCCATTGTGCATATAAATGTCTGATCCTTTTTGAAATCCTATTAACAAGCCCTCAGCATCAGTAATATAATATGGTAGCCCTACTGTCTGTTCAGCTGTAAATCTAACAGGACAGGCCTTGTCTCTTTTCTGTGTTTGTACAGCAGCCAGCACAATGAGGCTTCTAGCTTGACTGGGGCTTTTTGGGCACCACCATACTATAAATGTTTACTACTATGCTACTAATGCCTTTATGTAAGTGATGCAGCTCTCAGGGCCCAATTCAGCACAGAATTATCTGTCTTCTACATTGTGAAAATAAAATTTATCCACAGAAGACAATTTTTCATGATGTCTTTTGTCCTTGCAAAACACTGTGAAGTGCAGGAAATACTTGTAATGGGGTCACCAGACCTGGGTTCCATGATACCAACTTCTAGAGATGAAATTCCAAATTTCTGCGCTTTTCTTCCCCTGGTGTCTACTACAGAATGCCTCCAAACTCTTCTACAATTCAGTTCAGTTAATTCATTCCCATAGGCAGTCTCTGCTCAGGTAAGAAGCAGGACTGGAATAACAAGGGTGTGGGTCAGGATTGACGTGGGTGCAAAGCAGAGCGGTGTTTAGAAACCAGCATCGAACCTGCCTGCATATTTGATTCTTCTTAGTGCTCTTGTGAGCCTTAAATTCAAACACATTTTAAAGGGGGAATAATAAAGATAACTTCAGAGGGAAACAGTTTGTTACACTTGCTGGATTGTGGGATATTTTCATTTTTTAGTTAGGAAAATATGATGAGTGATTATTTTCTTGTTATATAAGCACACTGGTCATGGTGGTTGGACAACTTGTGTGGATCTAGATAGGAAATTCTGTGGAAGTGTTTGCTAACCCACATTCAATTGAAAGTGAAAACCAGAGAATAACTGAAGTTGCACTGAAACACTGGTCCCACAGCCTTTTCACGCCGATCAATTTAATCTCATTGTTTCCTTATATTCCCTCATCTGTCTGCATCCGTCTGTTGTCTCGTCTTATATTTAGGTTGTAAGCTCTGTGTTATTGTTGTGTGTCTGTATAGCACCTAGCATAGTGGGGGTACTGGTCCATGAGTGGGGCTCCTAGGCGCTATACTAATACAAATAATAATAATTAGTTAATAATAATGCCCCTCCAGCATATATACCAGTTCAGTTTATATTACAAGGTCTCAAGCAAGTTACTCAAGTCCCAGATGAGCAGCAGATGATAGCAGAAAATGAGGGGCTCACAGATGTTTTTCAATTTTGTAATCATTAATTTATATAGTAGTTAGCTGCTATCAGGGCCAGACTTTGGGCTCAGTAGCTTCCATGGTATTACATGGCCAATCTGGGCTTTGCAGCCACACAAGTCATTGTACAGCCTGAAAGGGAAGAAACCCCAGGCACAGATTTAGCACTTAGGCAGTTGCCCAACTACTCATGTTTCCCAAAGCAAACCAGGACTCTGCCCAGCCTAACTTGGGTACTTTTGATTTTTTAGGCAATACAAAACTGCCCTTTGCAGCCTGCAGAGGATGTATCCTGTGTGGAAGGATCTTTGGATGGTGTGGAACTCCTAAACCACCCCCATCCCTTCAACCTGTGCAGAGGACATGGCTGGGGAAAGAAGCTGGGTGTTCTGGTCACAGCCCACACTCTTGCAATCACTGGTTGCCAGAATGGTCCCTTTGGGCCATTGCCAGCGAGCACAACCTAGAGCACCCTTAGGCTACAACAATTTGTGATGGGGGACCCAGAACAACATAGATTAGCCCAGGATCAGGAGAATGCAAAGGTGGCTAAATGCTACCTTTGCAATCCCCTCCTGAGTGGAGCTGCATGCTTCGTGGCCACAGCTCAGGATCTGGGCCCACAACTGTAGCTCAGTAAGAACATGGATAGTAACAGTCGCATTGTTACAAGCATCTGTATTTATTAGGTTAGTTCAGTATTTTGATTCTTATGTTAGATTTCAAAAACATTAAATAAGCAGAAACAACAATTTATTCTGCCATCATTTGATTAAAAACAGGTGAAGGCACTGAAAGGAACGTTTTTATTAGCAGTGGGCTTCCTTTTTTCATTCCAGGAATATGAGTGCCTTGAACAAGAAAATACCTCCCTGAAAAGAGAGATTGGGAAGCTAACAGATGAGATGAAACACCTGAGCGAGGTGTTGAAGGACCATGAAAAGATCTGCCCTTTATTGCACTGCTCCATGAACTTTGTGACCATACCCAGGCCTGATGCCCTCACCAGTTGCCTGCCAAGATGAGAGCTCCTCCGTATTGCCTTTAAATGCTGGTTATTGTTGCACGTAAATGGGAGAGATTTAAAGATCCAGCTTCTTTTTTTCACCACAATGCAGGTATATCCTCCCTCTTGCAGAGGGATGGACTTTATCTAATAGGCCTTTACATCTCTAAATCCTCTGAATATCAAAAAGGTCAGTGTGGGGAGAACAAGACTGAGCTACAATTTATTTTCTAGAACCTGTAATACACTGTTTCATGTTCATAAATGGCAAAATATGATACAATCTGCTTTTACAGGATGGAAACTCTGGAGAAAAATAGCGGTATAGGCTAGAATATGATTTACCCCCACACTCTGCTGGCTATTATTTCTGAGTTGTTAGATTGTCATCCATAGATTTTATATATATAATATCCTGGCTGCTCATTTTTTGTTTACACTGGGGTTTGGCTAATAAAATCAATGTGCTCTTTTTATCTTTATGGTGTCCCCCACCTTCTTCGATATCCAATGCCTTTCGAACACCTTTACATTTGCTCATTTGTCAAATCCAAAGTCTAATGCTAATCTCCCTGCTTTCAGTGTGCCTTATTATTTGCTTATCACCAGCTTCAGGATGTTTGAAAAGCTTTATTGGCTTCCCTTCTGAAGCTTGTGTAACAACTGAGTGTAACATCTTCACTCCCCTAATCACCCAAACCATCAATCCTCAAAGAGTTTTATTCTCATTCTTGCATGAAGTGTGCCCACTTTCCAGGGAGTAAATGCAGAACAGGCAGTTTGGGGTCCAGATTCATCCCAGGAGCAAAACCATTGTAGCCAGTGGAATTCTACCAGGGGGAATTCCCTTTGGGTTTTTTTGTTTTGTGGTTTGTTTGTATGTTTTGTAATTTACTAGTTGTCCTTTTCCCCATTATCCATTACACATCTAGAGCTAGATTCACCAGGGAGACTTAGGTGCCTAACTGCCACTTTAGTTGCCTAAGCCTAACATTTAGTTGCCACTAGCATTCACCAAATCCTCAAGGTGCCTACATTTTGGCATCTGGTGTGCACAGCTGCCTCAGTCCTGCCCCCATCCAGCAGCTCGGTGCTTAACTTTCACCTAAGCCCCAGCAGGATTTATCAACTAGGCATTCCCCTGTCTATGTTGCCTTTGGGGCCTGATCCCATAGGTGTACTGATAGCATGCCTAAACCTGCACAAAAGATGCCAGAGGAGATGGTGGTGGTGTCCCCCTTTTGCACAATAGCCCAGTGGTTAGAGCACTCACCCAGGATGTGGGAGACCTAGGTTCAAATCACTGCTGTACTGCCTCCTGTCTCCACAGGGAAGTTGGTGGTATGATCGGTAGATAAAAGCTTGGCTACAGGATGAAGGAGACCTGCCTGACTTTTCAGCCGCTGAACAACCAGCTGGCTGCAATGTGAGCCTCCTTCCAGCAGGGGATCCCTTGCACAGTCTGACCAGAATTACAGGTATCTAGAACAGGGCACTGCTTGGGAGGGAGCTGGCTGCTGAGGAGTAAGAGGCCTAGAGCTGAAGCTGCCTGATGCCCAGGTTTTCCTGGACGTGACCTCTTTTTTGGTAGCCCACCCTCTGTCCGGGCAGATTTTTCAAATAAGAGGCAGTGTCCAGGATTTTTCGTTGTGGAGCAGATGTTGCAGCTCAGAGAGAGCCATCTCCACGCCCCAATTGGTCCCTCCCCTGCATCCACAGATGCCAGATCCTGCCTGCCCTAGCCCAGCCTGCCAGGTAAGTGGAGCCGCCAAGCGCCTCTCGGCCGGGCCACCTGCCCCGCCGCAGGGCCTCAGAGCCTGTCTGGGAGGGGTGACAGGACCAGGCTTTGGTTCCCTGCCATAGAGAGGGGGAGAGGCCCACAAGGAGGCACTGACTGACAGGCTGGCACTGCGTCCCGGGCCTGGGCCAGCCTCCCCGCCACTGTGATAGGGAGCACGACACTGCCCCCCACCTCGACAGTGAGGCCTCAGGTACCCCCTCCAACATCTCCCAGGTACCCCTCCCAGTACACACACACCCCTCCAGCACCCCCAAACATCCCCCCAGTACACATGCACTCCCGATATACCCCTTCCAGCACCCCACAAATACCTCCTCCCAGTACAAACACCTCTCCAGCACCCCCCCATGCCTCTTCCCAATACACATACACCCCTCTAGCACCCCCCCTCTCAGTACACATACATCTCTCCAGCACCCCCAAATACCCCCTCCCAGTACACACACCCCTCTAGCACCCTCCCAAACCCACTCCCAGTACACGTACACCCCTCCAGCACCCCAAATACCCCTTCCCAGTATACACACTCCTCCAGCACTCCAAAATACCCCCTTCAGCACCCCCAAATACCTCCTCCCAGTACACATAAACCCCTCCAGCATCCCCAAATCCCCTTCCCAGTACGCACAACCCTCCAGCACTCCCAAATACCCCCTCCAGCATCCCCAAATCCCCCTCCCAGTAAACACACCCCTCCAGCACCTCCAAATACCCCCTCCCAGTACACACACACTCCATCCAGCACTCCCAAATCCCCCTCCAGCTCCTCCTTTCCCTCCCCACTCCCCAACAGTGTCCTCTAGTTGGGAACTTGAAATATAGTATCCCTATGCCCAGGTAAAGCCCCCACCCCCACTCTTGCTCCCCAGCAACACTAGCTTGTGTTCAGCAATCATCCAGATACAAATTAGCAGGAACTCTGATTTTAAAAGCCAAATTAAAGAGTCAGGCCATGGATCTAGCTCAGCGACACACACAAAAATAGATCAAGGTATCATTTATTGAATTATTTCTGCTAATTTGAATAACAATGAAGTAGTAATGGCTGCTTCATTGTTTCTCTTTGATACACTGTCAAAAAGCAGAGATGTTTATAAAAGGACATTATAATTGAACATTTTAGGTTTCCTTTGGCATTTATTTTACTATGGAATCCAGAAATAGAATAATAGACTCATACAAATGTAGGGCTGGAAGGGACCTCAACAGGTCATCCACAGTACCCCATATGCTGAGGCATGGCCAAGTATACTTAGACTGTCCCTGACAGGTGTTTGTCCAAACTGTTCTTAAAAACCTCCAGTGATGGGGATTCCACAGTCTCCTTGGAACTATTATGTTCATTATGTAAAGAGCAAAACGCACAATAAATGGCAGACCAAATGGACTATTTTTTCAGCTCTGTCACCAAAGTGTGTATGATATTGTTGACATTGATGTTGATGCATCATCCTCATATTTAATAATAGAGTGGTAACTTGCCAAAATTTTTGGTGCCCAATATTCAAAGGCCTTTGGGCATCTTAAAAATAATTAGTTAAAATGAACAACATACCAAAATAAATAAAACATTGCTGTCTGTTTATAGTTAGTTTGACGTTTGAGTCCACACATGGCAAGAAGGGAGCTGAGCTAATAAAGCAGAGTCTCATATAGGATAAATAAAAAGATCAACATTGGGGCTACACCGATTACAAAAACCGAATGAACTGTTCATGAGGTATAGGTTTGTAATGTATTTAAAAATAGAAATTTATTCTAGAGGCTGGGATAATCGGATTGTTACAATACAACAAGAAAGACGAACAGAAAGGAAAAAGTTCCTTTGTAAACTAAGCAACAAAAATATCTTTATCAAATCAAACCTCCCCCTTTGGAGCAGACTAACACACCATTGCAATATATATTCTAAATCTGTGTATGTGCTAAAATGTCCTGTCCTAGCTAGTCATGTCCTAGCTTTCGAAAACTTTCAAAAAACTTGATTTGTTCCCTCTGAATTTGAGTTATTTTTTTTCTGATGTACGGTATATGTGAGGGATGCGTAGTAAGTGGGAGCTGTGTTGTCTTCAGCTGTATGGCATATATGAGTGTTACCATGTAGTCATAGCCTTATTGTATATGGATGTACAATACATGTGAGTTTGACTGTGGTTTTCAAATACATAGTGAAGTTTGCCATCTGTCCAGATTTTGTTGTTATGGTGGTGAGTCTTATATGTTCTAGTTATTACAATGAAGAAGCAAAATGCATGATGATCAAGTCTACCAAAGTTAAAAAACACTCAATTAACCGATTGGGCCCAATCCAACGTTGTCTTTCTATTAATTTCGGTGATGTCCAGAATGACTGAAGTCTCTCTGAAAACCAATTTTAGCCTTCAAAGGTGAAAAATCAACAGAAAATAGTAGTCAAGCTTTCTGAAACCTTTAATTTGATTATAATAGACACTGACTTTGTACCCTGAGCTAGACATGTAAGGAGAAAAAAGGAAACCTCTACTTCCACTGATCTCCCATATGTATATTTATGAATATTTACAACCTTCTAGATGTGATTTCAGTGCAGCTTCTTGTTGACTGCTCCAGAAGGTGATGGGGGCATATAATGGTTCAGTTTTTATTGTGCAGAATTCAGCAAGGAAAAGTGCTGTGATAGTCACGCTGTAGTCCCGAATGAACTAAATTCTTTGATTTCCATTTTCCAGTTGTTGATATATTAATTGTTTTAATATTGACAGGCAGGGAATGTGATCACCAAAAGTGACACTGAGTGTAAGATGTACTACAAACCCCAGTTGCCTTTTTATCGGATGTAGAGCTTGCAGTTTGCAGCAGCCTCATCAGTGAAGTGCAGAGCCCTTAGACCACCATCAAATCTGGTCAGAGGGCAGTGGTCAATGTCGGGTTGCCAATTTTGGTTGGACGTATTCCTGGAGGTTTCATCATGTGACATAATCTTTAATTAAAAATTAATCTTTAATTCCTGGAGACTCCAGGACAATCCTGGAGGGTTGGCAACCCTAGGTCAGTGATGTGTGACATTGTCAGTCTTTGGCCACAGCTACATGTGGGATCCTCTTGTGGGCATGAAGACTGAGTGCACATTGACTCTGGCCCATTCAAAATCGGTTCAGAAGGGCCCATGAGCAGCATGGCAAATCAAAGCCAGGTACATGCATGATCGGGTCAATTATAAGAGAGTGGTTTCTGACATCAGTTGCAGACCATTCTTCACACCACATCAACAAAGGCCAGTTTTCTAGCCAAACTCCAGCATTGTTGCATCTATCTAAATTTCTGGAGTTTCGTTTAGAAATCATGGGCCTAATTCCAATCATAGTTATATCATTATAAACCCATTGACATCAATGGGGGCATTCCCTCTCTACAGGAAAGCTGAAGGGTCAGGAGAAATATACCATCAGGGTAGTTTACACAGTTGTTAAACACCCACGGCTGGCCCGTGTCAGCTGACTCGGGCTCGCGGGGCTCAGGCTGCAGGGCAGTGAAGAAGAGCTCTGTGAGGCTTGAAAGCTTGTGTCTCTCACCAACAGAAGTTGGTCCAATAACAAATATTACCTCACCCACCTTGTCTCTCTAAATTGCAGTGTAGACATTCGGGCTCGGGCTGGAGCCTGAGCTTTGGTACCCCATAAGCGGGGAGTGTCCCAGAGCCTGGGCTCCAGGCTGAGCCCATACATCTACACCCCAGTTTTACAACTCTGCAGCCTGAGCCCCATGAGCCTGAGTCAGCTCACTTGGTCAGCCATAAGTGTGTAATTGCTGTGTAGACATACCCTCAGTGGCCTGTGATCTAATTAGCTACGTTCTTGAACTCACCCATCCCTGTGGTATCTGAGCCCTGCCTTCCCCTGCAAAAAGCCCTGTCCTTCAGTCATCTCTGTAGCTTTGTAAAATTGCACCTAGACAGCACTGCCCACTGTGCAGAGTTGAAAAGGGGGAGGTTGGGGGTGAGGAAAATGCATCACTGCTTGTAATGTTTGATGTCCTCATGAGTACATTTTTTGTAAATCAGAAGGCAGCTATAACATATTCCCCTCAGTGACATTTCTCTGACCTGAACTGCTCCGCTGGGTGAAAATAAAGGAAAACCCTTGAGCCTAGTATAGTATAAACTGTCATGAACAGTAAGAAAAAGAAGATGGCCCATCCAGGCTCAGGGGCACATGGCTATATCAATTTACACTCACTTCATGTTTTCAAAGTCACTTTCATAAACAGGAGCCCTAAGAATATATTTTTTGAAAATTTAAAACCCGGATTCTGAAGCACAGTTCTGTTGGAGTGGATGGGAGGGGTGGATTCTGTAGCTGTGGAATCTTGGAATCAGGGAGCCCTGCTAATGATACGCCGCTGTACATAACAATATCCTAGTGTTGCTCCTTTTAATGACTCCTCCCTATCTATCCCTTTTCTGCCTTGATTGGCTGACCTGGAGCTCCATTTTGACTTCTTTCAGGTAAATGTTTCAAAGACAGCAGGACTTCTTTTGGGAAGAAGATCATCCTTAAATCCATCTCTAGCTCTTCTATCTCCCTCCTTCATGCAGTCCTTCTGTTTGGGTTCAGAGTTTATAAACTTTGTGTTATCCTTGATTCCAAACTTTGCTTCCCCTCTCACCTCTCCTCTTTCAGCAAATCTGCCTCTTCTATCTCTGTAGCTTTGCCTGTGCACACTCTCTTGAGTCCCCCTGTGCTGAAATCCTCATGCATGCCATCATCTTCTCGAGCCTTGACTATTGCAATTCCCTTCTCAATGGCTTCCAAAACCACACCCTCTCCAGGCTCCTGCATGTGCAGAATCCTGTCTCCACCCTGTCACATATACAAAAAGTCATTACCACATCACTCTCGTTCTCCACTGGCTGCATAATCATTTCAGTATCCAGTTCAGAACTGCCCTCTTTATATAAACCCTCCATGGACTTGCAGCCCCCTCTCCCACAGACTTTGTCTCTCTCTCTCTCTCTCCTCCCTTCTTTGCTATCTCGCATAGACTAGCACTGGTCTACTCTCTGCTCCTCCTCTAGCCCCTGCTGGTGTGAGAGTGTTCTCCTCTGCAGCTGCTGTCATCTGGAAAGCCTACCTGTATCTCGCCATCGAATTTCAGATGTCATCTTTTTGCCTCTGCCTGTACCTCTTAATTACTGTTTGGTCCTATTTACCTCTGTAACTCTATTACTTTGTCAATAATTTTGGAACACAGTTATTCTGAAGGACATTATGCAAAGTAGAGTTATATCATCCAGATTGTACTCTGTGAAAGCAGGCAAACGTGTGCAGTTGGTGCTTGTCACTTGGGTGTTGAAGGAAGAAGTCTGAGAACTTGCACCTCCACTCAGCGTAGAAATATTTAGAAGTGGCATAACCTTTAGCCTATAAAACCACAGTGCTTCCTGTCCAAAGGCAACAGCTCTAGTGCACCGCGCGTGGGGTTTCCGTTTGTGAATCAGTCTAGAATTTCTTCCTAAGCGCATCAGTGAAAGTGATGAATAAAGCAAACATAAAAAAATCCCTTCTCTCCTCTTCCCATCAGTGTAGTGGTATCATTCCTGTCACAGGAAGGAAGCATGTCTGATAAGCAGGAGAACTGGTGGGTTTGATTTACTGTTACACAGACTGCTATTCTCTTGAAGGAAGGTTAGCAGATTACTGTATGTATACTCAGTGTTACTGTCACACAGCCATAGGAGAAACATTTTACAAAACTCTGGAGAATTCACACACACACAAATTAAGCAGTGTGTATGTGTGTGTGAGAGAGAGAATTTAGGGTTTAATCCTGTGCAAAAATGTGGGTTTTACATTTACTTCAGTGGAAGAGGGATCAGACCCATGAATGCCTCAGAAGTGTCTCAGGGTTCCTGCTAACAAACTTCAGGCTGGGTAATATTTAACTCAATAATAGTTACAAACTAACTTGGAGTGAGTGCTGCTTAATAGAAAAACCATAGTAAAAGTTAGCCCTTTGATTACCCAGGAATGAGCCTGATACTCATTTGCTCTTTCCCAGATGGTTCCTTATGGAAAAGACTTATAGAATTTAATAGGGAATTTTTTCTCTATAGTATTTTTAAACTATCCTATAGAATGTAATGGAGAATGGCAGCCCTGCTATAGAGATCTATACATGTAGGTTGCTTTAAACGTTGTATTGAAGTGATCTCATTATCTATTAAATTATATAAATTTATAACATTTCTGTAGAGCTTCTTGATCTCGCCCCTGTTATATTCTACAGGATATTTCCATCAGGATTAGATCTGCCCTATACTGACCTCTCAGCTGTCTCTCACTGTGAGGTAACTCTCTCATTTACCTGCATGCCACACTGACCTGATGTTGTCTAGGTTTTGTCACTGTACATTTTTATATTCAAAACAGTTGATTCGTGAAATGGGCATCAGAGTCCAGAAGTTCTAAAGCTGGAGTCTTAGGAGACTTTCTTGGGATCAGCAAAGTGCCCGGATTTTTTAATAATAAAAAAATAACATTTTGCGAGGTTTTCATAAATGTATTTGACATAGACCTGCAATGTTTTTTAAACAGCAAGACCACATAAAAAAGACCTGCAGACTACAGTTCTCTCCTCATTGTCTCCAGGCTCATTTTGATGGGGGAACTAGGATTGGGGCTGAGGAGTGGGGAGAGGTAGTACCTCTTGTTAAATTAAATCAGTTAGTTTAATCTGTCTAAGGAGAAGACAGAAGAGAGTGGGGATTCTTTTTGTTAAAATGTTTATCATTTGAACCATGGTAGAATAAATTACATTTCTTGGTCAGAAAAGCTTTCACAGGCAAAACAAAAGCAAACAAACAAACCAAAAAAAGTCACAAGAATTTTGTGAATTTCTCAAACTCTGTTTAGTTGCTTACAGTCAAAATGAACAGTTGTTCGCATTCCACTTGTGGGACATACAGGCTTATAGAGGACTGCAGGCAATTTCCTCAGGTTCTCTTATGTCCAGTTCATTGATTAGATGTGTAAACAGGATGCTGTATCTTTAAGAGCAGAAAACTCTAAAACAGGATTTGATACTAAACAAGAGTCAGTAGTTCCCTTTTAGCTGTTCAAGTTTCATCTTCGCTTATAAGAACTGTTTTAGGGGACAGTAATTTCCAAGTGCAATACTGGGTTTGTGGGGTAAAGAATTTCTAGAGATGAATATTCTTTTTCTTTCTTTTTTACTGTAAATGACCATGCTATTTAGTGCTAAAAAATTCCCCATGTGAATTCTGGTCATCCCATGTATTCACTAGGTTCCAGTATGGACTCAGGGCTTGCTCTGTCAATATATAGAGGAGTTATGCTCCATTACTAGGGCCCTACCAAATTCACGGTCCATTTTGGTCAATTTTACGGTCATAGGATTTTAAAAATAATAAATTTCATGATTTCAGCTATTTAAATCTAAAATTTCACAGTGTTGTAATTGTAGGGATCCTGACCCAAAAAGGAGTTGTGGGGGGCAATCGCAAGATTATTGTAGGGGGTGTTGCAGTACTGCTACCCTTACTTCTGTGCTACTGCTGATGGCGGCTCTGCCTTCAGAGCTGGGCAGCGGGAGAGTGGCGGATGCTGGCTGGGATCCCAGCTCTGAAGGCAGAGCTGCCGCCAGCAGCAGCGCAGAAGTAAGGATGGCATGGTATGGTATTGCCACCCTTACTTCTGCGCTGCTACCTGCAGAGCTGGGTCCTCAGTCAGAAGCTGCCACTCTCCGAACGCCCAGCTCTGAAGGCAGCAGCACAGAAGTAAGATGGTATGCTATGGTATTGCCACCCTTACTTCTGCACTGCTGCTGGCGGGGCACTGCCTTCAGAGCTGGACGCCCAGCCAACAGCTGCCGCTCTGCAGCTGCCCAGCTCTGAAGGAAGTGCAGAAGTAAGGGTGGCAATACCATGCCCCTCCTAAAATAACCTTCCAACCTCCTTGCAACTCCTTTTTTAGTCAGGACCCGCAATTTGAGAAATGCTGGTCTCCCTGTGAAATCTGTATAGTATAGGATAAAAACACACAAAAGACGAGATTTCACGGGAGGAGACCAGATTTCACAGTCCGTGACGCATTTTTCATGGCCTTGAATTTGATAGGGCCCTATCCATCACCCATGCCTATCTAGAGGAGAATTGACCATTAACTGTGTTTGAGAACTTGGCTAGTGGCTAAAATGCACAAAGTTTGGAGAAGGCTTCTTATAGTAATGATAGTGATAGTAGTGATTTTAGGGTATTAATTATTACTCTTTATTATTTTTACAGTACACAAAATGTGGAAAGGTTCTGCTTTACAGACAAATAAAGTATATACAGCACCTGCCTCAGACAGCGTGTAAACTAAGGCTTTGATATTGCAGACTGCTCCATGTAGGCAGACCCCTGCTCCTGCCAGGAGCTCTGTTGACATCAATGGAGCTCAGAACAGGCATGGGGGTCAGCCCATGTAGAGCAGCTTGCAGGATCAGGGCCTAATTGTAGACATGACTCAAACAGTAGGTTATAAATAAGGGTAATGGAGGATGAGAATGATTATAATAGTTACATGGTTACTTAAGTTCGTTATGGATTTTTGTAGATGACATTTACAGGCACACACATCATATGCATATTTACCATTATGTTAATAAACTAAATAATCAATACATTTTTCTTTTCTGTAGCTCATATTCTTTCCCCAGTTGTTGAATTTTGCCTGATAATTCTTTTCAATATTTCACTAAATTTACAGCTAAACTAATTTCCATATTCTTCACTGATTGATTTTATCCCACTATTTGTTTCCATTTTTTTTCCATTTTCCAACTTTAAATGGAAAATAACTAAAAAATTCCAGGGGAACTATGTACAGTTCTAGATGAGTATCCATGTAACCGATTAGTATTTTTAAAATTTCATGTTTGTAGTTTATATTATGGTTAATGAAAATGAGATTTTGATAAAGAAATCTTGTTACTTTAAACAGTTTAATTTTTTCTATTTAAGGCTAGACATAAATGATCTATGGTGTGTTTATAATTTTGTTTTGTTAACAATATATCATACAGGGATGCACCTCACGTACCCATTCACTAAATTCAGACTTTTAGTGGCCTTGTTATATTGTACAGTGTGCTACCAGAAACAGAGACACTGTGCTATTATTAAACACTAAACTGTTTCTTGATCTCTTAATAAAAATTTCATTAGACAGCCCACTTACCTGTTCCATTAAATAAAGGGTTTCAAACTCTAGGGCTGTAATTCAACTACTGAATTAATATTTTAAAAAATTATCAATTCTGAATCAATATGCAGCATCTACATTTTCTCTATATCAGTGGTTTTCAACCTTTTTCATTTGTGGACCCTTTAAAAATTTCAGATAGAGGTACAGACCCCTTTGGAAATCACAGACATAGTCTATGGACCCCCAGCAGTCCACGGACCACAGGTTGAAAACCACTGCGCTATATCTGTAAATTTTGGTATCATGACAAATAATAATACTTAGCATTTTTAGTATAGAGGTTTACAAAGTGCTGTTTAATTATGTACTTGGGGGCATGGATCAGCGTTCATGTCGCGTGCCCTGTCAGTACCCAGCCCGGGCCCGGCAGGAAAGCTAATGATCCAACCAACGGACCGAATTCAGTGATGAATCCTGGTCACATCCCATCTGAGGCATGTTGCACATACGTTAAGAATTATGTACTAACTCATCCTTGCAACACCTTTGTGAGGTACATTATTTTTTGTTATTAATTATAAATAAATGCTTACCAAATGGACAATTAAAATTCTTACCCCGTTAATTATTTTTAGTGTCTATGCCTGAAGTATAAGCTTTATCTATAACTCTTTCCCTTACCCTACATCTGTCTTGTCTATTTACATGGTGAGTTTTTTGGATCAGGCACTGTCTACTATTCTGTGTTAAAAAAGTGCCTAACACAACAGGGCCCCAATGTTGGTTGGTCTCTAGGCACTACCATAATACAAATAATAAATACTTTGATTGTACTGTTAGTAAGGAAAGCGTCCTCAAATAACTACTGTATTGGAGCAATTTCAGGGAGATTTCCTAACTTGCAGTGCTTTCCTGGTTTGTCCATGCATTGATTCACTCTTGGCAAATTTCCCTTTCATTATTCATGCTTGTTATGCTATTGTAAAGAAACCCACAACACCTGAGCTGAAGTCCCATGTTCTGAAATGGTTAGCCATATGTTTTACTGGTAGATTCTAATAATTCAATTATGATTTTGAAATCTATCTATCTATCTAATCATTAACATGCCCATCAAATATGTTCCTGTTGGTTTTCCTACTGTGCCATACAATACACAGTCCCTGTTTTTACAGTGGTTAGGTTACCTGAGGTGCGTTATAACAATTCACTATTATTTCATTTTTGTTGTTGTTTAAATATTGTCTTAAATACAATTTAATAATATCAGTGTCATATATTTCTAGAACCAAATTCTGTTCTCACAAACCCTATGCAACATCACTGAAATCAAAGAGGCACTAGTCATCCACACTGATGTTAAAAGACAGACTTTGCACCAGAATGTTTTACGCACAAATATTTCCATATGTATCAAAAATAAGGCTTTGATCCTGCAATATGCAGCATTCAAACTGCTGCACCCATGCAGCGCTCCATTGAAGTCAACGTGGCTCTGTGCAGGCACAGCAATCTGTCTGCAGGCTGCTCAAAGGATAAGGTCCTACACTGATATCCTCTTGATCTGAGAAATGAGGGGATTTCATTTAGGGGATTCCTTTTTGTTTAGATGGCATCCCACATGATATTTGCTCTTTTTCAAACACTTTTATAATATGACATATTTTCCTATATATTTTTTAATGGTCCCCATATGATATATAATTTGTCTGTCTTATTTTTTATACCATGCATCACTTTCTCATTATTGCTTACTAGTGCCAGTAATTCATTCCCTCCAAGAGGCCCGGTTTAAGCCCAAGTAATAAAATACAGATAGAAGAGTATTAGAATTGATGACAGTTCATTTAATGAAACTCTTACCAACACTCTCCAGAGTATAGAAAATTGGCAGAATGCTATTAATGGTAAGTTTGGGGCTGCTTTCTGATGTCATTCAATTAACAACTAATGGGCTGTTCTCTTGGGTTATCATTTCACAGTTTAGTGCAGTGCAGGCAGATTTCTTTTTAGTCTTCAGTTTTCATGAGTAATAATAACAGTTGATTTAATTTGTGTGTATGTGATTTGAAAGTGGATCTTAGATTACAAATCAAGGACCATATTATCCTCTAATCATAAAAAATAACATTTTGAGATGTTTAGATAAACATTTGACATGAGACCTGTAATGTATTTTAAATAGCAAAACGTATGTATGTATGTTTTTTAAACTACAAGATGTATGTATGATCTCTGCATACATATCTCAATTTGATTGTTACCACAATTAGTAATAGCTGAACTGCTGATCATAAACATTTGGATGTTGGTGGCAAAATTGCAACCACTGATTTCCTGAAAAAACCACTTTCACAGATTAAGATGATAACATGATTTCTCAGCACTACATTACTAATATTTGTCATTTCTCTGGAACTTTATTGACTTACATGTGGTATCCTGGAATAAACCTTTCTACCTTTCTGGTCAAGGCTTAGGAACAACCAAAGTAGAGACAGCCCTGAAAAAAATCCATCTCGGGTTTTACACAAGACCAAGTGTATTTCAGGACAGGATTTTGTGAGTTATCAATCATTCAGTGTAGAGTTTCAACAAAACTGGATTTTTATCAACATGAAATTGCTAATTCTTTATCCTAAAAGTGAGTCTTAATATATCAATTCTAATTTCCCAGTAGCTTTGACATACCAACAATATGAGCAACGAAAAGCAAATTGTAAATTGTCAGGATTATGTGTGATTTTGTAATTCCTATGTTGTGTTTGTGGATTTCTCTTTAAACCTTTAAATATTACTACTATTTTGCATTTCTGTCTTCTAGCCCTAATCTTTAGCCTCAGAGTCTGAAGTTTGAATGGTGATTTCTTGGTGTAATGTATAGTAATAGGGCAGTATATCTTTAATAAATAAATAAAAACTGCTAGAAACCAGTCAGAGCAGCAATCTGTATGTAATTAGGCTTTGCAGGTTTGTGTATATACATTCGCCAAACCGGGCAGTCTCTACGCAAAAGAATAAATCAGACATCAAGAATTGTAACATTCAAAAACCAGTAGGAGAGCACTTCAATCTCCCTGGACACTCAATAACAGACTTAAAAGTGGAAATTCTTCAACAAAAAAACTTCAAAAACAGACTTCAACGAGAAACTGGAATTAATTTGCAAACTGGACACAATCAAATTAGGCATGAATAAAGACTGGGAGTGGATGGGTCACTACAAAAAGTAATTTTCCCTCTGGTGATACTCACACCTTCTTGTCAACTGTTGAGAATAGGCCACTTCCACTTTAATTGAATTGGCCTCATTAGCACTGACCCCCCACTCGGTAAGGTAATTCCCATCTTTTCATGTGCTGTAATATATATACTGCTTACTGTATTTTTCACTCCATGCATCTGATGAAGTGGGTTTTAGCCCACGAAAGCTTACGCCCAAATAAATTTGTTAGTCTCTAAGGTGCCACAAGGACTCCTTGTTGTTTTTGCTGATACAGACTAACATGGTTAGCACTCTGAAATTAGTATACTTGGTTATTTTGGAGCCAAATGTGCCCTTGTGGTTTCTTCAAACTGTTTTTGTAAAAAGGGCAGGATAATGCACAATGCAGGAAAAGAACCTCTTACACAGCATCAGAGGGCTTCATGTGCTAGAGAAAGGCCACCATAAAGAACCCTTAACACTTGGCCCTGAACCTTGCTTACTTTTAATTTCCCCTATATTCTGCATCTTTCTTTCTTCTGGCACTTAAGAACCCTGGTGTACATCTAAGCAAATGCTAATGTCCTGGGGACCTGTCCTTCAGATTATTGACCGGGATTTTGGAACACTTGAAGGAGAGACCATGCCCATGAATCATTCCAGAATTTTCACGGAACCCACTGTCTGCTGGGACAGGACTTTGGGAATTTGTTCAGTGAATACTCATGCAGAGCAGACACAATAAATACAACCCACCTTAATTGATTAGTCTCATTATAGTTGATATGGCAACACCCATTTTTTCATGTTATCTGTGTATATATATCTTCCTACTGTATTTTCCACTGCATGCATCTGATGAAGTGGGTTTTAGCCCACGGAAGCTTATGCTCAAATAAATTTGTTAGTCTCTAAGGTGCCACAAGGACTCCTCGTTCTTTTTAATAAATACAACTCATAGTTTATAGGCCTCACTATGAAGGCCCAGGTCCTCAAAGATATTTAGATGCCTAAACTCTTATGGGAGTTAGGCGAGGATCTGGGCCTCAGTACCTTGATTTAAGTAGCTCCCCAGTAAATGAGAACTAACCAGTATTAGCTACAGATGTGACAATACCTGTACAAGTGAAGTACTCAAAGTTGTCCGATGAGATTGCTTGACCTAAACCACTCTTTTGAAAAAGAGATGGCATCTTGTGTAGTATAACAGCCATTTCCAATGATGAGAGGAAGATTTTGAGGTAACATTTTTAAAAGTGCTAAAGTTACTTAGGAGTGTAAGGACCAGATTTTTAAAAGGATTTAGGTGTTGCTCCTCTCAGTGTTGCCAGGCCTACATGACTTAGGCAGCTAAGTCCCATTTTCAAAAGTGACTTAGGCACGCAGGAGCCTAAGTCTCATTGGAAGTCAGTGGGACTTAGACTCCTAAGTGCCTATGTCATTTTTTAAAATGGAACTTAAGCTCCTAAATTGCATATGCACTTTTTGAAAATTGTCTCCTTATCCTTTTTTCTTTTTTCTTTTTTCTTTAAAATATATGTTTTTTAAATTGACCAATGCTGTAAGAGCTCCCTTGTCTGTATCTTTCTGATATTGTAAAGCTTTTTCACTAACTGTTTAGGTACACGAAGACTGCTCATTTATGGTTCAGGGTACTTGGTATCACTCAAATAGCTCATGGGACTATTTCCTCCCCTTGCAGTAGAACAGACTCAGTGATCATACAGGCCTTGTCCCCCTGCAACCAGTATGATCCTGCAATCTTATTATCATAATTCAATGACAACATCTTTGGTTATAGCTGAAGTCATGAGAAAATCCCAATGAACATATTCTATTAGTCATGAACTGTGATCAGTGAAGTATCATTAGGGGCTATCCATCTAGTTAACACTGGCAAGAGCTTTCATTTACAAGCTCTGGCCTTGCTGAAATAAGGGGAAATCCCTGTAATCACGCCTTGGAAATCTGCAAATTATTCATTGTGACTGGAAGTTACTCTTAAGTGCCAAATTCTGCCCTGATTTACACCCCTTGCATCCACATTGATGTGGACAGGGCTTCACAGGTTGTCGGTCAGGGCATAAGTTGGCTCTAATTCTGTAGCCTTGTCAGAAGAAAACATGGGGCCAAGTTCTGCCCTTAATTACACATGTAAAACCCCACTTAAGTCAATGTGGTTGCATTGGTGTAACTGAGAATTGGACCCTAAGTCTAAATCACAATGAAGCTGCAGAGAATGAATTATAAATAACATTTAAAACATGACTGGCAAGGGTTTGGTCATATGTACCCAACATTATACCAATGGAAGTGTGGCATGCGTATAAAACTAGATGCATTTCAGTGAGCATTGCTGCCAGTCATGCCATAACAGAGAATTAGGTTTACTCACCCCTGGGCAGTACCGGGTTTACCATGGCGCCGGACCCAGAGTCAGAAGGGGCCCCGGCCAGCCCGATTCCCCGGACGGCTGAGCTGGCCAGGAAAGCTGCCCCTGCCCAGCCACGCCCCAACTCTTCCCACCCCTGCCCCCACTCCATCCCTTCCCTTGAGCAACGTCCCGGGGGACTGCAGCAGGGGTCGGGTGCGCCCTGCACTCACCGGGCGGTGGGAAGTGGAGCGACTCGGCTCCAGCCCGCTCCGCGCTGCCGGTGAGTGCTGGGGGGCAGTTCTCCCCTACCCCCCAGTCCCAAGGCTGGGAGCCAGGGGAGCAGAGCAGAAACGGGCTGGGGCCGGGTCTCTCCACTTCCCGCCGCCCCATGAGTGCAGGGTCGGGCCAGCCCTGCAATCACCAGGAGGCAGGAAGTGGAGCGACCCGGCCCCAGCCCACTGACTTGTGTTGGGGGGTGGTTTCCACCCTGCCCCCCAAGCCTGGGGAGGAGATGGAGCAGTGGGGAAGGGGCATGGGATGGGGAAGAGAAGGGGATAGGGGAAGCGGGGGCCCAGCATGCGGATCCCCTTGGCAGCAGCTGGGGCTCCCCTGTTAAGCAGGCCCATCAAACCCTCACCCTGACAAGCCCCACCTCCTCTGCATCTGTACCACCCCGATGAGCCCTCCCAGACACCCTCCCCACTGAGTCCCAACCACCTACACCTGGACCCCCCACCCAAATGAACCCCACCGCCCCTGCACCCAGACCCCACCCCCTGCTGAGCTCCAACCACTTTCACTTGGTCCTCCCTGCAGACTCCCATTGCCTTTGCATCTGGAACCTCCCTGTGCATCCAGATCCCGCATTGAGCTGCCTGCACCCAGACTGCCCCACACGGAACCCTCTAACCCCCATCTGGACCCCCCACACACACTAAGTCCCTCTGCACTTGGATCCTGCTGCCAGGCTGAGCCTCCCTGCCCAAATCTGGTGTGCCTGGTGCAAAAGGGGCAGGGCCCCAGGGTGTTTCTGTGGCAGGCATGGCCCTTGTGCTGTGCAGGGTCAGGTTCAGCCTCACTGCCAAGTCCCTGTCCCAGGGGGGCGGGGAAGGCTGCAGGGTATTCTCCACCTCCATGCAGCCAGTGGCCTGTGCTCCGCACTGCCGTGATGGAGCTTCCACATTTATTTATTGTAAAAAAAAATTGCAGAGTTTTAAAATATTATGCACAGAATTTGATGCAGAATTCCCGCAGGAATATGGGGCGCTGTACAGCTGTGCTGGTGGGACTGTGAAGGGGGTGCTGGACAGTAGAGGATCTGTGGGTGCGAGAGCTGGGCAGGGGGTATGGTGTGCAGGGTGCTGTGCGGTTGTGGTGGGAGGTCAGCGGGAGGGGTCTCTGGGCATAGCAGGTCTGGGGGCATTGGGCATAGGGATCTGTGGGGGAAGTCTCTGGGTAAGGGGGTTCTGGGCATAAGGGCAGAGCACTGGTCATGGGGGCAGTGTGGAAGGGGCACGCTGGCAGTGCAGGGCTGGTCGGGCCAGTGTGCGTCTAGCAGTTGTGGGTTTGTAAACAGTGCCCTTGGGCTGGGCTGAGTGGGGCCACTCCCGCTGCACTGCGCCTCATTGCCCCCAACTGGCCCCTTGCTCTGCGGAGCGCTCCCCGTCGCATGTCCTATTTCCCCAATGGGGGACCACAAATATGTTTGGCGCCGGGCCCACAAAAAGTTAATCCGACCCTGGGGTAGTCATCCCTGGAGGATGAGAGCTGAGATCAGCCCAGTTTCTTCTATGGGGATTTCTGACTGGCAAGTGGGGCCCCAGTTGACTGGATGAGGAAAGCAGAACTCTAGGCGTCTCTCCTCACTCCAGGTGAACTGCACAGCTGTCACTTCAACTGCCATGGAACATTCAGGCCCCAGCATTCCACCCAGAAAATCTGCAAATCCCCATGGAACTGCCACAGAACCTTCAGGCCCCAATGTTCCATCTGACATGACACCTCCCCATGTCTTTAGAACCTTTTGAGTGTTTTTTAAGAAGCAGGGCAGAAGGAAAGAATGTTATCCACATTACCCCTTTTTTTCTTTTTGGCCTTTTATCTCTTTCCCTTGCTCTCCCTAGCTCCTGCTTTCTCATTATGGCCATGGATAAGGGAGAAAGGGAATATGACTAGTTCCACAGGGATCTCTTCTATTCTGACAGACCTACATGAGTAATAAAAATATATGTAGTTTATATACATATGTTATAGGAGTGGTATACATTTTTCAGATTGGTTTCATGTGAGCTCATATATTGATTCATATATGAACTATTATGAAAGTGTCCCTTTACAGTTATTACTGTCTACAGTCATATGTATCATATTTGAAACATATGACATATCTATGTAGATTAAAAACAACTCCGTGTGCGCAAAGATATGGAGAGAGAGAATTCATTAAGCAAAAATTCACATGACTTTCATTGCAACCTTTAGAACCTTTATACTGTTAGGTCTGTAAAGGTCAATGTTACAGAACTATGACGAAAAATGTCTGCTCTGTGTTTTGGAAAATACTTCTGTGTCATTCCATTAGTTCTCATTATATCATGATTAAAAACGTGACTTCAAGGAGCACAGCCCAAAGCAAGGTATCCTGAGTTATAGTGTCATCTAGTGGCAACTGCTATGTAAGTGCTTGATCTTGACAGAAAAGTGAAAGTGTTTCAGTTCAAAGTCTAGGGTTTTGAAATTACAATAAAAGAATCTGATTTTTACCTAAGTACCTGTTCCTGACGAACCAGAGCAAAACACACACACAGAGGCCCCAGTCCCACAATCTGATCAGTCTGTACCTTGTATCAGCACAGAGTCTCATTGAAATCCTAAGGCAGTCAAAGTGAAGGACTGGTGACAAAGTTTCCAAATTGTTGTCAGACAAAAATAGAAAACTCTTAAATGCTTTTCCAATTTACTTGATTTGGCTTATAACTTTTGGAAACACTTTTGAGTTACAAAAAGTCAATTTTTACAATATTTACAATATTTTTACAATATTGTCAAGCCTGTTAAGCAGCCAAGACCAATACTGCCTGAGCAGTTAGTCTGGGTGACTGTTTAGTGTTGTTTTATAGTTAAGGGGCCAAATTCTGCCCTGACTTACCTCCTATGAAACAGTATACCATACTGACAAAAGTGCAAGGATGCCCCATGAATGATGCAAGGCTTGCAAGGATAAATTATTCAAGGTTTAATGCAAGAGATATGCAAGGATCATGAGTGGTTAAAGACATTCTCACATATTACATTCATGATCCTTGCCTCTTCGCTTCCTGCACATTACAGTACTTGGACTTTGCTGAATGATGTCGATGTCAGTGGAAATGCAAAGGATGTAAAATCAGTGGAGAATTTGTTCCAACGAATTGTGCTATTGTTTGGGGGAGGGTAGTACTTAGTTATTAAGGGAGAAGGCTGCTGTGAGTAAAGTGCATTAGAGAGTTTCTGTTTCAGTTCTGCTCTGTCTGCCTGCCATCCACCAAGCAAGTGTCTGGTTGCAGCCTTTGAACTGTTCACAAGAGCTCATCTAAGGACTGTTTGGTAAGAAGCGTGTGGTTGAAATACCACATTTCATAGAAGGAGATGGTGAACGGAAACTCCGCATTTGGGCTGTTGTCTGCTGTGTTTCTTATTCACCACAGTAGAAATGGTAAAATACCTCCACAGCTTTACATGATTCATGAAATGCTACTCTCAGATGAATGCCTACATCTCTTGTTGAAGTCAGTGGGAGATGCATGCACATACGTGTATTAAAGACTCTCAGAGTCACAGTTATTAGTATCTATTTTCGCGTAATCAAATTATATATCAGAAATAGATTATCCACTAAATATGAGTAAAAGACAGGGGGTTCATGAACCAAATTCTGCCCTCAATTATATGCCTGTTAAAAATCTGCCATTAATTTCACTCCCATCGAAGTCAGTCATTATAAGTGAGGGCAGAATTTGGCCCCTTATCATTAATACCAGCTATGAGAAGAACTAATTCAAGAATGTTTTTTTCCCAGCATATTCTCCAATACTCCAGCAGAATCCCAAGGATTTCTTGTGTTTCCCTTCTTTATTCCCACTACCCTCATCCATATGCAGGATAGCTATTCTTCTGATAGAAGAAGGGCATGTGGTTTCTCAGGTCTATCAATGTCACTCCTGAGTCAGCCAGAAAGGTCACTAGATGCAAGAAGCTCTCTCTCTCTCCTCCCACAGGATGTGTGTGTTGCCCAGTGATTTATTTGAAGTGAGGGTAAACCAGGGAAATCCCCTCTTCTGAATGATCTGCTTCCTGGCTGTAAATATTCATTTGTTTCCTGGCCCCAAAGGATATATTTTCCCCCATGTCATTTTTATATTTTTCTGTGGTTTGTATTGTCATTTGCTGATTATGACATGCCATTAATTTCTGTCCATTGACTTAAAATATTGTATGGCATTTCTTCCTTTGCCCCTGAAGAATTTCACACAGGAATAACTGATACTACCGCTACAATGCTTCCCATCTCTGCCAGCCCAGGAGATTAAGATCTAAACCAGACCCAGACTCAGATCCTGGTCCCAAATCTTTTAATAAATGTTACTGGGTCTCTCTCTTACAAGAGATGCTTGTAACAATCTGTCCTTGTCTTTCCCAGGTACAATAAAGCATCTTCTTTAATTTTATTAATCAAATAGAGATTCATGACAATGGTGGTGAAAAGAAACTGGCTAGCTCAAGTTTATGAAAAGCTAGTTACAGTTTTCTGATTCAGTGTTTAGTTTGAAGCTGCATTTCTAGCTCACTAGTTGTTGTTCATGTACCCATCTAAAATATTACCTATAGGAGATTGTGTCTAGAACATTTTAATGAGAAGATGGCAGAAGCCCCTGGAAGATCAGTTAAGCCTTGGAATCTCCAGATTAAAAAACCTCACCCAGAACCTGTTTAAGTCTGAGGGGCATTGCTTTGTCTTGATTTATTTTCTTAGCAGGGAGGTGAAGGAAGGGTGGTAGGAAGAGTATTGAATGTGTTTCCAAGACCCAAGAATCTTATCCTTTCTCCTACATACTGTCCCAGCTCCCTCAAGGCCCTTGATCATAGTGATTTGTTTTGTTTCTGTCTGGTGAGAAAACAATTATGTAGCAATCAGAGCTAGTCAAAAAAATGAAAAATTAGTTTAGTAAAAATATTTAAAGCTCTTTTCAGTTCAGAGGATATGGAAAAGACCCATTTTCATGACTTTTTATTAATTGTTTTTCAAAACATTTGTGAAAACCAAAAAATGTTATCAAACTTCTTTTCAAAATGAAACCCATTGAATACTTTAATTGTCCTCCAAGCAGATTTCATCCATCTAAAATAAGAAAACTACTTCTTGTACAATAAGCCCACCCAGTGGGTCACTAGAGAGTAATACAAGGCCCTCTCTGGTCCCCATCTGTAAAATGGGGATAGTAACACTCCTTTCTTCCACCGTTTGTCTCTCTATTCTACTTAGGTTATTAGCTCTTTAGAGTAGTGGCCTCTCACTATGTGTTTGTATGTTGCCTAGTACAATAGGGCCTTGATTTCATTTGGGGTTTCTCGATGCTATTGCAGGGGTGGGCAAACTTTTTGGCCTGAGGGCCACATTGGGGTTCCAAAACTGTATGGTGGGCCGGGTAGGGAAGGCTGTGCCTACCCAAACAGCCTGGCCCCCTCCCCCTATCTGCCCCCTCCCACTTCCCGCCCCCTGACTGCCTCCCTCAGAATCCCCAACCCATCCAACCCCCCCCTGCTCCTTGTCCCCTGACCGCCCCCTCCTGGGAACCCCCACCCCTAACTGCCCCCCCGGGATCCCACCCCCCTATCCAAACCCCCCTGCTCCCTGTCCCCTGACTGCCCTGACCCCTATCCACACCCCTGCCCCCTCACAGGCCCCCCAGGACTCCCACGCCTATCCAACCACTCCCTGTCCCCTGACTGCCCCCCGGGACCCTCTGCCCCTTATCCAACGCCCCTGCTCACCACCCCCTTACCATGTCGCTCAGAGCACCAGGACTGGCAGCCGCGCCACCCGGCCAGAGCCAGCCATGCCACCATGCTGCCCGGCAGGAGTTTGCAGCCACGCCGCCCAGAGCACTGGCAGCACGGCGAGCTGAGGCTGCAGGGGAGGGAGGACAGCAGGGGAGGGGCCGGGGCTAGCCTCCCCGGCTGGGAGTTCAAGGGCCAGGCAGGACGGTCCCGTGGGCCCGATGTGGCCCGCGGGCCGTAGTTTGCCCATCTCTGTGCTATTGTGATAATAAATGAAAGTTATAATAATACTTATTACTATATTATGTTATTAAGCATGTTTGCCCTCATTTAATGGTGACTTAAATAGTGCGTGAGTTACTCATGGGGGGAAATTGGTCCTAAAATGAGTGTATGTGATAAAATGCAGTAACTTGAGCTGATTTGGTATGCAGTGGGGATGCAAAACAAGCCTAACAGATACTAAAGTGGAAGAAAGTTGGTAAAGGGGGGACATCAGCTAATGGGGGAGTGCAAGATACAGAGTGTGTGTTTAGGGAGGACTCTTCTACTTCCAGTCTCCTTTTAGGTACTTATCCTGCAGAGGTGGCTGGTTACTAGACACTAATGGGGCTAATCTGCAACAATAATGCTGCTAGCCACACTATAGGCACCGTGTAGCGAGGCAGCATGCAGTAGCACCTGCTGCCACAGCGGGACTTCTGTTGGGGCTCTAGCAGCCTGGCTACCACTTGGGGGAGCAGGCCCTCCTCACGGTGCCTGGCTGCAGGTCACTGAGAGGAAGGCACAGCAGAGGGAATGCAGGCCTCTCTGCGGGGGCTCCCTGCCATGTGAAGCCCTAGTGTCCATGGGCTGAAGGTAGAGGCAGGGGAAGAAAAGGGCTGAGGGTGGGAATGAGCTTCTTGAGCCTGCGGAGTGGTCAGCGTGCTCCAGATGGTTTTATAGGCAGCACGATCTTGCCTTCAGTGGGTGGAATGCACATTCCATCACCATCCTGCACCCGGTCAGGGTGTATTTAAACCTCCTTCTTCCAGATACACTCACATCAGAGCAGGGCTTTATGAGCCAGGACAGAGAGGATATCTTGAGAGACCCAGCCTAACATTGGGCATAGACACCCTGTTGATATCCATATTATTGGTCAGCGTGCTCTAAGTTGTGGTGGAGCATGTGGACGACGGTGCAGCACTGATGGGGTAGAATGGTTAGAGGTTCTTTCCCCCAGCGTGGGGAGGATAGGGTGGTGTGCATGGGGTTTGAGATGGAGGACAATGGGGAGGTTCTGGGTTGAGCCAGGGGGGAATGGTGCATGTATCAGGGGAGAGATGGTAGACCGCTACACCGCAAGGGGAGAGTGGGGACCAGGATAAAACAGTAAAGGGTCACAGAGGGATAAATACTGTTTTCTCCTACGCTGCTTTACTGAAAAGTGTCCCAGTTTTTCCTTTGGAAAGGCAGAGGGGTGGGTGCCCCATTCTCCTCCCACTTCCCCTCTTCTCTTCACCCTCATCTGCCACCAAAACGGTTCCTTGTGACATTCCTGCTACAGTGTCCCTGGATTTGACTTTGCAAGTATGATTATCCTTCAGGGGAGGGCAGAACAGTGTGTTTGGAAGAAGATAAGGGCAACATGCTACCTGCAGCCACATCACTTATTAACACCTGCCATTACTGCCTCTTATATCTCCACTTTCTGCCCCATGGCATATAAATTACATTCATGTTGCACCCCAACAAATGGCAGATTTGTGCAGGTTACTCTGCCCTTTCCATGTGTTTATGAGCAATGTATAACCAGCAGGCTGATTCCCGTCTTTCATACTCAAGTAAGACCACTTAAGTCAATGGAATTACTAGGGTTGCCAGTTTTGGTTGGACATATTCCTGGAAGTCTCATCACACAACATAATCTTTAATTAAAGATTAATCTTTCATTCCTGGAAACTCCAGGCCAATCCTGGAGGGTTGGCAACCCTAGGAATTACCCCGATTTACTCCAATCTGACATCAGGATCAAGCCCAACATATAACTTACCCCACCATTTAGTCACCATTTAATTTGACCCAGAGACTTCCAGGGGACATGTGTGCTTACACCACTTCTGAATTTGGCCCACTGTCTCCACTGTTGTCGTGGGGGCTGGGAGAACAAGAGATAAGTTTCAGAGATTGAATCTAGCTCACCAGCACAGTGTAGTGCAGCACAAACAACACAGACTCACCTGCCAGACTCGGATCTTTATTTTAATATTTTAATTTGAAATCTGATTGCACCAACCACTGGAATTATTTGTAAATTATTAACATTATTCATGATGGCTCATGCACATTTAACAGGTGTATCTCTTAAAAGATTTATTATTCTAATATTTCACATCTCTGGCAATAATTCTGTGCTAATTGCCCAGACAGTTTGTCACTTGGGGATTATAAATCAAAATATGACACTTTATGTTTTTTCAATTTACATATATTGAACGTTCAATTAACCTGACATTACAGAGCACATGAGATAGTCGGTGAGTGTCCATTTTACTCGATGAATGTGGATTTATTACCATGATTTAGAGAAACAGAATTACCTTTTCATAAAGTTTGGGTAATCTGTCTTTCCATACAAGATGCTGCTATGGTAACCTAGGTGGTGTTATGAGAGTGACCCGATAAAATTAATTGGGTCCTTTTATACAGAAATAATTTTTAAAGGAGTCTGGGCATAATACTCACCTTCCATTCCTTTAATAATACATGTACTCATCTATCTAAAATTAGAAATACTTTCTAATTTCCCAATTCTTGTTACTTAGCATTCAGATGCCATTTTAATACTGTTTCTTAACAATATTTAACACTTATTTAGAGATTTTCATCTCCAAAAAACTTCACAAACTTTAACTAGCCAACCCTCCTGTAGTCTGATTTTATGAACAAACTGAGGCATGGAAGTGACTTGACCAAGGCTGCCAATGTTAGAACTGGATTAGAGCAAAGAAGCATCTGATCCTGTACTCAGACGACTAGATTATGACTTTCTCTTAATTCTGATCTCATGTACACAAGGGCTTGTGCTTTTGGTGCTGATGGTCCTGGTTCTGAGCCTGGTTCCAATGCTTTTGGAGTCTGTAGATATTCATGGCACACACAGGGTGGGGAATCACCAATGTGGCCTTTTAGTGACCAGTCCTTCAATTCATGCAGACGAACTGAGACAGTTCCACTGGATTACAGCTTTCCATGACCTTGGAGGAAGTGAGGACAGCATTTGTTTCTTCATCATTATTATTATTTTACTGGCATTAAAGTAGAATAAGCAATGGCACAGTCACATTATTAGCAATATCAGGTACAACTCAGAATTTTAAAAAAGATAGGACAGATTCTTACCAGAATAATAACTAGTGATGGCAACAACTGGCTGTTTTTAGTGGCATTATGTATATTTTTTCTTTTAATTTAATTCAGTGCATCAATGTCACATGTAATGATGCAGACAGAAGGTCCCAAGAGCTCATCAGGCATGTAGTGTACGGGCAGTCATGTCACCTCGCTGTATCTCAATTACCCCATCCGTAAAATGGGGTACTGGTACTTTCCCACTTTTATAAAACATTTTGAGATCTGTGGCACCTAAATAAAAGCAGACTGATTTTCAAAGGTTTTGAGTCCCAGCAGTTCCCATTGTCTTCATTAGGATTCATGGGTACTCAGGACTTTTGAAAATCAAACCACTTTTATTTAAGTGCCTAAGGCCCCAATTTAGGAAAGCACTTAAGCACATTTTTACCTGTAATTACATGCTCAAATTCCATTGAAGTTAATAGGATTTAAGCATATGCTTAAAGCTATACACTTGCTTAAGTGATTTCCTGAGGAGGGACAGACATAAGCATGTGGTTAAGTGAATTGGGGTCTAGATAGGATTTAGGAGCCTAACTTCAGACACTCCGATCTGAACATTTTTGCCACTGGGACTACATAAATCACCCACAGAAGGAGCTAGGTCTAGAACCTTTGAAGTTCATCTCTAAGAACACAGGCTTTTCCCACTCCTTTAGTAGTAGTAGAGAGCTCCTTTAGTAACAGGTTCTATTTTCAGAGTGGTAGCCATGTTAGTCTGTATCAGCAAAAAGAATGAGGAGTACTTGTGGCACCTTAGAGACTAACAAATGTATTTGGGCATAAACTATTTGCTATCTGTAGGACAGCCACATCACTCTCATTGACACACACAAAGTTACCTAGCTACTCATGGGAGCAGGAATCTGAGGCAATGTCAGAAATGCCAGACTTAACTGAATGTCTTCCCAGCAGCCAGCTCACTGTTTATGTGCTTGTGGAAGAAAAGAATTAGAGGCTTACAGCTAATATACTAGAGTAGAATCTTATTTCACATTCGGCATCAGTGAGCTTTCAGAGTGAAGGGGCCAGCTATAATAGTGGCCAAACTGTCCTCTTTTTGCTTAAGACAAACTCTGGTTCATCATGTTGATGCTTCTGCGACGCAGGGATGGTTGTAGATGCCTTGAGTCCCTAGGCAAAGATGGAATTTGTACCTCCTCATATCCCAGTCATTCTCTGCTTCCTTCCTCTCACAGCCCTACCCACCCAGTCACCTGTGTCATTTTTTCTCCAAGTCATTTGTCTCTGTTTCCAGCCCAGTTATCTGTGACAGGAACCTTTCGTTCCCAAACACATCCCAGAATCTTTCCATTGACTGCAATGGTACCACTACAACCAGTGCAGCCGGATTCTGGGGCTCACCTGGGACCCAGAGGAGCCTGCTGCTCATGAGTAAACAGGATGCAAGGAAACATAGGTGGTGAGTTCTATGAGCCCGTGGTGCCTGGGCACCAGGAATATTCTGGGCCTGGGGCCCGGCTCCACCACTGTTTGAGGCTGGATCTCTCCCTCGGCCCTGCCTTCTGCCCCCAGGCGCTCCCCCCTCACGTCCCCCGGGCAATTTAAAACGGCCCGGGGCCCCCACCCACCACCAGCAGCGCAGCGGAGCTGAGCGGCTTCCTGTCTGCTTGCTCCACATGGCTGCTGGCCCCTCCCTGTGGCCCTTGGGCGGGGTGGGTCGGGTCTGTGTCCACATGTGCTGCTCCCGCCCCAAGCGCCCCTGCGGCTAATAGGAAGCTGTGGGGGTAGTGCCTGGGAGTAGCAGCGCGCGGAGGCTCCCCGGCCCGCCCTGCCTAGGAGCCCCAGGTAAGTGCTGCATCCCCCCACCTCTTTCCCACCTCTCCTCCCCCTGCAAACTCCCTCCCAGAGCCTGCACCCCCTCCCCCTTTCCACACACCCCCTTCTGCTCCCAAACTTCATCCCAGAGCCTGCACCCCCCCGCCGCAGCCCACACACCCCTCCTGCCCCCAAACTCCCTCCTAGAGCCTGCACCCCCACCCCAGCGCCTGCACCCAAATTCCATCCCAGAGCCTGAACCTCTCAACCCCTCCTCCTGCACCCCCACCCCTTGCCCCAGCCCGGAGCCTGCACCCCTCACCCCCCTCTTGTACCCCCACCTCCTGCCCCCACCCAGAGCTTGCACCCAGCACCCAAACTCTGTCCCAGAGCCTGCACCCCCTCCCTCCACACCTTCTCCCATCCCCAAACTCCCTCCCAGAGCCTGCACCCCCACCCCAGCCCAGAGCCTGCACCCAAACTCTGTGCCAGAGTCTGCACCCCTCACCCCCTCCTGCACCCTCACCCCCTGCCCCAACCCACAGCCTGCACCCAGCACCCAAACTCCATCCCAGAGCCTGCACCCCAGACCTCCTCCCCCACCCAAACTCCCTCCCAGAGCCCAACCTCTCACCCCTTCTGCACCCAAACTCCCTCCCAGAGCTTGCACCCTGCACCCCAATCCCCTGCCCCAGCCCAGGGCCTGCACCCCAAACTTCCTCCCTCCATCCAAACTCCCTCCCAGAGCCTGCACCCCAATCCCCTGCCCCAGCCCAGGGCCTGCACCCCAGTCCTCCTCCCCCCACCCAAACTCCCTCCCAGAGCCTTAGGCAGGTGGGGGGGGGCAGAGTTTGGGGTGGGCAGGCTCTGAGCGTTCTGGGCACCACCAAAATTTCTACAAACCTGCCGCCCCTGGCAAGGATAACACATTTCTGGGGACTGGGAGGATACTGGGTGCACAAAAGCGCCACAGACAGTGATGTTCAGAACTGTCCTGATGGTGTCTGGCTGTGGCTATTCCAGTGGTGGTCCAGTGCACCTTTAGACCTGGTGCTGTAGACAACCATTTACGTAGCCTATGCCTAAAGCTGCTCCTGCTGATACGGTGGAAGTGGTAGGGCGAATGTGGGGGTTTGGCTGCAGTGCGGAGAGGGGAGAAGAGGAAGAGCGAAGGAGGAACTGAAGAGAAGGAACTGCTTTTTTTGCAAGGGAATTGAAAGTTCATTTGCTGGAGATACGAATGTTTAGTTTAGTTTATTGTTAGGAAGGACTTTTTTCACACCCTCATCTTCCATCTCCAAGCCCCATTCAACAACTTCTATCACAGCGAGGTATCCTGGCCAAGGAGGGCTGGACATGTCTCCTCTGGAGTACGAGGTGTGGTCCCTGGTAAACAAGGGAGACAAAGCTGGAGCACAGGCTATGTGGAAGCCAGTTTGTGTCTGTAGTTGTAGTTTTCTTTTCTAAATGTCTCCTGTTTAAGAATGTCTTTGATTCCATATATCATGATAGCGAGTTGCTTCTTGTAAGAAGCCCTTGCCTTATTCGCTTCACATCTTGTATGTCTGTGTGTGTGTGTGTATATATATATATATATATAACTTTCATGGGCTCTCTTAGTGTGGCATATAGAGAAATACAAAAGTCTACAAGACACTGCATATAGAATATCAGGATTGGAAGGGGCCTCAGGAGGTCATCTACTCCAACCCCATGCTCAAAGCAGGGCCAATCCCCAATTTTTGGCCCAGATCCTTAAATGGCCCCCTCAAGGATTAAACTCATAGCCCTGGGTTTAGCAGGCCAATGCTCAAACCACTGAGCTAGGTAATTATTGTATTATTTGAGAAATAATAAGTGATCATGTAACTAAAAACTATTGTTTGGCATATACAGAGTGGGGGCAAGGTTAAGCTTCTGCTTGCAACTTTAACATTGACATTTCCTGACTTTTGAATGCTTAATTATACAACCTTAATGTTGTTTAAGCTTCCTGTAGAATGGCTTCTGTACATGATGGGATGGTCATGCCATCACCTTATAAGCAGACACTGAAACATTCTGTTCATTCAAGTAACAATCTCTAAAGAGAAGTGAAGTGGCGGGTCAGTGCACAAAGGGAGAGGAGGCTCAAGAATGCAATTGAATGCTGCCCTGAGAAATAAGATAAAAATAACTACTAAGATAAATGTACAATGAAATAGCTTTGCTCACTGCTGTTGGTTGGGTGCAGAGAGCAGCACGATGTTTGAATGTTACTTTAAAAACAAGTAAATTTTTTACAATACCCAACTTCCTCCCCCCCCCCACTATTAGCTGTGAAATCTAGTCTTTAGACCAGGGGTAGGCAACCTTTCA
Organism: Platysternon megacephalum; assembly: GCA_003942145.1. Classification (NCBI taxonomy): domain Eukaryota; kingdom Metazoa; phylum Chordata; order Testudines; family Platysternidae; genus Platysternon; species Platysternon megacephalum. The sequence goes on along the minus strand of QXTE01000370.1, from coordinate 692,492 downwards.
GAAGTGGTGTGCCGAGTCTTCATTTATTCACTTTAATTTAAGGTTTCGCGTGCCGGTAATACATTTTAACGTTTTTAGACGGTCTCTCGCTATAAGTCTATATTATATAACTAAACTATTGTTGTATGTAAAGTAAACAAGGTTTTCAAAATGTTTAAGAAGCTTCATTTAANGGTGGGGGTTCAGGGGTGAGGGCTGGGGTGCTCGGCTTGTGGGGGTGCTCCCAGCCCCCTGCCCTGAGCGGCTCAGGGCAGGGGGCTGGAAGGGATATGCCCTGTTCCACCCGCTTCCCCAAGGCCCCGTCCCTACCTCTTCTCTGTCTCCTCTACGGAGCAGGGAGCACGCTGCGGCTCGGCTCCGCCCCCCTTCCCCGGAGGGAGGGGGGGGAGGAGGAGGGGCAGGAACGCACCACGTTGGGGGAAGAAGCGGGGGACGGGGAGCTTGGCTGCCGCAGGACCAAGCTTCTGCCTCCTGCCCCCGCAGGGGAGAGCAGTGGGCGGGGGGGGGCCGAGTGGGGCTGGGACTGGCAGGCAGCGGCGTGCCACCGAAAATCGGCTCGCGTGCCATGTTTGGCACGCGTGCTGTAGGTTGCCGACCCCTGCTTTAGACCCTTTCAGAATCTCCACAGATAATTGATTTTTCTAACAGCAGCATCATTAGGATGTGTCATGCAAGAAAGAGCATAGCGTGCCTGCTTGTTAGAGCAGGGAATGCAGCATGGACAACCCCAAGCACTCTAAAATCATGAGTAAGGCCCAAAAAATCATGAGATTTGCTTACAAACAATGAAAATTAAAAAATATAATATATTTTGGGTTCATTTTATTTGTCTTGTCGTTTCTGAGTCTTTATGGTAACTCCGGTCACATTGTCAAGCTTTTCTCTGCAACCATGAAAACTGAGATGCTCATCTAATTGCATACCTGTAGGAGCTGGGGCTTTAAGAAGAACACTCGTGATAAAATCACAAGAGTTGGCAATACCGGGACTGGGAGTTAGGACTTCTGGGTTCTGCTACTAAATCCACCACTGGCTTTCTGGATTTATTTGTGACCTGGAGTAAGTCACTTAATCTCTCTGTGCCTCAGTTCTGATGGTTAAAGTAGATTTAAACAGGATGAAGAGCTCTCACTACACCAGCAAAGGAGGAGTGGGTGCAATGGGAGAGCTCTGTTTACTCGAGCCAGGGAGCGCACGGTCCCAGTGGGAGTTGCACTCTCATCCACATGTGAGTAAGTTTACCCATAGAAATAGTCCCATTGAAGTCAGGCATTTGCAGGATTGAGGCCAATGCTAGTAATATGGTCCTTTCTACTGAACTGTGTTTGACAATATTAGTGAACGTCAGCTGCAAGCTCTGGCCACCTGCTGCATAAAATAAGATAAATGTAGCAGCAAGTCTCGGTCCACATTGTCAACTACAATCTCAGGGCCCAATCCTGCAAACACTTGTACATTAGCTTAACTTTACTTCCACAAGTAATTACTTTGATTTGGGGACTACTCCCAGTAATAAAGTTAAACACGTTACATAAATATTTGCAGGATTCAGGGAGGGGAAGGGGGCGAGAAAAGGACAGAGAGGTGCCTAGCTGTGCACCTTTTAAAAATGTCACAAGATTTGACGCTGGCATGTGAAGTTACTGCTAAGCACCACGAGGCGATCTCCATCAGTAACATTTAAAAAGCACAGTGTAACCATAACTAGTTATTCTGTTCTTTGCTTGTGTTCATCTTAACATCATTTGGATTGTGTTTTCCCTCCTATCATCACATTTGTGGGTGGTTTCTTTCTTTGAGTTTTGTAACCACCTATAAGATCTTTCTTCTACAAAAACATCAAGACCAGAACATCTGTTGTCTGTGATCTTGTTAACATTTTAATAGGTAAAGCTACAAACTTATAAAATGCCAACCTATACTCTTAGAGTCTAAAACAGCCCATTAATCTGTTCTAAAACATGGAATTAATGTTTATTTTTATTCACTTTATGGGAGCTTCTACCCTTTAATTAATTGAATTGACTCACTGATTATTTATCCCAGTGTTGTTGAACTTGCTTTCTTGGACAAAATGTGTAAAAATAGGTTATGAGGATAGAAAAGACCCGGAACAAAATACACTTATTAGTGGGTCTCAGTCATGGTGAGCCCCATCAAACATTTTTTTGGAAAGCCCCCATTCTGCAATGTGATCTGCATGGGTCTGCATGGATATAATTGCATGATTAGGCCCTAATTTAAGACAAAATGCAACAAGCACGTGTAACAAACTATCAGATGGAATCGGGGAAGGAGAACAAGAGTAATAGTGATAAGAATGTTACATACACTAGTGATGTACACAATTAGATTTTTTTCAGATCATATGTTTTAAAATAAATATTATATAACATAAATACAATTAACATCAGCAATGCCTAGCCTGTTGATGAGGCTTTTTAAAACAAACCTGTGATTAATAGTTTGTGCTGAAGGCAAGCAAGTGGCTTACAAATTTACCAAAGATAAAATGAGACAAGAAGTCAAAACCACACTAGCTAAAGCATGATTGCCATCCAAATAAGAGCAGATAGAAGAAAATGGGTGAGAGATTGAATATATGCATGTTGGCTGGTACAAGTCTTTTAAAGGGATATATTGATAGGGAAGTTCCATTTATAAAGAAAAAAGATGCTGTTGAAGTTGGTAGTCCCAAATTCCACCTATCTATCCACTGTCTTTCCTAGTAGAAAGTCCAGTTGAAATTTTAAACTGGTTTCAGTTGGCCAACTAGGTTTTGTAATGATACAATGGATCTATTAATGTACTGGATCCTGGGGCTACTGATATTTAAATAACTCCAATCTACTGGAATTTCCACTGTGTTGAGGGTTTTTCTTATTTGCAAAGTATTCAGGCTAAAATTTTTGGTCAGCACCTACCTGTAAGTGCCAGGACACTTTTATTTAGGAACTTTAGTATGGATGTAGGTGCTCGGTTCCAAATATACAAGCTTGCATATTTTAGCCATAATTCTTAACGTTTTCCCAAATAAACAACCAATAACAAAATTCCCAGATCCCCAACCTGTAATTTTTAACAGTTTGTACTTATATAGCACATTCGATCTTATCATCCTAAAGCAATCTATCAATATGAAGATCTATAGCAGCCCTCTAACAGATGTATTATCCCCATTTGGCAGATGAGTAAACTGAGGCATGGTGCGCTAAAGTGACTTGCCCAACATTTCACAGCATAAAAGTCCTGGCTACGAGTCCCCTGATGCAACTACTATGCTGTGTATGAAGCCAGCAGCCTAGCATTCCTGGGCAGTGTGTATACCAAGAGGAGTATAGAGTTCAGTAAACAATGCCAGTTTCAACTTCCAAAAACTTATTGTTGTAAACCTAAGAAACATATTTTTTAAAATAGCTTCTTGTTCTTCTAAGAAAAGAAATTGTTTTCAGACTTTGAATGAATCTTAGAATGAAGTCACACATGAGCAAATGTATATTAATTATTTTTTATTAAAGTATCAAAACATAACCTTGAGAATAGAAAACAAATTGCTTTTAATGCTGTTTTAAAGGTTCTCCCGAATAAAGTAGACATTTACTAAACCCATGCAATGCATTGCTCATGTGTAGCCTTTTTAGACATTGCTTTCTTGGGTATATTCAAATTAACTTCAGTACCATAACTTATGAATTATACTTGCACATACATACAGGTGCATGCACACACACACACACACTCACACACTCACAGTGCAAAGCAGCGATGACTGAACAGATAGAAATAAAAACAGAATACCTTCTGACAAAAGTAGTGATACCACATTAACATTTGGCATGCTAGCAAATAACATTTATGTTTAACTCAAGCAGCAAATGCATGACGCCTGCGTCACCAGTAATACAGTTAATAGCAACTGTACAAAATTCCTAAAGAAGAGACACAAATTTTGTGATTATGTTGAACAGTAAATGAAGCCAGTCCCTGTACTAATACCTTATAACAGCATAAGTGACAAACTTTTTTTTAATTTTGCCTTTGCTGATATTTGTTGCACAAAGGACAAAGCCAAGGAGTTTGGTATCTGGATTATGCTTAGATCTACTGCTTCTATATTACAGAAGTCAAATGCTAATGAAAATTCATTTGACAAGGTTATTGAAACACGTTCTATGTATTTCCTGTGTCAGACAAACAATGGGCCAAATTTATCCATTGTGTAACTCCAGTTAAGCCAGTGGAATTGCATGAGGGGACTCTGTTCTCCAGCCACAGGATCTGAGAAACTCTCATTGAAGTCATTGGGAGTTCCACATAATCTGCAACGAGAGACTTGGTCCCCAGGACTGAATGTGGCCCAATATGTTGTATTTTATACATTCACCTTTCAGGTACTTGAAGTACATATCTGAAACATGATATAGAACATTACAATATATCCAGATCTTAGAAAAGTGTATTAAGAAGTTCTGTTGCAGAATATAAAAATAAAAAAAGGATCTGGTATGATATCTGGTTTACCCATTTGGGGCTTGCAAAGTAAGAAGCTGATGGTTGAGGTATCTATTGGTTTAGCCTTTAGATTGAAATTGTATTTTTAACACTGCAGAACTGGTGTAAAATATTATGTACTGTAAGCTCCATTTTTACAGTTTATTTCACTTAAAATGCATTATTAAGCAATTACACCACTGATTGAGATATGAAATCTCTGAACCCAATCCTGCAAGATGATGAACACCTCATGAGGGGCAAGAATCAGGCACTTATACTTTTTAAATAGTGGTGTCCCAAATAGAAGCGTTGAAGTTTAGAAATATATAATATTAGACACCAAAAAGTAAAAATAAAAAACAGTACAACACTTGTGTTTTCAGTTTTGTCTTGTTTGCAATATTTATTATTTCAACTTCTTAGGAATATTAGTGATAAATAAGGATATTTTCTTTTACAGAAAACTGTAATGATAATATTTAATAGGATTAAACAATCTGAGGATTTCACAGAAACATCAGAATTTAAACACTCATAACTTTAGCTCTTTAGTCCAGCAGCTCAACTAATAGTTCAAAACATCTAAGGTTAGATTTTTAAAAAAGTAAAAAATAGTTACTCACTACATCACCAAGTTCTAGGCTATTCTTGGATTCTAAACAGCATTTTGGTTGGCTGCAGTTACCACTCAAATGTGAAAGAAAAATTACTACAATCAGAATTCTTTCCCCTGTATAAATCATCTGGCAATAAGAAATAATCCTGACAGGGTGAAAGACTTCAAACCATTGCTCACATGAGTAAGAGCTACCTATGGGACTACTTGTGTGAATAGGATTACTAATTTGAGTAAAGGTGTGCAGAATCAGCCCCTGTGTGATCTAATGTAGTAAGTCTTTTCCATTTCTGTTTTCTGTGATTCACAAACTTGGGGTTCAATCCTGCAATCCTTACTCAAGCAAAAGTCTTATTGAAGTCCCTTCCTGGTTAGTTCCCTCTTCCCAAAAAGTGCAATTCACCCATGTGCAGAGGGCCAGCATAAGGTGGATGCATTATATAAATTACATTCATAGCGTCAAAATAGGGCTTACATGATGTATAGCCCTTGCACCTGCCCTCTGCACGGGGTGAATTTCACCCAGAATGAATGATAAATGGGAGTTTTGCCTGAATAAAGATTGCATGCTCAGAACCCAAGACATTGGGGAATCATTAGATTTTTCAAGTCTATTTTTACTGTGTAATTTTGTTTCCATAAAGTTCTTTGAAATATCACACATATGAGATATTATACTTTGGGTGCGCAAAGGCCAAGGTGCTTTCCTATTTTTCATGGCAAAATTGCAATTCCTGAAGAACGGTGAGTGAGGTTCCAGTTCAGTAAATGCAAACTTAGTTACATGGACATTTGGCAAGAAACTGACACTTGTCACATCTATCAGACTTCTCAGAATCTGCCGCTGAGTCATAAAAAAAACCCACACAAATGTTGTGGGGAAAAAAAAAAAAGTACAATGCTTAGTTTGAAACGAAAGTCTTTGCAGCATTAGGTTACACTACAGTATGTCCCATCACATAGCAACACATTCTGCCAGAAAGCATCATTCTGGAAACTGCAAAACTTTAAAAACACTCTCAGTGTGCTTTCCCTACCAGCAACAAGGAAAGATAGTGTCCATCCAGCACAGCAGTCGGTACGATGTGCATCATTGGAAGTCATAGTGTTCTAACACAAACATCATGAGTGCAGGCACTGTACACTACAGAGACCTAAAACTTCCGGAGCTGTTGTCTGTAGCTTCTAGGAACAGCAAGTATGACAAGTACTAAAACCTAGAGTTGAGGCAGAGGACTCTTCGACTTGATCGAGACCAAATCTTTGGAGAGGAAGAATCACAGCTAAGCCAACATGATCCTTCCTGCTTAACAAAGCAATCTCCCCTGCCTAACGGTTCTAGGCTAATAGGATCCTACAGATACACATTGAGTCAAATCCTCCATGGTTTCTGTTTTTTTGGTGTAAAGATGCACTATGAGAACTCTTGGTTTGCCTTAACCCTGCAATGTTCCTTCTTTGATCTGTTGAATAAAGAGGTTTCTTTCATCCTCAGGTGTTCTCCCGTTCTGTGCTCGAACTATGCAAGTGGGCCTGTGGAGATTGAGCATGTATATCAAATGTTGCTTCTCATTCTTTAGCTCTTCAATCTGGGCCTTTAGTTCTGCGTTGATAGTTTCCAACTTTTCTGATTCCTAGCCACAGAGCACAGACATAAGTATTATAGTGAGTATTTTACATAGTTAACCATAATGTTATTGTGATGGTTGCCACCCTTTACTGGTAGCAAAGCATGATGGCTGGGTTAGAAAGAAACTCCCTGCTTCTTAATTAGTCATAACTATGCAACTGTACCTCACCAGTATATAATAGTCTAGAGAACAGATTCAGACAATGGCCCTCTTTGCCCTTTAAAGAAATATGACAATGGTCACAAAGCCAAATTCAATAGAGCTACCTGCCAAACATTGCTTTGGCCAAAAGGAAGCTTATTTGCCACCACCACAAAAAAAAAAAAAAAAAGCCATTCTGAACTCACTTGGCCAGTCCAATGGCCAAGTAGAAGTTCCAGCAAACTGCACCCCAGGATCTGAATCCTTGATTCTTGCCTGGTTCCTTGTTCCCAGGCCAGCCAGGACTTAGAGCCTGTGGAGGCAGTCCGTTCATTTTGGGGTAGGATGATAAGAAGCGGCACCCTGCTTTTCTTTGATAAGCCCCTCTGACCAACACAAGGAGTGATGTTAATGGGCTCCCTGCACTTTTCTGAAGAGACAATCACTGATATGGGGCTTTTGAGAGACTGCTTAGTACTCTTAATGCACTAAATACTAAACACTACTAATCACAAACTTGCTAATGGAGACAGACATTAGCACCCTAAGGGATACTTTGTGCCTATTCTTGTGTCCTCTGTGCTGCCCTGTCTATAGGGCTCTTGTCTATAGGACTCTTATGACATCATTACTGTTTTGCAGTGGCATAAGCTTACGGTATCAATGTACATAAGCTTGTGATTTGTAAAAGTTACTTCTCTGAAAAGTTCAATCAGTAGTGTTAATTATAAACCAAATGAGATGCAGCTTTAATTTGTTAAGCTACTACATCAGTGATCATTCCTAACTGGAGAGCCATTTCATAGAGAAATCAAGTTTTGGTGCATGGAGTAAGCATAGCTTATTAGAATCTATAATGTACATTATGTGAAATGTAATTTTAATTCATCATGTGTTCCATTTACATTTTCAGATTAGTATTATCCACATAAATAACACTATCACTCACTAAAATTGCAACAATGTTTTCTTCTCCTTCTTCAGTTATTTTTCATATATCTTTCATTGTTAACCAAATTTGATCTAAAGGCATTTGGGTAAAATTCACCCCAGTGTCCTAGGATTTTGCATAGGCCTTGTGCCAGCCTTCTGCACAAAGATGAATTTCACCCATTGGTGAATTCAGCTTTCCACCGCTCAAGTGAGGTGGCTAAATATCTCCATTTTACAGTTGGGGAAAAGAGGGTAAATGACTTGTCCAAGATCACACAGGAAGTCTGTAGCAGAGACAGGAACAGAGTCCACATCTCCTGACTCCCAGTCCTGATCTTTAGCCCGAAGACATTGTCCTATTTGCTCAAATAACAGAAAGAGGAAATTGAGAACAGTCAAAGTCAGTAACTTACTTTCTGCAAACATTCTGTTTTCTCCTTCTTTTTGTTTCGGCATTTTGCAGCTGCAATTTTGTTCCTTTCCCTTCTTCTCTTTTTCCTTTCATCATCTTGGGGCGAAAACTGGCAAGATTCAAGATGCACATACTCAGCATGATGCAGTAAATGCAGAATAATCATGTTGATAATTGCTGACTTTTAAAATAATGGTAGCACTAAAGGTTAGCACTAATAGGTGTGTTACCAACACAGAGCATCAGACACTCTAGAGGTATGCTTCTGATCTCACAACAGTGTAAATCAGGAGTAACACCTCTGAGGTCATCAATGTAAACCTGGCATAACAGATCAGAATGAGGTCCTTTATGTGTCACATTCTGAAGAGTTATTTAAGCCAACATTTTTAAATTAAAATACATTCAGATTTTATTCTACTGACTAATGTTTAATTCCCTGAAGTCAGGAGGAGTTTTGTCTGAGTAATAATGATGTGCAGAATCAGGCCCCTAGTCTGGTGATTGGATAGCAGAGTACTATGCCAGTGTCTAAGATCTACTAGCTGTACTCAACCCAGCCATCTTTACACACTGAATACCCTCTGATGCCAATAGGAGTTTGGAGTGGGGATCAATGGTTGTGTATGGAATTCACAAAAAGTTCCACTCTTTGCACTCAGTTCTGCTCTCAGTTACTCCAGTGTAAACCCAAAGTAACTTTGACCTATGGACCAGATTCTCATCTCACTTGGATTTTACACTAGTATAACTCCATAGATTTCAGTGGAGTTACTCAGACTTATACCAATATGCATGAGTTCACAATCTGCCCCTCCTCCCCCCGAGGCTAGGAATGGCACAGTTGGTTTCTTCAGAAGAGGGTGCTATTATACAGCTTAGCGCTTTCCTTTTGGCCACCTGGTAGGTTCACAACCAGAAAACTGATTTACAACCAATTCATGGCTAGGGTGACCAGATGTCCAGATTTTATAGGGACAGTTCTGATTTGTGGGTCTTTTTCTTATATAGGCTCCTATTACCCCCCACCCCCGTCTCGATTTTTCAGTCTGGTCACCCTATTCATGGCTATTGACCAAATTTAAGCTATGTCTTCACCGCAATAAAAGGTGTCTTTTTATATTGAGATAGCTAATTTGAGATAGTGACCTTGATATAAAATCCTAGTGGTTGATTTTACTTCCCTGTAGCAAGTTGAGGAAAGTCAACCTTTACCTCCCACCTGCAGATGACCTCAACTAACTACATCAAGTAAATTGCAGTGACTTGCTCCAGGCCCTACAGCAAGTCAGTAGTGAAGCCAGATACAGAGTACCCTCTAGAGATACTCCCTTCCATTAATAAGGGAAGTTATTACTTGTGTCAGGCTAAAAATAAACTGGCCCTAACTGAAATGAAAGGTGAAATAGTGTTTCACAGTAAGAAAACAGAAATAAAGAAACACTAGAGCACTGAACACATTGACAGATTAAGTCCCCTGAGGACTGCCTGTGTTTGAGATTATATCATTCTTGGTCTTTGGGATATGTTGTGGTACATTAAATCAGAACACTAATCAATCAAACGGAAATATTATCGAAGGAATGATACCTCTGCTTTCAGATCAGACATTTCAAGAGGTCTTTCCAACACTGTCACTGTATCCAATGTGGAAGACATCCTGTGGGATAGGCACTTATTTTGGATGGCAAATCTCAATTCCTCCTTCACCAGTGGGGTTAGATTTGTGAAATCCTCAAACCCCAGTGACGCTGTAGGAGACAAACAGGGAACAATTGCGGAGGCGCTGACTTCTGATGCAGATACCTGGCCTGGGTTTTGGAGCATCATTTTGCTGAAAAGGAACAAAATAAAAACATTGATTAGTCTTTCAATAATCTTAACAAGCCAAACAGATTTGACAAAAGAGAGCTGCATTTTCATAACTATGAACCAATACCTGTATATTTTTTGCATAGGTTGAGATGACATTCTTACCTATTTATGTATGTGTACATATATGTATACACACACATTTATAGATTTATTTTAGAGTCTCATGGAAAGGTGTGTGAGTTGACACTGTAGCTCATAATGGTTGCAAGAGAACGGTTACTGTCTATAAGGACTGATCATGTATTCCTTGAGCAATCCAAACTTCCATTGAAATCAAGCAATGCAGGCTCAGATCCTAAGTGAATGCATCTATATTTAGTAAATTTTAAATGGATATATGTTTTTTAGATTCTATCTTATTATGCAAGTCTATTTTCAGGATTTTTCTGCAAAGTAAAATAGCATTGTGAATCCTTCAAGCATGGCAGGGTGTGTGAGGATAGTATTGGGGTGGGAGGGAGGAAAGGAGAAGGACCTGTAGAAGGAAAAAATGGCAATTGAAGAGGTTTTAAATTTTAAAATTGTAAAAAGACACAAAATAAATGATTCTCTCATACTAAGAGCTATACCTCTATATTCGAGCTTGGTAGGAATGGGCCAGATCCTGGCCTCAGTTACACCTGTAACTGAGTAACTCCACTGGATGCCTAGATTTACATGGGTGTGACTGAGCAAGATTAGAATCTGGCCCAAAATTATTCAAATCAAAAGATAAATTCCTGCAAAGCAGTTTGTAATAAAAGTTTGCTCAAGCGTAAAGAGCTATATATGCTCAGAGATATCAAGCCAGAGGTAGAATTGGAGTGAAGGAATAATGCAAAATTTGAAGTATATTTTATTCTTTTGCACTTGTGAAATCTGAAAGTGCCCTTGCACACCCTTAAAATTAAGGTATTTTAAATGATTAAACATTTATGGCCAGATCCTCCATCACTGTAACTTGATGTAGCTGTATTAAGTTCAATGGAACTATGCCAGTTGACACCAGTGGAGGATCTGACCCTTATTTTTAAAAAATTGGATAAAATTCAGATTATTTTCCCATATTTGCTTTTTCTACTTCCTCACAGGATGCAGTCAACTGTGTATCTTGTAGTAATGGGATTACTGCAGTATTACCTGTTCTTGATTCGTATGGTAATTATAGTAAAATCAGTTGCAATTAACTCCCTAGCAGCTAAGTAGACAACTGCCTCAGGGCCAGCTGCGTACATAAAGGAAGGCTCTGTGTAGTCAGCCTAGATTTGTGCACTCACCTTTATGTCAGTGCTTTAACTTTGCAGCTTTGGGTAGTGGTGAAGATTATGTACTCTAACAAAAGGCCAGATTCTTCTCTCAGTTATCCAGAAATTTACTCTAGATTTACACTGGAATAACTGAGAGCAGAATCTGGGCCAGAGCTAAATATTTGTAAAGGGTAAATACAAAAATCTAAAGTTAGTGAACTACCGATATGTAGAATTCCCTTGCCCTGGTCACCAAATCCCAGGTTTGGAGGCTTTCCAAGCACTTTCCCATTTTCAATAAAAATAGAAGTACCGAGGAGTTCCCAAACTCTCCACATGAAATCCTGGCCCTACTGAGGTCAATGGAAAATTCCCACTGATTTCAGTGTGTTCAGGATTTCACCGTCAGTTATTAAAGAAGGGAAAATTCCCTGGAACTATTTGTTATTCCAACAGACCTTGGGAAATTTATGTAAATGTATTCACTTCAGGAAGCCCCTGCTCATGAGTCATCTTAAGTATTGATACTCATTAATCCTATAATCTCAGAGCGCTAGAGGATACTCATCTCCAACAAGTTAGAAACATCCCTCTGATTTCCAGCTGACAAACCAACAACAGCATTTAGCATTTCACCAACACATTCAAATAGGTTCTTTCTATTTCCCAATGGGATTGAACCCATCATTGTATGTGCATAGAGGAAGCCTTAGCTATGTGCATTAGCTGTCACTGGTGTTCTAGCTCATGCTGATGGCTTAATTCTATATGGGTAATTCTGTTTAATTCACTCCAATCAGAGATCTAAATTAACAAAGCCATTTCTCCAGCGCACCCCACATAATATATGGAGATACNAGGCTTTCCAAGCACTTTCCCATTTTCAATAAAAATAGAAGTACCGAGGAGTTCCCAAACTCTCCACATGAAATCCTGGCCCTACTGAGGTCAATGGAAAATTCCCACTGATTTCAGTGTGTTCAGGATTTCACCGTCAGTTATTAAAGAAGGGAAAATTCCCTGGAACTATTTGTTATTCCAACAGACCTTGGGAAATTTATGTAAATGTATTCACTTCAGGAAGCCCCTGCTCATGAGTCATCTTAAGTATTGATACTCATTAATCCTATAATCTCAGAGCGCTAGAGGATACTCATCTCCAACAAGTTAGAAACATCCCTCTGATTTCCAGCTGACAAACCAACAACAGCATTTAGCATTTCACCAACACATTCAAATAGGTTCTTTCTATTTCCCAATGGGATTGAACCCATCATTGTATGTGGATGGAGGAAGCCTTAGCTATCACTGGTGTTCTAGCTCATGGTGATGGCTTAATTCTATTTAATTCACTCCAATCAGAGATCTAAATTAACAAAGCCATTCCTCCAGCGCACCCCACATAATATATGGAGATACACCTATCTCATAGAACTGGAAGGGACCTAGAAAGGTCATCAAGTGCAGTCCCTTGCCTTCACTAGCAGCACCAAGTACTGTCCCTGACATTCCCCCCCCTCCCTAAATGGTCCCCTCAAGGATTGAACTCACAACCCTGGGTTTAAGAGGCCAATGCTCAAACCACTGAGCTATCCCTAAATTTTCAGTACTAGTGAGAGGTCTGTTTTTTGTTTTTTTTTAATTATGTGGATAAACTTGTAATTAAAATCAGTATTACCATCAAAAGAAACCAAGAATGTTCAGAGCTTTCAGGGAAAATATCATGAGAAATATTGTCTATGCTGGATTTCCATTAGTAATTTGAGGAGTTATTTTCAAATATCCACTAGCACCAAAAAAACTCTGCTAAAATCCCTTTTATAACCCTATTTGCTTTTACTGGTGTCTCCTTGATGTAAGAGTGATGGGGGAGTGTTCTGTATGGGCACCCTTGACTTTAGAACTTGCAGCTCCCTTTGGTCTGAAATAGCCCAAGTCTGCTAACCTTCAAAACATGCTGGAAGGCATCTCTACTTACTCAGGCTTTAGGAAAGAGAAGGGCTTGACGGAACTGAGGTTTCTGGGTGGGTAGGTTTGTAGGAGTACTGTTCTGGGTCAGTTTTCCTTTGGTGGGGTTTGCTGCTAGTTTCCGCTTGTTTTTTGTAACCAGTTTTGTAAACTGTTTGGGACAGGGACTGTCTTTTTGTTCTGTGTTTGTACAGTGCCTAGCACAGTGGGGTCCTGCTCTATGCCTGGGGCTCCAGACACTATGATAATACAAATAATAATAAATCAGAACTATATCAGAGGTACAGAGAGTGCTAGATAGATACCTTTTGTATACTTGATAAATCGACATAAAATTGTAATGTTGGTATTTTCCTCTGTTCAAAAACATTTTTTCTTCAAGATGTAACATACAACTTCCTATATTACAATAGTATAAGCAAGAGTTAAAAATTTGTTTTGCATCCCTTTTTCTCAGTCATCTGTCTGTAAATTATGTTAGGCTGCAAGTTATTTGGGGCAAGGACCTGGTTTACTCTGTTTGTAAAGCACCTAATACACTTTGGCTTGCTCTATAATTAGCCCAAGAAAATAATCACATCTAGACCTTTCTGTTTAACTACAAGTCTATACAACTACATGGATCCCAATCTGGTGAGGCGCTGAACACCTTCCTCCCCCATTGAAGTCATTGGGAGTTGGAGGTGCTGAACACCCGCACAGAATAGCACCACAGAGGCTCAATTCATCCCTGGCGCAAGTGCAAGCTACTCCATCAGAAGCTTATGATCAAGAAAAAACAGGACGCTTCCTGATGAAGATCCCATTCCACAGTTTGTGTAATGATTTTTTCCCGCCACTTTTAGTTTTCACCTCTCACATTCTGACATTTTATGTGTCAGGGCACATTCTCTATTCCAAAATCCAAACTCGGCCTTTATGTTATTTAAAGTGTCCTTCAGTTTAATGCTAATATTAAAAGTGAACACTTCAGGTCACCCTCACTCCTAGCTTTCCTTTAGCTTAACTGCAGATGAATGATGTAATTGTATTTCCTTAGATGAATTCATTTTCCTCTGCTGCTGACGCAATAAACCCTGTGAGCTATACAGGTTAATCTGAAACGGCATTAAGAGCAATTATAGTTCACAACCTCTGTGCACTCAAATTGACCTTTAGGATTCTGATATCCCAGATCGTATCTGCCTCCTTATCTGCCGAACTTCTCTGCTGTTGTTGCTACCAAGAAAATCGATTTCACACAGGAAACTCGTTCTGTGTAACAGTTTTTCTGTTGCGTCGTCACTCAACCCTGCTCAGTTAGGCAACAGGTCAGCAACTGATCTTGTTCATGTCAGTCATCAGTAGAGGGGGGGGGAAATGACTTATCTCCTAGTGACTTTCCCCACTATTTAATTATTCACCACCTTGCAGGATGATATTACTTCTCGTCTGTGTGTACGCTAATCAAATACTCAAAAGAGGTCAATATTTCCCCAAAATAACATAAAGGAAAAGAGCTCCATTTGGGACCTTACAACACTTATATGTAGCCCCGGCTCAACAGACACAGCCATTGCTGTGTGAGCCGCATTAACTGAAGTCTGCGGGTGCCTTGAGCTCTTGGTTACTAACTTTTTTCTCTAACGGACTGTATCGCAGGCAGCACAACTTGGGCAGCAGCTTGCGAGCACCGGGCGCCCCGCAGCACCCAGAGCCGCGCTCCTGCTGCCGAGCAATGCGCCGCCCTGTGGGCTCGAGCGCTACCCCCAGCCCAAGAGAAACGAATGAATCAGGCAGTAAAGCGACCCTGGCCGCCCAGATGGGAGAAACCCCGTCTCCCGGGTGAAGGGGCAGGGCCAGATGCGCAGGGTTCCCCCCCCCGAAGCGGCGCCCCTGGCCCCAGGGAGAGCGCCCGGCTCCCGGCGGGTCAGACGCGCGGCTGAGCGCCCCGGGTTAAGCCGAAGCGGCGGTGACTTGTGCGGCGGGGAGCCGCGATTGCACTGTCCGAGCGGGGGGATGTCTAGGGCGCGGGTCAGAGACTCCGAAGCAGGAGAAATGGGGTTGGGGGTGGGGAGGCTTCTTGTGCGTGGCCCCAGCAGGAGTCAAAAACTTCGCTCTTCCGAGCGCACTTTTGCTTTCAGTTGCGGTTCGCGAACTCCCCAGCGCACCTAGTGAGCGGGGCCAGAGGAGGGTCCCCCCGGAGCTCGCCACCATCAAGTTCCTTAGCCAAGTCCGGGCGCTCCCCGGCGAGGCGAGTCCCCGTCCCCCCGCCCTGCCGCTTTCCAAACTCACTCACCTTTCCCCCGCCGCTTCTCACGCCGCCTTGCCGCGGCTGGGACAAGCAGAGCGGGACAAGAGCAGACGCGAGCACTGGCGAGGCAGCGCCGGGGAGCAGCAGGACAGCTCGGTCCGTCCGCCTGTCCGCGCGGCTCCCTGCCGGGCGCGCTGGCTGGAGGGGCTCCCTGCCGGGCAGTTCCGAGTTTGCCGCTTGGAGAGCGGCGGCTGCTTCTCGGTGTGTGTCTGAATCTCTGGCTCTGCGAGAGGTTGCATCACCCTCCTTATATAGCCGAGTGGGCAGCGCTGGTATTTACTCTGGCTGCGAGTCCCGGGCTGATGTCATGCTATTAATAGCCTCGCCGAGAGAGCGAAGGAAGGGGGAGCGCAGCTAGCGCTGGGCGGTGATGCAAGGTTCCCCCATCCCGACCAGGAGGCGGAGCAAGGGAGCTGGCTCGCATGCACACCCGCTCCATAACAGGACTGCAGCCGCCTGGGCTAGCCGCCAGATGTTAACTCCTGCAGCTGCGTGTCATCCTCATGAGCCAATGGTGCCCAAGCCAGCTGCATGACTCCAGATCGCTGGCATCCTGCTGCAACGGGGATGGGCAATAACTGATCGGGGGGCGGCGGTGGAATTAGGGGGCAGAACTGGTTCGCTGAAGGACCTTTTAGGAAAGGCTTTGTCATTTTCTGTAGCTATTTAAACGGTTTTAAACCCCCCCCCCCATTAGATCAGCGTGTGATGTGTGTGTTTGTGTAGGGGGCGAATGTGTAATTGTGCATCAGGCATCTGTGCCGGTGTGACGACCCTAGCACCGTGTGTGTGATATTGTGTGTCTGTGTGTATACGGGTGTGTACGCGCGTCAGCCTTCCCGGGCTGCCCCTGTGCCAGGGGAGCAGCGTGCGGCTCGCGCGTTGACACAAAAATACTACAATCCGCACCGATCTGGGTCTCCAGCGCCTGCTCTGAAGAGTTCGTCTGCACTGGAGATTTAGCGAACGGGATGAGAGGCGGGGACGGGTCCGTAGCGTGTGGGAAAGGGGCATTTCTAACAGAGAATCGAATTCACTTTGGAAAGTAGCCTCCCCTCAGAAAACTGTCCGATCCACGGGTGAAGATTGAGAAGATTTCTAGAGAAAAATCACTTCCCCATTCCCTTTCCCCCCATACGGCGCAGATGTGCTTCCTGAGATGTTTTCGGCATGATCTGCTGTTTGTAATTCCGTACCTTTACAGGCTTTTACTAGGAATCGGGTGCGTGGGCGAGTGGGGCTTTTTAGTAATAAAAGCAAAGCCCGTTTTACGATAATTTTTGAAGGATTATGTAGTTTTCAAAAGAACTGAAAATGCGATCCTGTGTCACTGAGATGTAGTTCCCCCAATTTCAGATGCCACCTAAACGTTCAGAGTACAAATTGAGTGGCCTGACTTTAATTTTTACCGGTAAAGATTAAAGACCCCTTTGCTGACACATCAGGGAGCTAAAAAATATCTATCGTTAAACAAAGCAACTAACAATATCCTTCTGGCTTGGGGAGGAGGAGGACTTAAGGGGAGGAGAACGTTTTCCTTTTTTTCATTTCACATCATCCTAATTTCTTAAACAACAAGAATTAAATTCTAACAGCCACAACCAAAGGCTGGGATACAGATTGTTTAATGTGCTTCAGTATTCACAAATATACACACACATATATACACAACATAATATGATACTTACATAATACATACAAAAAACAGCATGAACACAACTTTCACTTGCAAACTCAGGCACTCAGCCACTTTGTGTACTGAGTGTGTACATGCATATTACGATATACATCAATAAATACATACAATGCATTAACAAGCAAGAGTACTACTTTAAGGGTACTGCATTGAATAAGGGGCTATATATGTGCATTGGGGGCAATCTAACCCTGATAATAGCCTTAAATCTTGAAATGTCATGACTTTTGCATGCTTTATCTCACAAACTTAACACTTCGTTAACAATGGCATTTTGCATTTAATTTCCTACTTTTTTTAAGGAGAAAGGGTTGGGAACAGAGAAAGAAAATCTGGCTTGCACAATTTAGAAGATCATCTTTGCAGTGTGTAGGTACAGTTTGTTCCATGCTCTACACTTATGTGGTGTGTTCAGTTTATAGATTCTAGCGGCAAGTTCTTTATTCCACACCTGATCAGTTTTAGACCCCTTGCAAGTTCTAAAACATTGATTGCTGCACACTGCCTAGCTATGCACTCATATAATGGCCATATCTCTTTAAGTACACACCTACAGACACTGGAACAAAATCTCATCCAGCTCACACCCTTCTAAGGATTTTATCTTTGTAAATCCAAAACAATTATCCTAACACCAAGCAAAAAAACATTACTCTTTAGTGGGGACTTGTCTATGACAAGTTTCAAACTTCAGCTCTGTTTTCTGGGGTAGCCCTGCAGTTAAATTGTTTATACAGCAGAGGGGTATTTTCTTCACTCATTCCACATCCAAAAACAACTGGAAGGAGTTTGCTAAGACTACAAAAAAAGGCAGAGGCAAACATGAAGAATTTCATCCCAAAATGTAAATGTTGTGGAAAGTTCTGAGCACGTGGAAACGGAGTTATTATGGAAGCTGTTGTGCAACATTAATGTGAGTGGTGATGACCAGGTGCCTGCTGTAATACAGACAGAGAGCTTTAGCAACTATCCAGGGTTATTTAACTACTTTTATTATCCATGGAAATTTCTTTGGAGCATTTTTAATTAAATAGAGCAAAGTCACACAAATAAACAGGGGCAATTAGAAAGGTTAAATACATTACTTCATCTTTCAGAGTGGTTAGAAACACCTCACAAAGATAAATATTGTTAACCTGTTTTAAGTGTCACTAAAAATTACTTCATGATCACAGTGTTTCACAGATATAATATAGTACTAAGCAGACAGATGCTTATGCTTCATGTATCTTCATTACTTCTAATATCATCATTGACAAGGAAATATGTTTAATATGAAAAATGCTGTTGACAGTAAAATAGATGTGTTATTTACCAAATCCTTGATATGAGAGAGCGCCTCCCCTTAGAATAAACATAGAGGTAGCAACTGTGCATGTTTTAAAATTAGTCCACTGTAAAATTTCATGGCATGGCATTCCTCTGTAAGAAAGAAAATGAAACGATAATAAAAATGAAAACAGAGTTTTACGCTTAGTTTCATTAGCATACAGGGCCCCATCCTGCTCCCATTTCAATCAATGTCAAACTCCCATTGACCTCAGCAAGGGACATAGGATTGGGGCTAGATTCAACTTAATACAAACTAATATAGCTATCAAGAATGTCAGGAAGTAAAAGCAAACAATAGATACACAAGATGCTTAAACACTTTTGGTAGTTTTATTTTTCAACTTAAAAAAAAAAATCCACCTTCCTCTATCTAAATATTCCCTGATCCTTTTAGATTTCCTCTCTCTAGTGTTACCAGAAACCGCAGGAAGTAGTCTGACTGAAACAGTAATAGTTTCAGTGAGATGAAGTCTGTTTTAATTATTACTGCTATGTCTTGATCTACGTACAGTATATGGTCACCAGAGCACCTACAGTATTACTCATTGGGTATTTCTACAATCATACTAAATAATAACCTGCTGCTCTGTTATTGTGAACTCTAAGAAAATCTCCAACCTGAATTGGCACAGAGAAAAGGATTCTTTCATTCACCATCTTCTGGGCCAAATCCTGTCTCCCCCACCCCTCTTCATTTCCAGTGGGTATGTCAGTAAAATAAAAATATGGCCTCCAGTAATATAACAAGCAATAAGGCTAAAATCCCTGCAGCAAAAGCTTTCTGTATTCCCTCTTCCATTACATTTATGGAGCTGTGGGATATCTGCCAGGGAAAAGCTATATAATATAGGGGCCCAATTCTCATCTATCACTTGTTTTCTAGTGGTGTAACTCCATTAAGCAGTGAAGTTACCTATGATTTCCTCTGGTAAATATCACAGGCCTCATGAAATATAAATATTTAAAATTTACTTTCCTAAGTATCTGTCCTGCTTAGTGACTTCTTAGGTGAAATTTGGTTTCCTGAGTCCTTTGTGGTTTTACTGCTGTTAAGTTTTGATATTACTATAAACATAACAGGCCTAATTTTCCTCTCAGTTGCACATGCAACTGAGGAATAACTCTGTTGAACTCAGCAGGGTTACTTACAGCAATGTAAAACCATTACAGAACTGGGCTCTTTGACTGTGCCAGCAGAGCTATTCTAGAGTTCCATGCCAAGCAGTTACTTTGCTATGACTTTTCCTATACAGTATATTTCTGTTCCAAAGCTGTATTGCAAGATTCCTATATTTGCTCTTGCATTTGTATTGGCATCAAATTCCCACCTCAGATGCTTATGCATGTTTTGTCAGCAGCATGTGTTGTCAGCAGCATAAACCTGGGTCCATTATCTCTGCATCACAGATCTCTACTGCTTGGCTGAAAGTAGTAACTCCTAGTAGTAGCAGTAGCAGCCATTAAGAAGGGTATGTCTACAGTGCACACTAAGCCCGGGGTCTGATTCAGGTTTGAGCCTAAGCCCCCCTTCCATCCATGCACATCAGTCTGACTTGGGTCAGCAGGCACTCAGGACCCAAGCACTAGGACCCTGCTAAGGTCAGAGCCCGAGTCCTGCTGTGATTCTGGTCCAAACCATGTCTCAGGCTGCAGACCTGAATCAGAAGATGTATGTGGTGCAGTATGAACATGTTAGCATTTCTGTGAGACCCAGGTCCAGTAAGTGTAAGCCCAGGTTTATATGCAGTGTGGATGCTCAAGTGCAGGCTTGGAAACACCAAGTCCACAAACCTGGGTCCCACAGACCCGGGTTTACAATGCAGTATAGACATCCCTTAAAGGGGCATGCAACACAAACACTGCCAATGTGTTACATACAGTCCTACTGAAGTCAATGGGATTTGTGTATGTGCACCTCAGGGGGAAATTTAGCAATAAGTAAGGGATTATTACCATTTGTATTATTAGCAGTAAAATATTTAAAAACAAGATTAGTTCACATCAGTTTTGTGGGCATCTTCTCTTGCTTTCCTCCTGCTCCCTCTGTTTATGTTTCTTTATTCACTGTCTCTACTTCCATCTCTATTTTTTATTCTCTCCAACTTCATTTTCCTCCTTCCTGTCTTATTTTATCTCCTTTTCATATATTCTCTCCTTTCCTGGTCTCTGTTTTGCTTTATGTTTGAGCAATAGCACTCCTCCCTATTTCCTGATTACAGAAACTTCTCCTTTTCTTTTCGTCTCATCTCTTCTCTATTTCCCCTCCTTTCACTTCTCTCTTTTCTCCCACTTGTGTCCCTAACCTCTTTGTCATTCCTCTTTCTTCTTCTTTCTGTTCCCTTTTTCCTGTTATTTTCTCCCTTGGTCCTTTTAGTCCTGCCTCTCAAGCTTCCAAGCTCCCTGAGTTTTGACAAATAATTTTACCCTGTGTTCCTCAGTTTGCCCATCTGTGAGATGGAGATAATAATACTGTGCTTACCTACTTCACAGGGATGCAAGGAGACTTAATTATTAGTAGACCAAACAAAAATTGTGGGCCAAAATTCTTATTGACTTCAGTGGGAGTTTTACTCAATTTAAAGACACCAGGTTTTGGCCCATTATTATTATATGCATGAGAGCTTTTGGGTGTTTGGAAAAAAACAGTGCAGATGGCCATGCTCTTTGGCTGAATGAGCCAATTCACTGTTTCCTTCCTCTGAAACCTTCCTGAGGTTTTTATCACACGGACTTTGCACTCTTGCATAGCAGCTGGATTATCACAATGGACTATGAATACTCCTTTGGAGCTGATATGGTCTATCTAGTCCAGGGGTCGGCAACCTTTCAGAAGTGGTGTGCCGAGTCTTCATTTATTCACTCTAATTTAAGGTTTCGCGTGCCAGTAACACATTTTAACGTTTTTAGAAGATCTCTTTCTATAAGTCTACATTATATAACTAAACTATTGTTGTATGTAAAGTAAATAAGGTTTTTAAAATGTTTAAGAAACTTCATTTAAAATTAAATTAAAATGCAGAGCCCCCCGGACCGGTGGCCAGGACTCGGGCAGTGTGAGTGCCACTGAAAATCAGCTCGCGTGCCGCCTTCGGCATGCGTGCCATAGGTTGCCTACCCCTGATCTAGTCAGTAATCAGCAAAGAAAATTTCATGTGATGGTCTCCTCAGGAGTTACTAGGGTCCAGCATGGAAAAGACCCACTTCTCATAAAGTGACCAAATAAACTATACTAGCTCCAAAAGAACCATTGTGTCCACTGAATATGCAAAATACGAGGCCAGATACACCAATGCTTATGCAGGCCAGTATAGATTACACCTCCTACACCTGCTGCCATTGGATCAAGTCCTCAGTTACAACCCTGCAGCATTGTTCCCCTCAAGGGAGAAAAGGCTATCGTCACTCTTTGTGGTCACAACTCCTCACCCCCAGCAGATTTTCCATTATGGGGTCCCACATAATAGTTTAAATTGGTGGAAGCAATCATAAACACGGGCTGAGTTTGGCCCAGGGATTATGTGTGTACAAAAATATCAGTAAAACCTGATTTAATCAACTACCTAAATGTCTGGTTCAACTGTCATTGAAGTAAATGGAAAGATTCCCATTGACTTCAGTGGAAGCTGGATCCAGTAGAGATGGTTCTTAACTACATACAAAAGTGTCCTAGGGACTTTACTGTAAAGGAGTATTTTAAAATGGGAATTGCTTGTTGGAGATCCAGGTTTCACTGTAGTGATCTGATATAATAAGGGATCCAACACATTTGTAATCTACCAGATAAAATACACCCAATCACACACACACATCCACTCTCTCTCTCACACACAATAATTTGTGTATTTTTACCTGGTAGATTACAAATGCTTTGGACTCATTATGGTATCAGTCACACATGATGGAGTATATTCCTACCTGTCTGTAAATGTGTACTTTATAATCTGCTGTGGTCATTACAAATATATATTTTAAGCATTAAAAAAAGTTAATTTCTAGACAGATATTCATCTTAAATAACAGTAATCTCCAACACAGATTTACAATCTCCAGCAATTTCAAAGTCAAGGCTGACATTTCATCTTTCAGTCAGATGATCATAGTGACCCTTCCCCCACAGTAGGTGAGAGTGAGTTTCTGTAACAGGAACAAGTAGGTGAGTCTTAACTTTCAGTTTCTTGACAGTGCTGACTTGTTTTGTGACTTTAATTTTACCGTAACTTGTCCAGACATGAAAGGACAAGGCATAAGGAAAATGAAACGAAAATGGCTGGATGCAGTTTTTAAATGGGAAGACCTTAATTACAAATGCAAAAGCATTCTGCTATCATCTGCACAACCAGGGCTAACTCTGACCCCTCTCCATGGGCATGGGGAGCTCTGGACACAGTGGTAAAACGAGGGCAAGTCTACTGAATAGGAGGGAGGAAGCAGGGTTTAAGGAGCCCACACTGGGGATGCAGATCCTCAACATGTCATGCCGTAGGGTCTCCCTGAGTGTCACAATAGACAGATTGGCAGGGATGGGGCAGGAGTTTACCGGGGAGGAGAAAAGAGTGCACATAAATTATGAGGGCTTCTGTGAGGACTTCTGAGGTTGCATTAGTGGTTGTGGAATGACTCTGCAAATGCTCCTCAGTGTGGGAGGATGATTCCAACCTCCCCACACTCCACCTGCCCACTGCAGAGCCCCCATGTCATAGCCAGTTGCTTGGTCTATGCCAGGGGTGGGCAAACTTTTTGGCCCGAGGGGCACATTGGGGTTGC
The DNA here is from genome assembly GCA_003942145.1 of Platysternon megacephalum. Classification (NCBI taxonomy): domain Eukaryota; kingdom Metazoa; phylum Chordata; order Testudines; family Platysternidae; genus Platysternon; species Platysternon megacephalum. Next base: position 669,111 of record QXTE01000370.1, on the reverse strand, counting down.
AAAACTGGATGGAGGGCTGGGTAGGGAAGGCTGTGCCTCCATTTTGCCATGGTGAGACAGGGATAATGAGACTCAGGATATGTCTACACTGCACAGCAAAAAAAACACCCATGGCTGGCCGATGCAGGCTGCGAGGCTGTTTCATTGCTGTGTAGACTTCTGGGCTTGGGCTGAGTCCTGAGCTCTGGGGCCCTGCCACCCTGCAGGGTCCTACTGTCTGAGCTCCAGCCCAAGCCCGGAAGTCTAGAGAGCAGTGAAACAGCCCCGCAGCCTGAGCCCTGTGAGACTGAGTCAGCTGGCACGGGCCAGCTGCGGGTTTTCTTTGCTGTGTAGACATACCCTCACTTTCCACTGTGAAACATCTGGAGTGCCACAGATGAAAAGTTATGTAGTTAAATATTTTATTGTTAAATATCATTTTAATTATGTTAGTAACTTAGTACCCAGAGGCCCAATCAGATGGGGGCCTCTCATTGTGCTGGGTGCTGCACAAACACATTATTATTCAATATTTGTATTGCAGTAATATCTAGAGCTCCCAAGCAGGAATCAGGGTCCCATGGTGCTACACACTGTACTCGTATCTAACAAAAGACAATCCTTTCCCCAAAGAGTTTACCTGGAAGAGACAGTCCCTGAAGTTCTTATACTCTATTTTAGATTTAATTTTCTTATGTGTAAACATTTGATATGGAATTTGGAAAAGGATCAGTAACACCCCAAAACTTTAACTAACTAGTATAGGACTAGATTCAGCAAAGCACTTAATTGCATGCTTGACTTTCAGCTCATGAGTTGTCTGAGTCCACTTAAGTGCTTTGCTGAATTGTGGGTCTTACTGTTTAGTAAATAGCTCAAAAAGTCCTCTATAAATATTACTTCTTATCTCTGTGATTTAGGTCATTTTTTTTTTTCTCAGGCATTTGGGAATGGGGTGGTTCATCGGGTGGGATATATTGATTTTGTGTCAGGATCATTATTTTTGGAGAGTCTATCTTTATTATACATATGGGCTGATCAGTTAGTTACAGATTTTTGCAATATTGTAATACATTTTTTTTTTATATTGTGAAATGCCTGGAATTTGAGGCAGATGCTGATCAATTAAAATAAATAAATAAATAAATAAATAAATAACAAGGTTAAAAGTTGTTTTCTTTGACATAAAGAAAAAAACCATGTTTCCATCTGTATAAACACTGGAAACTTTTTGTAGTAATAGTGGACACAAGAGATGTACCTAGTTATTCAAAAATAAGTTAAATTGTATCCTACGTACATAAGTATACATAAGTATTTATTCTGTACCCTGAACGATAATGGAGCAAATAATTAAGCAATCAATTTGCAAACATCTAGAAGATAATAAGGTGATAAGTAACAGTCAGCATTGATTTGTCAAGAACAAATAGTGTCAAACCAACCTGATAGCTTTCTTTGTCAGGGTAACAAGCTGTGTGGATAGGGGGGAAGCGGTAGGCATGGTGTATCTCGACTTTAGTAAAGCTTTTGATACTGTCTCGCATGACCTTCTCATAAACAAACTAGGGAAATGCAACCTAAATGGAGCTACTATAAGGTGGGTGCAAAACTGGTTGGAAAACCATTCCCAGAGAGTAGTTATCAGTGGTTCACAGTCATGCTGGAAGGTCCTAATGAGTGCGGTCCCTCAGGGATCAGTTCTGGGTCCGGTTCTGTTCAATATCTTCATCAATTATTTAAATAATGGCATAGAGAGTACACTTATAAAATTTGTGAACGATACCAAGCTGGGAGGGATTGCAAGTGCTTTGGAAGATAGAATTAAAATTCAAAATGATCTGGTCAAACTGGAGAAATGGTCTGAAGTAAATAGGATGAAATTCAATAAGGACAAATGCAAAGTACTCCACTTAGGAAGGAACAATCAGTTGTACACATACAACATGGGAAATGACTGCCTAGGAAGGACTACTGCCTAGGAAAGGGATCTGGGGGTCATAGTGAACCAGAAGCTAAACATGAGTCAAGAGTGTAACACTGTTGCAAAAAAAGCAAATCTCATTCTGGGATGTATTAGCAGGAATGTTGTAAGCAAGACATGAGAAGTAATTCTTCCGCTCTATTCTGCGCTGATTAGGCCTCAACTGGAGTATTGTGTCCAGTTCTGGGCGCTACATTTCAGGAAAGATATGGACAAATTGGAGAAGAGAAGAGCAACAAAAATGATTAAAGGTCTAGAAAACATGACCTATGTGGGAAGATTGAAAAAATTGGGTTTGTTTAATCTGGAAAAGAGAAGACTGAGAGGAGACATGATAACCGTTTTCGAGTACATAAAAGGTTGTTACAAGGAGGAGGGAGAAGAATTGTACTTAACTTCTGAGGATAGGACAAGAAGCAAAGGGCTTCAATTGCAGCAAGTGCGGTTTAAATTGGACATTAGGAAAAACTTCCTAACTGTCAGGGTGGTTAAGCACTGGAATAAATTGCCTAGAGGTTGTGGAATCTCCATCATTGGAGATTTTTAAGAGCAGGTTAGACAAACACCTGTCAGGAATGGTCTAGATAATACTTAGTCCTGCCATGAGTGCAGGGGACTGGACTAGAAGACCCCTCGAGGTCTCTTCCAGTCCTATGATTCTATGACTCTAAGATAAGTTGTCTGTAGGACCTGATCTTGCAATTCTCATGCATCCAAAATTTCTAATGACTTCAGTGGGAATTATGAATGCAAGAGGAATTCAGGGTTAGGCCATGCTATGTTTTTGTAATCTAAATACATTGTTTTTAAAGAATTCATGTGAAGCAAAGCTAATGCACAGACCAGCTGCTATGTATAAAAAGTGTTAAATAGTTTACAATATTTTATACTGAAATAAATATAGGTTTACAGTAAAAGGTTGAAATTATATATCAGGGTCTACAGAATATCCCATAAAGTGTCCAGAGAGTAAATACTGTTACCCCTTTGCTGAGCGGTATCAGATTTTGGAGGCTTTATGGGTTAGTTTCCCATTTGGAGCAGAAATTGATTACTCACCATCAGGTATCCTTTAGTGCAGTTTGTTTATTTATAGAATGTACACAAATCCTGGTTCTTTGGATGGGGTAGTAACTAATGGCAGCACAGGCAACTCCTGCTTGCAGAAGCCTCAGATAAGGCCCTGTCCCCCGAAGCAGCTCTCTTGTACCTTTGTCACCTCTATTGCTTCAGTCTCATCTTGCTGCACCAGTCCCTGAGTTTTACATCCAAGAACCCCAGATTGCTCACAGAGACCACATGGCCTGGAAAGACGAGCTTGCGTGTCTACAGTGTTTTGTGCAGTTGGTCTGCAACGCAAAGGAACCTCAGAGTTTCAACTGCCAGAGCCCTTTAGCCCACACAATACTCTGGCTAAAGTCAATGGAGCTATGACAATTTCCACCAGTTAAGGATCTGCCCCTCTGGATGCAATTACTGTATGGCATCTTTAGGGGAATTTCAGCACCTTGTGCCATAACAATACAAAAGATATACATGTTTAACAGCAAAAAAAGATACTAGTAAAGGGAGAAATTAGTAAGATTTGCCAGTTTACTTTGGATATCCTCCATGTATTTAACAACAGATTGCCATGTCTTCATACTAATCTCATACATATTCTTTTTAATGCCAGTGGGTTTCTCCAAAGACAGTAGGTTGGAGACAGGATTTAGCAGGTCACTTAGACTTGTTTAGAATTGTGTGTGCATGCAATTAAATTTGTATACACAGGAGTAGTTAGACCTCTAGCTGGCCATTTGCACACACAATCTCAGTAACTGCATGCACAAATGAATGCACATATTTCTGAAAATGGAGGGTTTGCTGATTGAACTACTGTTGGAAGCTTTGCATTCTGAAGTGACTCCCACCCTAGCAGCAGGGATACTAACGTATATTATGTACAAGCAATAAAGACCGATGAGAAAAGCATTTCCTGGTGTAATCATCAGCTGACAAGAAATCCCCTCCCTTCCTGTCAGTCATTAAAACTATTATAAATTATGGGACTATAAAAATATATAAAATATATAAAAATATAAAAAATAAATGGCCCAGTTCTGTGCTACTTATGTGGGTGCAACTCCCATTGCAGCAAACAAGGATTGCCTCCATGTAAGTAGAAATAGACCTAAGCCAAAAGTAATGACAGAAGAACTTCTTTAATTTGCTCTGATGACTGGGAGAGCTATTGCTTATGACTGGATTTTGCAAATTAATAAGTAAATGAAGAAAACCAAGAAATTAATCAAGGCAACTGCCGCAAAAAATAGGCTTTGCTTGTTTTGTCAAGCTTAGTTTTAATGATATTATTAATTATTTTTAGTTCCACTGTCTTGATTGGGAGCAAACTCAGGCTCTTACAGTAGATCAGCAAATGTATGGTAGTACGTTTTGTAAAAGTAAGACATTCTCAGTTACCTGAAACTTTGCTATAGCAGTAAGCTATTAAATCTTTGCTGAGAAGTGGAGCGAGCTGGCTGGTTTTCTAACCTATTTGTCTGTTTATATAAATTGTCTATGATCCTTACTCATAAGTTCATAATACTGTTTTATCAGTGCTCCAGTTGACCATTAGGAACTTATAATATATGCAGATCACAGACAGTAAAATTCTGTCTTAAGCTACTGCTCAAGTGATCAGCAAAAATTTAAAAAATATTGTTTAACAGAGGTGATCTTCTAATAAAGGCAGACCAGAATTTTAGTCACTGCATTTGAGAGTACTCTGGGGGTGGTTTCTCAAGACAGAAGGCTGCCTAGTAAAGGTGACCTCTTGTATATGTTTAGATAGATAGGCAGAGTAGATACTTTTTTCCCCTCCATGAAGCAAAAAGAAAGAAAGAAAGAAAGAAAGAAAGAAAGAAAGAAAGAAAGAAAAGGTTTAAGAACCAGTTCTGGAGTTCTTACTCAGACACAACTCCTGTGAAGTTCAATGTGACATTTGCCTAGGATAATATTGCAGGGTTGAGCCCATATAGCCTGAAGGATAATTAATCAGAATAACATATTGTGACTTCCATAATTTACTTGCTTTTGGATGTAAACACTGAAGGATTTTTGGTGACACTTTTTGTATCAATGATACTAGTACACTCAGGGCTAAAACTGCTCTCTTCTAAGTGTGCAAGCACTCCCTCATGGAGAGAGGGCATTATGTGACCCATACATTTAGAAGCTGTATTGTAATTTTCAATTGAACACCAAATGTGAGAAAGAAAAGGTGTAAAACATAAACTACTAATTTGAAGGGCCTCTTGGAACTGTTTTGCAGATCTCACACTGACTTTATTGTGAGGTTTTAAATCTATGTTCTCTTCCAGAATTCAGTTCTGTGCAGCTGCATGTTTGACCAGATTCCCACTTTTTTTCTTTTCTCTAAGTTCTGTTTCTAATAAAAAAAGTTTAGATCAAACATACTTATATTTAGCAATTTTCCTATGAGTGAAAGCTGATCAAAGTAAAACATGGAACAGTATCCCATTTTAAGTATGGCAGATGTCTGCCATGCTAAACAACTTTCAAGGAGAAGAAAATCTTTTCACTACAAACACAAGAGCATTTAGACGGAGGGTTGCATTTAGACGGGGTGTAGGCCAAGATGTATGATCCTTGCATCAGAGAAATTGTAAAATGTTTAGTTAAATATACATTGAAATGACATCAGGGTTATAGCACAGTTAAATGTCAGGAAATTCACAGTTAAGACTGGCGTTCCATTCCTCATTTATAGTGTTATGGTCAGTGTTTTACTGGGAATTTTGCTTGAGAAAGGACTCTTTGCTTTTTTGAGACTGGAGGGGCTCAATTTGACACTTCCTGGCTTTGGCAGTCCCATCTTCTAACATTACTTTTACAATTGCATGACTTTTCCAACCATATAAAAATCAACTTTTTGGTATTAATAGCAGACATTAGAGATGTGCCAAATTACCAGAGACTAAAGACCAGTTAGTGTAAATTGGCATAGCTCCACCGATTTCAATGAAACCACACTGATATCCACCAGCTGAGACTCTGGCCCCTGATTTTTTAGCTGCTAATTGTTTTTTTAAGCATGAGTTTGAAGCAAAGGAATTTTACAATTAACAGTCAAATATGTATTTGATGGGTCATATTTATAGCTGATTTGCCCGCTGTTCAAAAGGGGATGTTTAGACTTTAACTTCTCTAAACAGTTTCCCTTATGTTCTCTGCAATCCTCTCAAAATCAGGTTGTATGTCAGCAATGAGTTGAGCCCAATGTATTTGAAAAGACAAGAACATTCATAGTAAGCATAAAATGCATACTATTTTTGTTTTGCTTTGCCTGGGTTAAATATGTATTGAGATTGTTTGTGGTATTACAATATTGTAGGTCATTATAATTTTTTTTTTCATGCTTATTTCATTTATGCCCTGATCCTTAAAATAGCCATGCAGGTGCTCTAGTGTTTGCAGATTTAGGACTTTAATCACCAACTTGAGTATATGGTTGTAATCTTTTTAAAAAATATGCATCATACATACCTTTATGAAAGGAATTGTAAAAGCAGCATCACAGGGCCCAATCCTGCTCTTACTGAGGTCAACAACAGATCTCCCATTGATTTTAATGACAAATGGATCGGGCCTACTATTTTTCTTAAATACAGCTCTAGGGCTGATCCTGCAGTCCTCACGCACAGTGGAACTTTTGAATTGGAACCATAGAGAGAATATTGACATTTTCAGGAACTTTTACACCATCTTTCCCTTACTTTATAGGTTTCCCATTGACCCACTGGGACACTGCTATAGTGAGGCCTGAAAATGGCTGCCACAGGCATGGAAGTTAAGCGGTATGCGCTGACAGAATTCATCTATAAAAAGGTATAGCTAGTAAAAGGCTTCATGAGCTGATGCAAACAGCCTAGCCATGATCTGGGAGATATTTGTCAGCAATAAAATATGGGACCTCTGAAAGAGCTGAACGTCTCCTTAGAGAAGATCTATAAAGGAATACGTCTGGATGGCCTGGATGCTGCTCTAGACTGCGCTTCTGTGTTAGCCCATTGGATCATACACAAATGGAGCTGTTCCAGGTCTCACATTAATTTTGAGCAGCCTCAACCCATATGAGGACCAAAAGATAAGTTTATAATACTTTGCCTATCAGCAGGCAGGATATGAAGCAGCCAGACAGCCCCACCGTAGCCACTATTCCAGCCTCTAAACTGGAGCAGGGTCTGTATGGCTGGTACCTCATCCTAGGCAGATGTTTATAGCCACTGTATGCATATAGTCATGGACAGACAGAAGACCTGAGTCAGCATAAAAAAATATGAGTGCTCCTACTCCAGCCTGTCCCTAACTCTCTCCCCTCAGGTCTGGCCTATTGCGGAGAGGGCACGGAGACCAGTTCTGCTGTGCACAGACGATGTGGAGTCCCTCTGTGCACCTGCTCAGCAGTCACCTTCCCCCAGTGTGGCCGAACCACATCAGCCCTCCATAGTCCCCTATGCTGCTATCTTCCCCCCACTCCAGGATGATACTTTTTCTGATATAGTGTTGCCAGGAAAAATAAGTTAGGGGTACCCCAGTGATCACAAAGTAAATACGAATTCTTCTGTTGTGCTCAGGATTTGAAAGAATACCTATAGAATGCACAAGAAAAACTTGCATGAGTTTTGATCTTTTCTCCATTATTCATTTATTAATTCAGATTTATTTTGACAAGTGCCGACCCCAATAGACTGCTTACAAAAATTGGGGAAGTGTTAATGAGTGACTCCCCTGGTACTACTTCAGTTCAAATCCTGTCTTTGCCCTTCACCACTTCATCTGCTCACCTAACTGAGCTAGATACAGAGTGGACTGGGTGACATGTAATGTCTGTGACATTCAGGTCAGACTAGGTGATCTAATGGTCCCTTCTGATCTTAAAATCTATGGGTATGTCTTTGCTTCAGAAAAAAGATGTGTTCTCAATTTGGGTTAGTTAATGGGTTAAAATAGCAGTGAAGGCACTGCAACTCAGCTTTTCATTCAGGTTATGAACCCCAGGCTGCTAACCCAAATTAAAAGCCAACTAGACTTTAAAAGTTAAAAGCTAGCTGCTACATCTAATTAACTAACTCAGGTTAGCTAACCTAAGGTAAGAACGCACCTTCTTTTACAGGGAAGACATACTTATGAATCTAGCGCTGGCCACCTATTTTAGGCCATGTCTACACTACAGGCACTATAGAGGCATAGCTATGGTGCTGTGGCTATGCCACTGTAACTGTAACCCCATAGTGTAGATGCCGACTACAGCAATGGAAGGGGGTTTTCCATCTATGGAGGAACTCTGCCTCCCCAAGCGCTGATAACAAGGTTGACAGAAGCATTCTTCCATTAATCTAGCTGTATCTATACTGAGGGATAGGTTGGCGTAGTTATGACACTCAGGGGTGTGAATTTTTCAGTCCTGAGCACTGTAGCTATATCAACCTAAGTTTTAAATATAGACCAGGACTTACACAATTGTTGGTGCAAGAAGCTTTGTCCTCGACTTTCCATCTCACCTCATATCCCAATTAATATGGGCCTCATTCTCCTTTCACAAACACCAGTGTAATTTCATTGACTTCAAAGGGGTCACTGCGGATTAATGCTGGTCAGAGGAGAATCAGGATTTTCTCCCTTGCTGTACCTCCCAATTTTCTCACTCTCCTGCTATTATTTAACTTTGTAATTGTATTAATTAACTTTAAAGAGCAGTTTGTTTTAGAGTTTGTATGAATTAAAGTTATATTGTATTCTAATTGAAGTACAAGGAACCACTAGTAATAGTACTGTAAGTACCACACCAAGTAGTAAATATTTGCAGGATTGGGCCCTAATTTGTATTGCAGTCTGATAGGAAAATAGACATCTCCTGAATGTGGGGTTAATACATAGTACTAAAGAGCACCTCAAAGTTTAACCTTTATACATTTTTTTCTTTTATGAAAATGTTGACAGATTTTTTTTTTTTTAGAAACTGGAAATGTTTGCAAAGACCCTTCCTCTCAGTTCTGGATAGGGACCTATTTGGAGTAGAGAGAACATGTAGAATCCTGGGAAGAGGCTGATGAACAGAAAAGGAGAGTAGAGAAACTGTTCTTTTCAAAATATCTTGGCTCATGGCTCATGAGGATGATTTGGTATCTGCCCATCAAACAAAGGATTTAGGTCTTTTGAAGTATAACATTCAGTTTAATTTTGAATCTTTCTGGAAACATCAGATTTAATATTAGCATAACAATTAGATTAATATGTAAAAAAAAAAAAGGTCAGAACCTCCATGAAATATAGACTACCACCTATCAAAGCAACTATATGATTTTATTCCTGTAGGATCTCCATTTTACATTTCCTCTTCCTTACCCAGCTAGAGTGTGTGAACATCACTCAACAAGTTATATTTCAACCACCTGCCATGTGATCCACAGGGAAGACACCCACACCCAAGAGGAGTCTCATTTGTGGGTTGTGTCACAGAATTAGGATCTAGATTGTAAGTTTTCAGGACAACTGTTTTTTTTGTATCTGTCAAGCAACACGAACATGTATAACATTACATACATAAAGTAATAAGAATACAAATAATGTTAATCTTCTCTTGGACTTTACTAGTTGATAACAGCTCATTATGGAGAAACATCTTCCCATCCTTCTGGCATGTGGATGGATGAAAATTCTCCATCTGAGTTGAACTTCGTTGTGTTTGTATATTATAACAATTTTGCACTTCTTTAGCACCTACCATCCAAAGCTCTCAAAGCACTTTACAAACATTGATGAATTAAGACTCACAACACCTTTGTAAGAAAGGTATTATCCCTCTCTGTAGATAGAGAAGCTGAGGCACAGAGAGATTATGTGAAATGCCCAAGGTCCTGCAGCAAATTTGTGACATGACTCCTAGGTCAGTGCTTCCTCTCCCTTATCTGCAAATGAAATTACTAGGGTGATACTTTTGGTGATGTACCATGCACAGGCAACTGGTTTTCTTTTAGAGTCAGATCCAAAGTCCATTGAAGTCAATGGAAAGACTCCCACTGTGTTCAGTGGGCTTTGGATCCGGCCCTTGGTGCCTGCCCATAGATCAATGACTTTGTTTCAGTGAAAAGGTACAGTATTAAGAATTTATTTTATTAAAAGCCTTCTTCCAAATAATGACAAGCAGTTTCCCCCTTTTGCATAGAGGTATCTCTCTTTTAATAGAAGGTTCAGCCACTGGACCACTCTCATTATCTGAATACTATGTTTAATTTGATAAGACACATACTTTATGTGACAGTTTATCCATCAAACTACAATGAGTCCTTTAAAATAAATAGTGATTCACATAAAACTTGTGAATTTCTTTAATGTTTTTACTGTACATAGAAGGTGACAGCATTCTAAACTTTAAAGTCCTGACCCTGCAAACACTTAGGCATGTACTTAACTTTAATCACGTGAGTAATCTCGGTGGTTCCAAAGGCACTATTCATGAGCTCAGAATTAAGCACATGCATAAGTGTTTGCCAAATTAGGCCTGAATATATCACTCGATTTAACATCTAATTTTTCAAAATTCAAAAGCGATTTGACCAAAGAGCTTGAAAAATGTTTTTGGAACAGAAATTGTGCTGTATAAAACCAATGACAAAAATGCATCAGAATCTAATAAAGCCTTTGTCCCAAGAATATTTTTGAAACTTTATTTTTTTATCGTTTTAAACATTGATATAAAAATGGATATAGTGTATTCTTGGAGGCTTAATTTTCCAGCAAACATACAATACAGCATAAATCAAGGACATAATTAGATATTCTTGTTTATTTTTTGTAGTATGGTAGTGCCCCCAGCCTGTAACTGAGATTTGGGCCTCATTGTGCTAAGCACTGTGCACACTTAGTGAGAGACAGTTCATGCCCCAAAGAACTTAGAGTATAACCAGCTCTAGTATGGGAATACAGTACTCACTGTAGACCACATAACATAAAATATGTTCAGATCCATCAGCTAGGCCAGATCATCAGACCCCATAGAAAAACCCATGGGTGTGATTAAGGAAAGAAAACTTGGAGGGTCCTTTGCAGAGTTCTATTAAGTCATTCTGTTGTAGAGTCTCCTCTCCTCCCACAGAACAGGTCGCGGGTTCAGCCCCAGAATCTGTAGGTCTCAGTGAATTTGCTAGAGACCAGATCTCTCCACACAAATGCCTCTGCACTACCCGCAGCTCCCAGAAGGCCAGGTTCCACCATACAGAAATCCTTCCTGTGTCTCCTCACTGCTTCTAGCCCGTTGTGGCTATCACACACCCCTCTGTCAGTAGAAATTTTGTAGATAGGGCTTTTTCTGAGGGCAACTATCTTTGGTCTCCTTGAGGATTCCCTGCATATTACCTGGGACAAATTATGTTCATAGCACATCTGTCCTCCCTCCCTGGCTGTGGTATGACCATACTTGCCACTTCCAGGGAGGGATAGCTCAGTGGTTTGAGCATTGGCCTACTAAACCCAGGGTTGTGAGTTCAATCCTTGAGGGGGCCACTTAGGGATCTAGGGCAAAATTGGTCCTGCTAGTGAAGGCAGGGGGCTGGACTCAATGACCCTTGGGGGTCCCTTCCAGCTCTCTGAGATAGGTATATCTCCATATATTATTATTTCTTTTGCATGGAGCTATAGTGAAGGAGCTTCCATGTGGTCCCAAGGTGCTAGCATGGTGACATTAAGACAGTACTCCCCTCCCCCCCAGATTCCATTCAGTCAAGGAGAGGTCCATGTATGCAGGGATCCCAGGGAAACTTTTTGAGGCACTTATTATGTCTTATGTTTACTTTAGCATATTAAAAAGAGACATATTATATATGATCTATACCGGGGTAGGCAACCTGCGGCACGCGAGCTGATTTTCAGTGGCACTCACACTGCCCGGGTCCTGGCCACTGGTCCGGGGGGCTCTGCATTTTAATTTAATTTTAAATGAAGCTTCTTAAACATTTTTGTTTACTTTACATACAACAATAGTTTAGTTATATATTATAGACTTTTAGAAACAGACCTTCTAAAAACGTTAAAATGTATTACTGGCACATGAAATCTTAAATTAGAGTGAATAAATGAAGACTCGGCACACCACTTCTTTAAGGTTGCCGACCCCTGATCTATACTCTGTAGACAATTCTCCAACTGTAAATTCACACTGTTACAATCAGAAAATTAAATTAAAACAGGTAAATCTGTTCACTCATTCTCCCTTGGTCTCTAGCACCCTCACAACATTCAACACCAAAAAAGTGTCTTTGACTATTTTGCTCACTAACTCAGTTCACACAAAAAGAAGAACGAAGTTGGCAAAGTTCACAAGATTTAAAAGTGGTGGGACTTTATTTGAAATGGTTTAGCTTTGTTAATCACACCTGGTCTAAGACCCAGCATGCCCTGCTTTACCCCAAATTATTTTGAAGGCTGACTTGGGGACAGCTTTACAATTTTCAGAGCCCCAAGTGAGAACACAGATTAGATATGTGGAATTTTCACAGGATGTAAGTCATGGCAGAATTTTGATCTGAGTATTATTATTTTATGGGAAAGAGAAAGGCCATCAAGATGGATGCTGCACAGAGCCACCTTTAGAGAAATAAAACAAAGTACTGGTGCAACTTCCCTGAGAACTAGGGTAGGAAGGAAATTCCATTGGAATCAAGTACAGTATGAGGAACCAGGGGCTAGAGGTGAAGGATCTTGCAAGGAACTCTTCAGAGTTAATCGCAGGAGGACTTGACTGCTGGGCCTCAAAAAGCCACTGTACTTAAGGTTGGATCTGGGAAGAGCTATTATAATAATAATATAGAATTAAACAAGTTTTTATAATGAAAGCGTTGACATAATCTTAACTGTAGAAGATTAACCTGCCTTTTTTCTAACAATTTGATAGGTGAGCTTCTGTAATTCCATTTTTTTTTTGCCCCAATCAACTGAAATAAAATGTAAAGACAGTTTCATTTGATATTTCAGTGCAGTGGTGTAGCACAATGAAATGACAGTACAGAAATTGTTAAAATCACTTGATGCATCAATAATTATAAATCTGCTGGATATGTTTACTGCAAAGCAGGGTTGATTTCTGAATGCAGGGTTGTGCTTTGGAAAGAAATGTTTTAATTTTCTTTGACCAAATGACACTGTACATGCATGTTGATAATAATGCTTTTCACTTTTGTAGCAGCTGTCATTCAAGGATCTCTATGCGCTATGTATACAATAAACCTTACAATACATCTGGGATGGGGAACTGAGGCAAATGGAAGTGAAGTGATTTGCCCAATGCCACACAACACATCAATGGCAGAACAGGAAACAGCAAACCCACGAGTCCTGACTCTCAGTCCCCTGAAACATGTTAATATTATCATCAGCAGATGACACCATTGCAATATTTTTTTCTGCAACTTTTCCTTCCCATATGCTTTTTTTTTTTACCACTTCTGGGACTGCTCCATCTTTGCAAGAGGCCAGTGGAGATTAATGTCAGCATATTAAGTGTCTGGTTGGGTCCTGAGCAGCTTTTTCATAACGACGTGAATGGCTTAGGTGAAGTTTGAAGTTCCTGATTTTTTAAAATTGTTTAGAGACCCTCTGATGCCTCATGGTAAACTTCTATTCTATACATATTTTCTGTATTGCTCTCCCTTCCCTCTTTTTATTACTACGGACACTTTTACAAGAAAGCTGTTTGCTGATTACTGTAAGTTACAGTCCTCTGTAACTTACTTCTCCACAGGAGTGACTGTGTTTGATAAGCCAATCCTGGGAGGTGCTGAATGCCCGCAACTCTTGTTGAAGTCAGAGGAAGTTCACAGTGCTCAGCACTTCTCAAGGGATGCTCAGCACCTCACAGAATCAGGCCCTGTGTGAGGAATAGCAAGGCAACATAGATAAACTTCTAAACAGCAAGTGTCCCACTTTCATTCAAATGTCTATTGTAATAAAAACCAAGTTACGAAAAATCAACAGAAAAAATATATTGTCGATTGTTTTTCAATCATTTTTTTCTAACATTTCCATGAGGTGTCTATAGCTTTTTAAACAGAGCAGAATTACATTTGAATGAAGTAGGCACCACTATTTTTTTTTATTTTTCCTTACATTTAATCTATTTAGCAGACACCATTTTAGTATTTATTCATAATATGCTCAGCATCATAAACCTTTCAGTTAAATATTTTTATTACAAAGCAAAGATTCTCTTCTGTACTAGAACTAACCTTGTACTTATTTAAAAATATATGATCAGGGCAAACAAACACAACAAATGTATCTTATTGTTATCTGTTTTCTTTCTTTGAGTCAATTCATATTCACTATAGACTCAAAATATTTGTGGGATGACCTCATTTTTTTCTTCAATTTTTGATCCTCTCTCGTCTTTGCTGACAGGATGCTTGTCACTTGCATTTTGAAATGAACTCTGTGTACACACTCACTTCTTGAAAAGATCAGTGCTATCATTTGAACACGACTTTTCCATAAATATGCACGTGGGAAGAAATGTAGGGAAGACTTCTTGTGTGAACTACCCACAGTCTCAGTCTGATCCTGATTACAGTATGATGTCGGTTCTGGATCCTTCTTCAAAATACACTACCTATCTCATTTCTGTATATGACTCTGAATTCCAAAGAAGGCTAATTTGACTGTAAGACTTTTTAATTCCCTAACTTACTTCAGCAGTTATCAGCAGCTGGTTACTTCAGCTAGTTGATATGCCTTGCTGTCTTGTAAACACTCTCTCTAGTATTGTGCATTACTCATAGTTTGAAAACCACTTTGACTTCTGTAACATAATTATGTTAATGTCAAATGAGTCACAGAGAAACAGCAAGCTCCTTGTATCAGAGCCTCACCTTCGTGCCAGTTTCTGAATACTGTCTACTCCTGCCGGCATGGGAGGGGTAAGACAGGAGGTTTAGGGGAAAAAATCCTTTCATTTAATTGAAGTCATGTGAAGTTATGATAATGACACACAAGGGAGAATGAATGACAATCAAATTCAGATTAACTGGAACATAAAGTTACTATTAAGAGAAAAAGATCACCTGATCTTTCTTTATTAGAAAAAATAAAAAGTAATGAGGGAAGCTTGGCAGAGATCTGTTGAACATAAACAATTTTTGCCATTGCTTATTTAGCTAATCTGCAATGATTGACTTATATAATTTGACATTTTAAAGATGATCAATATTGAAATTTAATATGGTTAATGTCTTATGAATTTTACTTCTTTGGGTATTTCGTATCTTTTAAATATCATTTGCATTTGTTAAACTATTTTAGCTCATTTTTTGGGCCATCAATTGCCAGGAGCTAGGAAGTCCTTGAAAAGTTAACAGTTAGTACACCAACTTCTGTTCTGACTTACTTACAACCCCGTTAACAGGTGTCAGAACAGGACTTGGTCCAGTATTAAAAAAGAAAGGATTCTAAATTTGTGAAACACTGGACATCTCAACACTAAACTGTGGAATTTCTTCTGTAGCATACAATAGGCAGTTACTAATTCTTTTGTATTTGTCTAACCAGGATTTTATAAATTAAAACATAAATTAATATACAAATTTACCAGACCTTAACAGTCTAATTATGAACAAAATTTATCATCTGAGTATAAATGAATGCACTTTTTTCAGATAAAACATATTTTACTCTTAGAACATAGGTGCTTTTCATTGTTTCAATAGAACCCACTGTACTAAAATAAATCAAAATAAAACAACTAGTGAGCTAAAAAACTAGACAACAGATAGCTGAAATGACAGCACTAGTAAAATACTTTAAGCACTAGTAAAAGCAATTCACACAAACATTATGTATAAGATTGTTTGATTGTAAATATATATTAAATATATGTATATTAATGTATACAGCCCTAGTTGAGAAAATTATGAGACAAAACTTACAGTTCTCTGTATTAAAATCCTTAAGAAACTCTGTGTCCCTTTCAGAATATTTTCCCTTCACATCTCGACTTCTCAGATCATCCCTTTCAAATCTTTCTGCTCACTTATCCTAGAAACTCTGTTAATAAACTAAATCTCACTTGCCCCCTCTGGAACCAACTGTTGTTACTAAACTAAATGGAAATATGAAGTCATGTCATAGGTGACTAATTGCATCCTAGATTTATCTACTAGCCATGATCTAAATATGAAGCCACAGCATCATCTCGACCTTAAAGTGAGTGAGGGGCTTTATTTCACAGCACATCCCTCAATCAAAGAGAGCCTACTATGGACAATACCTGTAGGTTGAAACCAGCAGAGCTCTGAGTTATAATTATTTTTGTTTGATTTATTACAGCTTTTGACACAGTAGAATCAATTTATTATTTCCTCGATGGAACCTTTTTTGGAATATTCGGTATTTCTGTTTTTCAACTAAAGAACATTTATGAAATGCATTTTAAAAGACTAATTCACAAAAGAAAAAGTCTATATTTTGTTAATGATTTATTTATAATTTTAAAATAGTCCTTACAAAGATGCCCACACACAAATATCCATAAAGGGATGCTACCTAGATTGAGAGCTTTTAGGGCTGGGACTGTCTCTAATCTACATATACAGCACATAGCAGAATAGAGCTGTGATTCCTGACTGAGGCTTCTAGGAGCTACTCTAAATAAATAAATGGTTATTAATAATAATAATGATAATTAATAATACACTATTTAAACCCATCTTGTTTTTGTCCATTACAAACACAGTTAGGTGCAAGAAGGGAAGAGAGTCTCATATACAATTCAGTGTGCTAGTTAGTTTAGACTCCCAAATAGAGTGATTACAAATAAAACTGGACAAATACATCCCTGATATCATCCCAGTTCATCCATGGAATGAAACTTGGGATGAAGATGGCCCATGTTTATTAATGTAAAACTTAATTTACCCTGGATTCCTCTATTTTATTGATTTTTTCATGTGTCCATGCTCATAGCACCTGGATACATGACCTACATTAAAAAGCAAGATGTAAAATCAAACTGCCCACAAAAGGCAGCTGTAATCCAAAACTCCCTCTTGACCAATTCTCATTTACTTGCCCCGGCACAAAGCACGTACACAGTAACTCCACCTTCTGCTGTCTTTTCCCTCTCACAGTTATCCAAACCCTTGTTTATCTGAATGTTTATTGTGTTCCCAGAATTGTTTTTTATAAACAGGATTGTATTGAAACCACCAGAACAGCTTTCAAGCAGTCACAGTTCCTACATGATATTATTAAGCCATATCAGCCCTCAGCCTCTGATCCCATCTCATGTATTATCTAATTGGTCACAACAAATTCCCGATGCCCCCGTCAGTGAAACATATAAATAAAATCATATCATGTGACAGGGAATTTATGTATTTGAACAAAAAATAGTGTTATCTGTTTGTCTGTCGATCTAGCTATCACCTGTGTCTGTCTATCATTGGTCTATCTGTCATTCTCTATCAATCATCTGTCTATCCCTTTCCTTCCATCTAGCTAGGCCTCATTCACTATATGTCTGTCCCTCTCTGTCTGCATGTCTATTTCTCAGTCTGTTGTCTCTATCTGTTTCACTGTCTCTCATTACCCTAATCCCGTGAGGGACTTTGGAAACAGGAGAGGTTGGAGGTGAGGGAGCTGAGGAGAAATATGGTTGAAGAGACCTTGAGGTCAGGTACAGATAGGGACCTTGGGATAGCTACAGGGGAGGACTGTGAGGAGGGAGAGCTGAGGAGTTTGGGGGAATCTTGGACTGATGAGGGAACAGGTACTAACTAGAGGGACCTTGGGGAGAAAGAACAGAGCTCAGGAGAGGGAGCCAAATACTTAGGGGACAATTGGAGAGAAAACTGAGGGGAGGAGGCAGAGACTTGGGAGGGCACTCGGGGAGAGGGGATCTGGGAGTAGCAGAAAGAAGACGGGTAAAGTCAAGGGAGCTGGAGGAATGGAATAGAGATGTAGGAAAGGCAGAGAAAAGGGAGATAGGTGACCTTGAATGGCAGAGAGGGGGCATAGTGAGTGTAACTTTTTAAGATTTCTGGGAGACAGAGGGATATTGGAAAAGATGGAGAAGAACAGGGAGACACTGGAGAAGCAAACAGAAGGGGGTTGATTTCAGAGAAGAAAGACTTGGGTCCATTAGGGAATGAAGGGGGACAAAATGGGAAAATGTGGGGTTGTTTGGGAGGGAAACAAGAGAGTGTAGGATTTGGAAAGGTGGGATATTTAGGGCACTAGCCTAGGACTTGGGATGCCTTGGCTCATTTCCTGCTTCTGCGACAGACTTTGTGTGACCTTAGTCAAGTCACTTAGCCTGCTTGTGCCTCAGTTCCCCATCTGTAAAATGAGATAATAGTGCTTCCCTACCTCACAGGGTGTTGTGAGGATAAATACATTAAGACAGTGAGGCTGTCAGATACTATGGTGATAGTGGCTGAATAAGTACCTTAACTAGAGTAGGGAGGCAGTGGTGTTGGAGGAGACGTGTTACTGGGACCCTTAGTAAGCAAGACCCCACTATGAGGGAGGAGGTTTGTCTCTCCCGCACTCTGTAGGCAAACCAAGGATTCAGGCGCAGCACTGTGTAACTACATCAGTGTTTCACCCTGACTCTGGCCGCCTCCCCATCTTCTGGCACAAGTTCTCGTGTGGGGCTATGGCTGAGGGGTTATAACACACCAACCTACCCGCCATGGGGCCAGTAAATGTGGTTCTCATTCTACAGGGGAAACTGAGGCACCGAGGAGCAAAGCGAGCTGCCCGTGTGGCACTGAGATTAGAAGCTGCGTCCCAGTGCCTCCCAGTCACCCCTGCTCTAAGCACCGCACCACGCTGCCTCCAGCCTTGACCAAGGGGAGAGGGAAGAAAACGGGTCAATGCCCCTTTAAGGAATCGAAACCCCAGTGAACATTCCAGTTGACATGTCATCGTTCCTGGAAACGGATGTCGTCATCGCGTCCCTTCCACCCTTGACGGGTGGCGTCTGACTGAGCAGCGCGGTCCTGAAACAAAGGAGTAAAAATAGCACCGGCAGGGCGGGGGAACTGGGGCACGCTACGGCCGTTCGGCTACGAGCCACGCCGGGGTACGGTGGCCGGCGAGGGCTGTTCGGCTCCAGTCTTCGCAGCCGGGGAGGCACTCAGCTGACGGGGAGGGGAATGACTCACAGGGGTAACCGCCCTCCCCCTTAACTCACCGTCCGCCACGAACACCCGTGCACATGCGCAGTAGACCGAGCTATTTATAACCGTCTCTTGCGGGATGATGTAACGCGGGGAGCAGCTGAGCGGGGCTGTGCGTGCTGCGTCACCGGCTCGCTGCCTCGAGCTGTTTACAGCAGGGACTGTCGGTTACCTAGCAACGCAGGCTGACACACTGAGGAGTAGGGAGGGAAGAAGAGCATCGTCCCGGGCCCTCCCCACCGCAGGAGCATCGACACGGGCCCCAGCCCGAGGGGTCAGCGCGCCCCAGAACAGCAAGGCCCCCAACTCCGAGCGCATCCACACGGCCATGCAGGCAGCCCCCCCACCCCCCAATCCCGAGAGCACCGATAGGGCCCCCGAGAGCACAGACATCCCCTCACCCCAAAAGCTCTGACACGCCCCCCCCCGAGCACCGACACCCCCCTGAGATTATAGTTGCCAACCTTCCATAATTGTCCTGGAGTCTCCAGGAATTAAAGATACAATTTTAATTAAAGATTATGCCATGTGATGAAACCTCCAGGAATAAGTCCCGCCAAAACTGGCAACCCTACAAGAGCACTGATATTTTTGCTACCCTGAGAGCACTAACATGGGCCCCCTCACCCCAAGAGCTCTGACACTGCCCCTCCTCCCAGCACCAACATGGGCCCCCTCACCCCAAGAGCTCTGACACTGCCCCTCCTCCCAGCACCAACATGGGCCCCCTCACCCCAAGAGCTCTGACTCTGCCCCCCCCCCCCAGCACTAACATGGGTCTCCTCACCCCAGGAATACTGACTTGGGTCCCCCACCTTAAGAACATGGACAGGGGACCCCCCCTGAGAGCACTGACATGGGCCCCCACAGCCCTAGAGCTCCAACATCCTCCCCACCCCAAAAGCACCAATGTGGGCCCCAACCCACCCCAAGAGCACTGACTCAGGGCTTCCCCTCCCTAAGCACACTGACTTGGGGCCCCACTGCAGATGCTGGTACAGGACCCCCTACCCCACTCCAGACCTCTGACAAAGATGGTGTCCAACTTCAAGGGCATCAACACAGTAGCCCCTTGGCCTCCTGCCAGGCCCAGACAAGCATTCACACGGTCTCCCCAGTGTCCATGTACAGCTAGTGTAGATTGGGTGCTAGGATTTTAGTCCCTGTGACATTGCAGGCTTGGATGGCAGATGCGCAAAATGCCAGTAGCCTCCATACCACCGACCACACTAGAGTGCCCACCATTGCTACTAAGAGGGTGCTAGACCAGTAGTGGCACAGTGGGAAATTTGAGGGGAAAACATCTAGTGTAGACAAGGCCTGTTTCTGTTTACTTGGATCCACAGCTTTGTCTAGATTTCCATCAGCCCCAAATCATCACCCATAAATCACTATGATCCACAGTCCTCTTTAGTGTTTGACAAAGAGTCTCCCAAATGATAGAAACACACAACTCCTGATGAGGTCTGAAATGCTGTGGGGTTATCTTTTTAATCTCTACAGACTTCTTAATCAGTGCAGGCTGAATAGAGACCGAGACAGCCCCAGGTTTCTGTTGGATGGAGGTAAATGAGTGACATAGCATGTAACAATGAGAAGTTCTGTATGTTCAAACCTGTTTTGCTACTTAAAAACTAGATCGGGGATAATAATCTGGGGCTAGACAGATCTCACTGAAGTGTTATGAATCTGTAAAATAGTATTTTCCAAGCATTTTGAAAGGACAGAGATTCACCTTCCAAGCTTAGAAAATGGTATTGTTTAAATCTTTTTTTTTCTTTCAGTTTGATCGGTTTTCTTTCTTTTTTAAAAAGGAAGTCTCTTTCTGGTGGGGATCTGAGAAGGTGTTAAATTCTGTTTGTGGCCATGTCTATGAGTTATCCGGATCAACTTTACTTGATTAAATTTAGAATTTTACCGCAGGAGGGGGAGGCTTCTCCTTTAAATGCCATCACTTTTTATTTGACTTCCAGCATCTTCAAGGGAGTCTACAAAATTGCTTATCCTAATTTTTGTGGGATTTTATTTGAAAGAATGAAATTCTGTTATGATAAAAGGAAAAGAAACCCCACAACCAAGTTCCTTTTATTTCAGCAACAATTTCTGGGTTCTTTATGGACAAAGCAGTAATGAACACTAGAGTATTTGCCATTCAAGGTAGAATGAAAAAGTCATGCCATTTTTTGGTTGGGGGAATCATTTACCAAGAGTGACTCTCATTTCATCATGCTTAATTTGTTTCTGTCTCATATAGATAGGACTTTTAATTCAAGGATCTCAAGGAGTTATTTCTCTCAACACCTCTGTCAAGTAGATAAGCATTAGCCTACCCAATGTACAGATTTGAAAACTGAGGCACGTAAGAGGTTCAGTCACTTGCCTATGGTTCTCCGGGGAGCAAAGCTGGTAATCGAATCCAGGAATTCTGGCCTCACTATTTTCTATTCTAACCCTTAGACCTATTGCCTCCTTATTTATATACTCTACCTTATTTGGTTGGTTTAGTGGCAGCACAATGCAGTGTCATGCTTGGAAATCACAGGCTAGAAGGAGTCTCTGGAGTAGGTTGGGAGAGAGTAATCTTTCTGTTCAGCCCACAGAGAGGTGTTTTCAGGCTCCACAGGATCTCTTGTTTTCAAGCATAAGAAGTAAAGACAACTGTGTTTCTCATCTCCTACGTTTCCGTTAATTATAAGTCTGAAGGTAGGGATAGGAGTGGTTATTGTTTCCAAGTGTAATATTCCTGAATTAGTTCAGTCTGGAGGAGTTGCTATTTTGTTGGCACATTATAATTGCCGCTTTCCTGCCCCCAGCTACTTGGCCAGGAGAGAGATTTTGGTATGTGGCACTTCTGCTTTGTGTTTGATCTGCCCTTATATGGGAGCTTTTTTTAAAGGTAAATTAAAGCTTTGTCTCTGGTAAGAGAAATTTTTTTCTTTCTGACTCCTATTTCTCCCTTTCACGATCAGAACTAGGAGTTCCACTTGCTGAAAAATCAGGAGCCAGAGTTGAACATTAAGCTGGTTCTGACAATTCAGCTTTTTCATTCCAGACAAAATGTGACCACCTGGAATACCATTATCCCATTAGATCATTAGGTTATGCAAGGTGAGGGACAGCAGTCATTGTTGAAACTTAGAAGTTAAGCAAATACCAGTTAGTTTTCATCCCACTATACTTGAATCAAATGAGCAGAGACAAGACTCAAGGAAAGGCATGATAGCAGTTTTTGTAAATGTAGGGACAATCTGGATGTTAAAGATGTATGAGAAAGTTACTGTAATGTAGGGTTTACATGTCCTTTAGTGCATACAGTTTACCATAACACTTGAGCACTTCTTATTCAAATATAGACTCAAGAGCCAATAGCCAACAGCTTATTCTTCATGGAAAGATTCAGTGGTCTCTTCCATCTTTTGTGCACCACCAACATCATGACTTCATGGCCAAAGATAAAGCAATTATTTAATCCAATAGGTTGTGGCAAGGTGATGATACTTCTGACTTCAGCAATTATAAGCAAAAGACTTGGGCTTTATTTCTTCTAAGAGAAGAGAGGATGGTCTAGTTGTGGTTAGGGTGCAAGCCTGGGACTTAGGAGACCTGGGTTCAATTTCTTATTCTGCCACAGACTTCCTTGGATGTCATTTATTATTTCTATGCCTCAGTTCCCCAGCTATAAAGAGGGGGATGATAGTGCTTCCCTACCTCACAGAAGTGTTGTGAGGGTAAACACATTAAAGATTCTGAGGTAGTCAGTTACTATTGCTATGGGAGCCATATAAATAGTTAAAATAGATAAAAGGGGTGTCAGATGAGAAGGGATTTGGGTATTTCATTTTACTTTTACTCCTAGTGGAATGGTTTTTTCTGTTTCCTGCAGAACTAAAATCTCCATATTGTAGGACTATAAGGAATTAACCAAAACATGACTTTTCATAGAACCAGCTTCTAGTGCATTAGCCTCACAAATCAATTTGCTCAATTTGCATAGTCTTACAGTCTTGTTTCTCTAATTGGCAATGGAGAATTGTATTGTTTTATTTTTAAATGTCAACCAGAATTCAGAATGCTTCGCTTTTACAGACTTTGTCATAGGTGCCTGTAAATTAAAGGTTATTATTAATAGTCATAGTTCTGGGATTAGCTTTAAACTAGTATATTATAGAAATTAGAGATGGAAAGACCTATTACATCATCCTGTCCATCCCCTGGGGTCAGTCCAGGATTGATACCTATACAGTATGGTATACTTTTTAGTGCTTTGTCTAGTCTTGTCTTAAATGTTTTAAATGAGGGATGTCCCTCACGTCTCTTCTAAGATGATTCCACATTCTGAGATCTCACTGGCACAACATTTTTCCTGGTATGCAGTCTAATGAGTTCTTTTTTATTATTATCTCATTACTTCTATTTATATCCTCCTCCTCCAATGTTCTAGAAAGGGAAAGGAACCATGGTCTAAGTGTTAAAGTACAGGCCTGAGAAGTATGGGGTTCTTTTCCTGGCTCTTTCAGTTACTTGCCTAAATCATTAATATCTGTAAAGCACCTGGAGATCCTGAGATTGAATGAATTATACAAGTGCAAAGTTTTTGTTATTATTGTTTTTGTTGTCGCTGCTATTTTCCAGGTGCATGACTTGAAGGGTTACATTAAATGTGACCTTCAAAGCTCCGAAAAAGATTAAGCGCCATAGCTTCACTCTCCCTTTTGAACCTTCCCTGTCACCCCCCAATCCAGGTTTCCAACACTTTCAAACCAAAAAGTACCACAAAAGCCCTTCTGACGCAGCTCCAGCTCTTTGAAACTCTTGTTTTTTCTGTTAGTTCTGGATCTTCCTGTGTCATTTCCTCCACATCTGCAGGTCTTATTTTGTTTGCACTGAAATGATGTGTTTGTGTTTATGTTTACTTGGGCCTAGTGTTGCTAGTTGACTGATAGAATGTGGGCTTATTATTTTCATTGGGTATTAAATGTTTCAGCTGATTTTATGCACTAAAGTCAAACAGTTGTGATTAGAAACTTCAAATTTAGCATGGATTGTGTGTCGTCCTCAATGAGGAATATGCTTTGTTAAGTTTGGGGGAAATATGTAAATAAGTTATCAGCAAGTGAAAGCCATGTTATTTTCCTTAAGTGTTCATTGTGTATAGTTATTTAGATTCAGACCCTTCTGCAATTGGGCAGCCTATCCCTCCTCTGAACCCTTATCCAAGCATTAAATGTGGTAGCAGAAGGAGCTCAACCGGTCTGTCTACCTTCCAGCTGGGCCATGATGGCATTGGCTCTGATTTCACACCATCTGTAGGGCACAGCACATTCTAGAACACAGCTGCAAGGTGCACACAGTTTGAAGTAAATCTGTGATCTGGTGATCACAGGTTTAATTAAATGGCCAGCAAGCACAACACAGGTACATTGAAAATATACGCTAATAGATGCATAGATTCCAAGGCTAGAAGGGATCATTGTGCTCCTCTAGTCTGTCCATCTGTAAAACACAGACCATAGAACTTCCCCAAAATAATACCTAGAGAATGTCTTTTAGAAAAACATCCACTCTTGATTTAAAAATTGCCAGTGATGGAGAATCCACCACAGCCCTTGGTAAATTGTTCCAGTGGTTAATTATCCTTGCTGTTAAAAATGTATGTCTTATTTCCAGTCTGAATTTGTCTAGCATAAATTCCCAGCCACTGGATAGTGTTATACCTTTCTTGGCTTCATTGCAGTCCATAATCCAGTATCTGTTCTCCAGGTAGGTACTTATAGGCTATAAATCAAGTCACCACTTAACCTTCTCTTTGTCAAACTAAATAGATTGAACTCCTTGAGTCTGTCACTGTAAGGCATGTTTTCTAATCCTGTAATCATTCTTGGGGTTTTCTCTGAACCCTCTCCAATTTATCAGCATCCTTCTTGAATTGTGGACACCAGAACTGGACACGGTATTTCAGCAGTGATCGCACAAGTGCCAAATACAGAAGTAAAATATCCTCTTTACTTAGGGTTGCCAACTTTCTAATCACACAAAACCAAACATCGAGGCCCTGCCTCTGCCCCACCCCTTCTGCGAGGCCCCACCCCCGCTCGCTCTCCCCAACCTCACTCACTTTCACCTGGCTGGGGCAGGGGGTTGGGGTGCAGGAGGAGGGTGAGGGCTCCGGCTGGGGGTGTGGGCTCTTGGGTGGGGCCAGAGATGAGGGATTTGGGGTGCAGGAGAGGGCTCCAGGCCTGGGCAGGGGGCTACGGTGCAGGGGGCTCTGGGCTCTGGGATGGGGGTGCAGGCTCCGGGTGGGGCCAGAAATGGGAGGTTCAGGGTGCAGGAGAGGGCTCTGGGTTTGGGCAGGGGTTTGAGGTGTGGGGGGGTGAGGACTCCAGCTGCGGGTGTGGGCTCTGGGGTGGGGCCGGGGATGAGAGGTTTGGGGTGCAGGAGGCGGCTCCGGTCTGGGGCTGAGGGGTTTTGAATGCAGGCTCTGGCTGGGGGTGTGGGCCCTGGGGTGGGTTTGGGGTGAAGGAGTGGGCTCTGGGCTGGGGCAGGGGGTTGGGGTGCATTGTGAAGGAGGGGGCTGTGGGCTGGGCAGGGGGTTGGGGTGCAGGATGAAGGAGGGGGCTGCGGGTTGGGGTGTGGGTGGGTGAGGGCTCTGGCTGAGGGTGTGGGCTCTGGGGTGGGGCTGGGGATGAGGTGTTTGGTGTGCAGGAGGGAGCTCTGGGCTGGGGAGGGGGTTGGTGCACGGGGGGGTGGGTTAGGGCTCTGGCTAGGGGTGTGGGCTCTGGGGTGGGGCCCGGGATGAGGGGTTTGGGATGCAGGATGGGGCTGGGACAGGGGGAGGGTGTTGGGGGTGTGTGCGGGCTCCGGGAGGGAGTTTGGGTGCAGGAAGGGACTCCGGGCTGGGGCAGAGGGTTGGGGTGCGGGAGGGGGTGCGGGGTCCCGGAGCACTTACCGTGGCTCCCAGGAAGCGGCAGTCAGGTCCCTGCAGCCCCTAGAGGCATGGGTGGCCAGGGAGGCTCCACGCACTGCCCTCGCGCCGACAGGCACTGCCCCCGCAACTCCTATTGCCGCACACGGAGTCTCCATGGCCACCCATGCCTCTAGGGGCTGCAGGGACCTGGTGGCCACTTCCGGGAGCCACGCGGACCTAGGACAGGCAGAGAGCCTGCCTTAGGCCGGGGCCCCTACTGCACTGCCGACTGGACTTTAATGGCCTGGTCAGCAATACTGACCAGAGCCGCCAGGGTCCCTTTTTGACCGGGTGTTCCAGTCAAAAACTGGATGGCTGGCAACCCTATATTTACTCCCAGAGACAAGGTGAGTGAGATAGTATTTTTTATTGGACCAACTTCTTTTGGTGAGAGTGACAAGCTTCCGAGACCTGAAGAAGAGCTCTGTGTGGCTTGAAAGCTTGTCTCTCTCACCAACAGAAGTTGGTCCAATAAAAGATATTACCTCAGCCACCTTGTCTCTCTAGTAGCCTGGGACCAGCAGGGCTACAATACCACTGCATACTCTCTACTCCCACTCAAGAGTCCCCTGTTTATGCATTCAAGGATTCCATTAACCGTTTTGGCCACAGCATTGCACTAGGAACTCACGTCCAGTTGATGATCGACCACGACCTCCAAATCTTTTTCAGAGTCACTGCTTCCCAGGGTAGACTCCTCCATCCTGTAAGAATGGCCTACATTCTATGTTCCTTTAAGGCATTATATTTAAATGCCATGAATAGAAACACAAAATATGACATACACACAAGGGGACAGAATTGCTGCTGCTGCTGCTGTTGCTTTGGGAACCACATCTTTGAATTCCTTGACTTGTCTGCATTTAAAATCTCAGTTGTAATATTGTATTTGAATTTAATTATATTCTTAATGATCCTGTAAAGGTGTCCTGTTTCTCCCCGCACCCAGAAGTAATGTAAATAATGATAAAAACTGATTTGCTGATAAAGGGCTTGAACCTGTGCCCATTGAAGTTAATAGCAAAGCTTACGTTGACTTCACTGGTTCAGGATCAGGCTCAAAACTAGCTTTCTCTTGTGATGGGTTTTTTTCATATTTATGGATCTGTGATTAAAAGCCAGAGCTTTGGCTGCTAAAATACATGCCCTCTAAATCATGTTTAAAAGTGAATATCAGTGTTTAAAGTTTATATATTTCTTTGCCTGCCTCTTTATGAGAAATCACTTATTTTTTTAAGATTATATTTGAATGTTCTTGTTTTGTTTGTAATCATTTAATTGATTTATTTTTTCTTAATAGCTGTTGGTTCACAAATTGTCCTTTTTCCTAGTGATTTCTCTATGAATTTAAATGTTAAAATGTGTATATTTCTTTTTTTATATTATTTTGTTGTATGTAGAGGGTCTTCTGGGGCTTTTCTATGATAATTCTTTTCTTTAACTTCAAATCCTTGATGGGTTTGGGAGATTTATTATTATAGCTTGATTTTCCCCCCCGTAAAGATACTGATTTGTTCTTGAATCTTAGGTACAAGGTGCTTGTAAATAGAAACCTTTTAGTTTTCTGATTTATTTATATCATAATTAAACATTTTTAAAAGGTTGAGTTTTAGTAAATATTTTCCTGGACAATCAGTGAATCTAATCTCTGTGCTAAAACCTGTTTTTTTTCACCTGTGCTTAACCAGTAGTTAGTTGTTCAGTAAGTTTTTAGAAATATTACTTGTGCCAGTCCTTCAGAAGATAATATTTCTATAGTCTTGAACGAATATGGGTTTTAAAATTTTCATACACAGATGTATTTTCAACCTTATGTTAGACTGCACATAACACTCATATGTATTACTGTTTTCACTATATAACGGCTCTGACTCAGGCTAGTCCTAATAATTTTTGTTGCAAGTACTAAATAGTCCTCTGCTGCCATTTGCAAGTCAGTTGTGCTGGAATGTTGTTGTATCCACTGTCTTTTGTGAAGTCTTTATAAATGTTTGAAAGTGCAAGCAAGGAAATTCTGTGTTAGCCTGACAAGGTCTTCGGTTACTTTTGTTGTTGTCGTTCTATTTAAAACGCAAACACTTATTTCAGACTAAAAGAAATTGCATCCCTTTACTTGTATTATAAACAGGAACACATCTGTGATAAAATACAGATAGTGTTGGGAGGGCTATGACTCTCATTTTTCATACCTGTTGTCAATTCGTAGATTTTGAGGTGGAAAAATATATTTTCTCACATCTGTTAAGGGACTAGTTTTGCTTATAAATAGCCTGTTACTGGCTTGCTCCTGCTCCCATAGAAGTCCATGGTAATAAGTTCAGGTCCCTACTGTATGAAAATTAATGATTCAGGGTGGGGATTTTCAAAAGTAGTTAAGTGATGTAGGGGCTTTTGAAAATCTCACTCTTAGTGGAGGCTATCCTGCTCCCATTAGAGTAAAAGTTCCCATTGATTTCCGTAGGCGCTCGAGTAGCTATTGGCCACAAAGATCTGTTTTTACTCAGAAAATGGGATTATCTATTCACACGTGCATTTAACATAAAATGAGGTAAATATGAAACAGATGTTAACAATATATTTTTGTAATAAATTTGGTGAACTATGAAAACTAGCTGACCAGTTTTAAAATAATTATTTCTAATGTCTATATTAAGCAAATGTATATTATAATAGATACAGTACTCTGTATCATTGCCATATTTTTATTTAGCAAATTGCTCTTCAGTTACAGAACATAACAGAATCTTGCACAATGCTAAGTGCTGCATTAAAACTCTAGATTAAAAACCAGAATGAGCCTGTATGTAAAAGAAAATAAGCTTTAAACCATCCTAACCTAAAAAACAACAGGGACTCCACATTCTTAATAAAAACAAATTCCAGTGTTTAGGTATATAGCACCCAGAAACCTTAATTTCCACACTCATCAAACGTCAGAGAGGATACCAACAAACAGCCCTTTAGTGGATGACCTGAGATAAGAAACAACTAAGGCCTGGTCTACACCTAGAGGCATGCACAGGACACCTTAAAACTTAAGTTGACCTAGCTATTGTTTTCGTTGTCTGACCGCAGAGAGACAGGCAACACTATGTCACGCATGGGTATGAAAAATTCACACCCCTGCGAGATGTAGTTAAGCCAACCTAAACTCCAATATAGACATTGCCACATCAATGGAAGAATTATTCTTTCAACATGGCTATTGCCTCTATCTACTGGGATGGAAAACTCCCTTCTGTTGCTGTAGCAAGTGTGTACACTATAGTGCTACAGCAGCACAACTCCTTTGGAAACTGATTTTATGCTTTGGAGAAAAGGTATCTGAGGAGCCCTAGAGAGGATGTAATTTTTATTAAAAGAAAATATTCCATACATATTGTACCTTGCAATGAGAACAAAATGATAGTGTGGAAATGGGTGGAATATCAGTTTTCTCTGTGTGTGACTGCTGTTCTTTCATTCAGTTTGCTTAGCTATAAACTAGGGGCACAGTTCTGCAAGGTGCTGAGTGCCATCAACTTCATGATTTTGGCACCTTGCAGAATTGGACCCAGAGTGGGGATAATCCTGCTCCTAATCAAATCAATAGCAAAACTCCCAGTGGCTTCAATGGAGCAAGAGCGGGTCCTAAAAGTCATGTTCTCACACATTTAAAGGGGCACTGTGTGGTAATTTTGGCCAGAGTTTTAAATGTTTTTTTTTTTAATAAAAGATTTTACTCACTCTGATATTAATATGTGTTTTCATGTACTTCTTTATTTCAGTGAAGACTTTATTTAAAAATGTCTCTGCAGTGTTTGCAAGCCAGACTTTGCAGCATTGTGTTACTATATGAGAACCTCACAGTGAAACTGTCTTTCAACAAAATTGAAACTAACTCGCTCATTTTCATTGTCTAAACTGAAGATAGTGCAAAGGGTAAACAATTTAACTGTTAAAAAGTAAAATAAATCTAAGAATTCTTAAACTATTAATAATCTAAGGTCGATTTTGAAGAGTGACAAGTGGCTATAGGTACAGTGACTTGTGGTTGCTCCACATTGAAGACACATAAAGGAGCCTGATTTTCAAAAGATGTTGAGCAGTCTTTTCTGAAAATCAGGCTCCATTAAGGTGTCTGTTAAGGTCAAGTTGGACACCCAAAATCACTAGTCCCTTTTGAAAATCTTGGTCTAATTTATTGCTAAAATGGCTAAGGGACTTTTAGGGGGAGGAAAGGGGAACAAAATGTAATTTTTAACCTCATGGTGTCCCATTAAGATAAATCCAATAATGAGTCTAGTCTGACCATAAAAGCATAATAATTACATGAGCCTATATTTTCAGGCCTTGATGCTTAAAATGAAATATAAAAATCCATATTTAGACAACTAAATATTATAAAGCTTTGTCTACACAGTTTAGCTGCACTATCAATTAAACCTCTTTATATAAAGTAATGACTGGGGCTTCTAGATGCTACAGTAATACAAATAAATAATAATAATAATTAATAATAATGAAGCTGAAGGTGGCTGTTAAAGCTACTAACAAATGGACTGATTTTCAATGTTGCTACACTTTCCATTGAAGTCGGTGGGAGTTGTGAGTGCTCAGCACCTTGAAAAATCAGATCACTCACAGCCTAAATATGTAGTTAGGTGACTAACTTTAGTCATCCCATTTGAAGATGTTGGTCTTGAGTCTCTTTTTTGGGGTACACTTTCTGCACCCTGGGCCTGATTTAAACCTCACTGAATTCAATGAGAGTCTTTCCAATGACTTTGGATGAAGCCCCATGATAGTGTGCTAAGTAAGCATTGTTCAATCTAAATTGTAACTGAAGTGTATTGATAATTCTCTGTAGTTCATAACAACCGTCTACGCATGATAAAGGAGCACTATTGCTCAATATTCTCACTATTAGTCAACTTCTAACAATATCACAGTCATTTTTATTTTCAGGATGAAACCCCAAATCCTACACAATATTACAAAGAAAATGTATACCAAAGAAGCTCTTACAACACAGTGAGCAGGAAAAATAATATTTTCTACACTTGGAATTTTCCCCAAATCATGTTTGCAAATCCATGTGACCTCTCTTACAAGAGTTGCTTAAATCATCATTTGTCTGTTTTTTTAACATGACTGTCAACTTGTTGGCAGCTGAAGGTCGCAGCATACCCTAGATGGAAGGACACAAAGGAAAGTATGTTGCATAGTGAAATGGAACTGTGACTCAGCTTTTTCCAAAAGTATCATTCAGTTGTTTGTTTGTGCTACTTCCTCTTGGCTAGCAAGAAATGCCCTAACGTACTGGAATAATAAAATGTTCTGAACTTTTCAATAGGACTTGCTCTTGAAATCTGCTAAAAATCGTGAACAGCAAAAAATAGTAAATAGTAATGCAGTTTCTTAGCTGTAAATCTGGTGTAGATTTCACATGATTGTGTAGTAATTTTAAATTTAGGTACAAATTTTGTTTTTCTGGTCCATTTAGACAGTGCCTGACAATGTGAGGTGAGGCAGAAGCTTTCTACCAAGATTTTCTCTCTCCCAAAACCTGTATCAGTGCTGCTTTGCAGGCCTTCCATAGCCAGCTCCACAGAGGGGTGTTGGAAGGATTTGGAGATTTTTCTCTACATTAGTGTGCACCCTTCTGTCCTGACAATGCCCCCCATGTGCACTCCATCTCACCCTGGATGAAGATTATTAGTGTTCCTATTGAGAATGATCTACATGAGGATATCTGTGCAGAGGGCCATTTCTGATAGGATTAATTATATTGCTTTTGTAGCATATACGTGCACCCATTTGGAGGTATTTTTGTGGGTAGCCAGAATTTGATTCAGTCAGTGGTAGTTATATTATTGTCTGTTATCAGCAATTAGTATGGATGCTGCTTTGGGCTAGAAGAAATATATAGACATAGGCGGCGAGTTCTCTGGGCCCGTGGTGCCTGGGCACCAGGAATATTCCTGGCCCGGGGCCCGGCTCCAGCATTGTTTGAGGCCGGGTCTCTCCCTCGGCCCTGCCTGCCGCCCCTGGGCACTCTCCCCCACCCTGCGTTTCCCTGGGCGATTTAAAACGGCCCGCAGACCCGTACCCACCACCGGCAGCGCAGTGGAGCTGAGCAGCTTCTGCCTGCTCGCTCCGTGTGGCTGCTGGCCCCTCCCTGCGGTCCCAGGGCGGGATGGGTCGGTTCTGTGTCCACAGGCACTGCTCCCGCCCCAAGCACCCCTGCGGCCAATAAGAAGCTGCGGGAGCAGTGCCTGGGGGTAGCAGCATGCGGAGGCCCCCTGGCCCGCCCTGTCTAGGAGCCCCAGGTAAGTGCCACACCCCCCACCCCCTCCCAGAGCTTGCACCCCCCACCCCTTTCCCACACACCCCTCCTGCCCCCAACTCCCTCCCAGAGACTGCACCCCCTCCCTCCGCACCCCCTCCTGCCCCCATTCTCCCTCCCAGAGCCTGCACCTCCACCCCTTTCCCACACACCCCCTTCTGCACCCAAACTCCCTCCCAGAGCCTGCACACCAGATCCCCTCTCCCACCCAAACTCCCTCCCAGAGCCCAACCTTTCATCCCTTCTGCACCCAAACTCCCTCCCAGAGCCTGCACCCCTCCTGCATCCTAATCCCCTGCCCCAGCCCAGGGCCTGCACCCCAGACTTCCTCCCCCCACTCAAACTCCCTCCCAGAGCCATAGGCAGGTGGAGGGCGGAGTTTGGGGGGGCAGGCTCTGACCGTTCTGGGCACCACCAACATTTCTACAAACCTGCCGCCCCTGGACATAGATTGTAGAGGCCCTTTCCCTTTAGTGTCTGTTGTCCACGGTTTCATTTGACTTATTCCTAAGAATCTATTAATATGGGTATAGTAAGACTTGGGATGTTTTAATCACTGAAATCTAAACACATTAATGGCAACTGTTTAAAGTTCCAGGAAGGAGAGAGTTCCTTGTAAATGCTTCACATATCTGTACTGTTCTTCTGGTTCTCTCTTTCAGCCAATGAGAACAAAGAAAATTGTGATATCCATAATGGAAAAAAATGTAGTCATTTTAGATTTAGGGCCAATTTTTGTCTGCCTGTTTTTCTGTATAAAGATAAGCCAGCACAGTGGGAGGAATTCACTAGCTATGTTGGTGCAAGAGAGCTTCAGAAGGGCCATAAGATTCCTTCCCTCACTTCCCTTCCAGAACTAAACCTGGAGCAAGAGGTCCTTTGCCTGAGCTGCAGGACAGCCATAGCTAGCTCTGAATACTTCCTTCCCACTCCCAGGCTCCACAAGAGGCCTCAGCACAGGAGACATTCTGGAGGAGAGAGGAAGAGTAACCAGAATGCTTTATGCTCCAGCTGTTCTGTACCCCTGCAGTGATCCATAGGGACCATTGCAGCTAGGGTACAAGTTAGGGCAATCCTCATAGCTTCTGTAGCCTGTGCTGGGAACCACGTTGGACCCTGGCAGCTTCTGAATAGAGGAGATGCAAACCACATCTCCTAGGTCCTTGTACCAGCCCTTGTATCACTGGGACAGGCATGAATCTGGCTTGGTGTCGACAGCCCTGCAATTATCATGAGCAACTGTACAATAACAAATTGGGATCTATGTAGTTGTTGTGAATTTGTTTTCTGCGGACTATGGATATGTCTTCATTACTGTGTAAACTTGAGTTATCTACACTTGAATTACTTCTCTTGAGCTGGCCTATTTCAAGTGAGAGGAGCCACACTGTGAAATAACACTTGGGCTGCTATATTCATACTGGTGCTGCACTCACTGGTGTGTGGCACTCAGCACTTCTGGGGGCACATCTTATGGTGCGTTGTGATGAAGAAAGTTGAGCTGCTCTATGAATTCTTTCCTGATGAATTGTGGAAGAATTTGTCTGACCTTTCTGGGCATATGGGGCAAGTGTGGGAAGGCACTGCACTTGAGTGGAGCAAGCCTGCGTCCACACTGCAGAGTGGTTACGTTAGCGGCTGACAGGTTGTGTGAACTCAGGCATTAGCCTATACCCGGTGATGGCCAGCCAACTCAAGTTAAAAACACCACCACACTTGAGTGAAGGATTTTTGTGCACGGACAGGACTTGAGTTATAACTCAGGTTAACTTTTAATTGAAAACAAGCTTTATATGTTTTAATGTCTAAGGGCAGGTCTACACTATGGGGTTAAGTCAACCTAAGTTACGTAACTCCAGCTCCGTGAATAACGTAGCTGGAGTCGACGTAGGTTAGGTTGACTTACTGCAGTGTCTACACTGCGCTGGGTTGACAGGAGAAATTCTCCTGTTGACTTACCTTATGCTTCTCGCTCCAGTGAAGTACCAGAGTCGACGGGAGATCCATCTGTGGTCGATTTAGCGGGTTTTCACTATGTCGATCCCCGGTAAGTGTAGACATACCCTGAGGTATCTGCCTGTGATCAGGAACAGCAGCCATTTTTTGAGGCAAGACTTGATCTAACATGTTATAGAAGACACACACTGTTTTCCCTCATGGGCCTTGTCTTTACTAGAAAGTAAAGTTGTGTTCTTAAGTTAGCTGACTCCCATTAGCTAACTCAGGGTAAAATCTTAGTGAAGACAAGGTAGTTTATAGTTTTGACTTAAATAGATAGGTCAAATTAAAGACTAGGCTCCCTTGTAATCTTTAACTTGACCTACTAACTTGTGTGAAAACTACAAATTTGTCTTGTCTTCCTTAGGATTTTAACTCAAATTAGTTAAGAACACACGTTTCTTCCTAGTGAAACTATAGCCCATGGAAACTTTATTTCTTTTCATTCTTGTTTTGTTGTTTCCTTTGATCTATAAAATAAAAGCCATTCAGCCATACTGACTAAAAATATATAGTTGCTCTTTATGTATGGAAAAATGTAACACACAGTAGTGTGAACATGTCTTACAGGTAAAAAACATCAGTAAGTCAATTTCAGTTCAAGCTTTTAAAAGAGTTCTAAACAACAGTGTGCAAAAATGGTTTTAAAATAATTTTAAATATAACTTAATGGTGTCTAATTGTGGCAGTTTTCAATTACTAATTAATGCTGACAAATATCACTGCATATATTGGATTGCAGGATTTTTTCTATGCAGATGGATTTAGTCAGATAGCTATAAATATTGGCTTCGAGATTACAAAATATCCAGCCAAAATGGGCTATACTGAAACAATCTTCAGGGCCTGATTTAAATCTAAAAAGACAGGAAATTTAGTGTTGAGACTGAAACGCGTTCACTGTTCTCAACATGTAGGATAGGCAAGAACATTACAACTTCCTTTTTTTTAATCATAGCAAAGAAATATATATTGCTCAAATGCTATGTGGTCTGAGCCTCCTTGGACTGAATATTATCAGTGGATTAAAAAAACTTGACTGAGGTTTATAAAAAGTACAAACCACTTACTCAGGAAATCCCTTAACTAGTGGACAAAAAGGCTAATGGGGAACCAATTTAAAGTAACATATTCTATTCTGTTTGATTGTCATTAATTTAGGATGTAACCCAATTTCTTAAAACAATTCTATAAACTTATTGTTCATTCATACTGTAATACAATATTAGAACAATTCTAGATAACTTGATGGAACCACAGTTACTCATGTAGTGTAGATGGGGCCCCCACTGACATAAGGCTTCACACTCTGGTCTTAAATCTTTTCCAGGAAGTTGAGTGAAGCCCACCAAATTTTGTGTGTGAATTAATTGGTTTGTGGATTAGCAAAGTGAGATTAGCATAGTTTTACTCTTTATATATTTTCATTATGGGCCTCTCCATGTGACAGTGGAAGATCAATGGGAGTTCTGCATGCAGGGTGACTACAGGATCAGGCCCTTTGTATTGCATGTAGCAATGGCAGCAATGTCTTCGTAGTTAAATTCACATACAGTTTCCATTCTAATCCCATATTTTCGATGTGCATAAATATTAATTATTATCATACAATCTTTAATTACAAGATCACATGTAATTTCTGATATAATACAATATAATATCATGCACTTACGTAAGCACTTAGCACACTGTTTTGAGGTTAAAAATGTACATATGTATATGCAAAAAAACCCACCAAAATATCAACTTTAAAAGATAAATACTTTGAAATGTCAATGACTGATGGTATATGGTTATTTTATATTATTTGTGGTTATAATTAAATATTGACAAAATGAATTTTTTTTTGTTGTAAACCGTCTTCAGTTTGACCTGTATGACATTTTCATCAAAAGACAATCATACATGAAAACATTTGAGTCTGAAATTGAGGACAATTACTAAAATTAGAACAAGTTATTAACAGTGAGGTAACATATTTAACTGGAAATTTTCCCTCAGTGCCATTTGCCCCTAATTGGCATATGTAACTGACATCTTGTTACAGCTGATTATGAATGCTGAATAGATGTCACAAAAACAACAAGGGCATTTATTATGAATCTTTAATTTTCAACCTTGTGTGCTAGTAAGACTATTTGGAAAGAAACCAAGTTTTGGGATTTTGTGTGACTCACTGTGGTAAGTAATTCTAAATCCCCAGAGAAAGTATATTCACCAAACCTTGGAAAGTACATTGTTGATTACATAGGAGGTATGTGTGAATTGCTTACATATTGCCATGAAATTGGTTAGTAATCTCTTGCATAAGTGAATTTTACTTGCAGAGAAATTCCATGAAGTACAGTACATCGCAGATTTAATCAGTTATTGAGAATATATTTGCATTCCTCAAATCTGTGATTTGAAACAACTGCATAGTAGGGAGATGTGCTATGTCAGAAGTTCTTGGCAAAACCCAAAACCACACAAAACAAACTTGGTTTTAAGTTTTGTTACAGACATTAAACTCAAATGAGGCTCATGAGTCAATTTATTTTTTACAAATATATTACGATTATTTTTCTTTATTTGTTATTCCTAGAGGCCTCAGTCAGGAAGGGGACTAGTGCTAGGGACTGTACATACATGTAAGAGACAGTCCCTGTGATGTTCTGGGTATTACCTAGACCACAATGGGTTCTGTCACTGCCTGCCTTCTAACTTTGGGTGTGCTAATGCTATTCTGTTATGGCTCAGAACTCTAATACCAGTAGCCAGCCTACAAGCATAGAGGTCTCAGACCTGGCTTCCCCTAGCCTAGTTACTCCTTGCAGGATGATCTCAACAACCTGTTCTGGTCCCAAGTTCCCCCAAATCCATCTCCCCAGGTACTTAACTACCAGACACTTGGACTTTTCCCCTCTGGTTTGTCATCTCTGAAGGGGTGAAACCTGGCTCCAGTTATCAGTTCACTTTGGCACACACACTCCACACAGTTTGCACAATAGAGACCTGCTTGGGATTAAAATAAATTTTTTTTTATTTAATAGACAAATCATAGTTTCAGAGATGAAACAGTAAGGAAAAGCAAACACTACAAGTTATGCAGAAAATAAACATAAAGGTGCAAACTCAGGCTTTACGCGTCTATATTAGGTAAATTTCATTTTCTAATACAAATTTCCTGTTGCCTCTGAACAGTTTCCTAGTATGCCCTCTGTCATAGAGGGGATTGATCCAGTGTTTCTGGGCACCCCGCTTAGATGCTGGCGCTCAGTTTCTGGATAAGCCTTCATTCAAACCCTCTTTCCTTTTAACAGGATTTGCAGGGTTTTTTTTTTCTTTCTTTCAGACTATAGTAATTAATGGTTACACTGTAGAGCAGGGGAAACGTCCTCCTTCCTTAAGTTTTCCAAGACTTTTTTTTTTTTGCATTTTGTTGTTTTTTATTCCCTGTCTGATTGCTTCCCCTCATTGCTGTGAAGTGATGCTGGAGTTGCACCATAGTTACAATTACAATATTCTACACATGCATATATTCATAACCATAACCTGTATACATATCTTCTAAGTCCAGAACATCACAAGCTTTCATAAAGACCTTGCTTGACATATATTTATACACAATAACATTTTATACAACTAGTTGAATCAATTGCTTATTCTTTGGGGTTCAGAAACTCTGTTCTGTCCTTGAGGTGTCTGGAAACCTGATTGTCAGTCTCTGATGTTGAAATTATACAAAATTAATGAAATGGAATGGCTTTGCCACAAAACCAGGAGAAACTCTATAATTTTGAGTTTGCTTGAGCCCTAAATTGAAAGTTGTGGGTTATGAACCCTTTTTGATCAGTCAAAAAAACATGTGCACAAACCTTTCTGAAGTGAATCTGCTGTTTTCACATAGCAGAGATTTGTATTTCTGCAATAGAATGTATAGCCAATTTTATAAATGTATTCAGAATATTTCCTATCAATATAAATTATACTGTATGCTTTAAAATAAACAATCCTAATATATATCTTCACGTGTACAGTATGTATATATATTTGATCATTATTAATACTGTAGTTTTTCCCTCTTTATAAATATGCTGTATAAACATTTACTAGAATTCTCATGCAGTGTCTTTTTTCTTCACTAAATGCTGTATCACATTTATTCACTGATTTCAGTGGGACTACTCATGCTTAAATGCTTTGCTGGATCAGAATCTAAGGGCTCGATCCTGCACTACACCTATACAGAATATTGCTTGTATATGTGCAAGATAAAAAGTGATAAATAGGGCAGGGAGTACAGCTCCTGCATTTTGAGGGTGCTGCAGCAGGGTCATCTAGTTGCTCCTTCTAGAAGCTTGTAGCTAGGTGCCTCAATAGGTTGATGAGAAGTGCACTTAAACTCATCTCCACAGACAGGTACATTCTCTACCCCTTCCCTGCCCCTTTCTTATCTTGAACCTTTGAGAATAAGTAATTAAATATGGAAGGAGGTTGAGAACAAGATTGTGCTCCCTGCTGCGTAAGGATTTGCCAGATCAAGGTCTACGGGGGTAGAATTCCAGAAACCTGCATAAAGCCAAGTAATTAAGCTTTATTTGGGTGCCAAATGTAAAGGCTGATGGAGACTAAATCCATCCCTCAACCTGAGGACAGTTCCATAATGCCCTTCATGCAAGGAT
Source organism: Platysternon megacephalum (assembly GCA_003942145.1). Classification (NCBI taxonomy): domain Eukaryota; kingdom Metazoa; phylum Chordata; order Testudines; family Platysternidae; genus Platysternon; species Platysternon megacephalum. The sequence continues at coordinate 629,960 of QXTE01000370.1, read as the reverse complement.
TCCTGGTCACTGTCTGAGCATAGATTCAGGAGGCTTTTCCCTGATTCACGTCCAGCATTCCCTCATTCCCTTGCCTATTTACCTTGCTGGGCATGTGGGAATTCTTTTAAAAAGGCCATATTTTTGGAGTTTAATGTACCCACCCTATACACACCCATATCTTATATCATTTGAAAGCTTATTTTGTGTACATTTAGTTGAGGTATGATGTGGAGCTGTCAAGTGGTGCTGTAAGCCTGTAGGCGAGGTAAAATAATGGTTCCCAAAATGAGAGAATGTCATTTTTTGCACAGCTCCAGAAACATGACTATGACTACAGTTTTTACTGTTTAAGTTAATTTCCACAGCTTAATGTGGTGTTTATTGGTCAAAGCCACCAAATGACAGTGTATTACAAGATTTTTATTAGGTTTGCATGAGCAAGTAGCTTTTTTCCAGAAATTATGAAACTTTAGAATGGGGCAAAAATGGTGAATATCAACATTTTGCAGTATACTCACATGAAATGTTTTCAAATTGCATGTTCTTAATTGTCAAAGTATCACACAAGCCATTATAATAATTGTCAATATTTTCAATTGAAATTTGTTGACCAGATCAATCTCACACTGAAGGTTGTGCACCAATAGCAGTAGATTGCATGCCCATTGTTGTGTACTGCATCGCAGATAGATATAAATGTACAGGTCTGTCTCATCTTACGCTGGGGTTATGTTCCGCGGTCAGCACGTAAAGCGAAAACCGCGTATAGTCAAAATTACATAGAGTGTAATGGCAGGCAGAATCGCCCGCACTACAGAAACAGTATTTAAATTGTTATTTTTCTCTTTTTTGTTTTTGTTTTTTTCTTGTTTTTGCCCACCACGTAAAGCTGAAATCGCACATGTTAAATGCGCCTAAGATGCGACAGACCTGTATGTGAATTCCTTATGTAATGCTTCTCCATTTGTAAGCTTTTGTATATACAACATAGCATCTAGTCTTCCTGATAAAGGGTTTTAATTTGTAAATGCATGTAGTACTAGATTTGAAATATTCTAGAAACTAGCTTTTTAATTCAGTGACACTTATGCACAGGTCAGTATTAGTGTTAGCGATGACAATACACAGCTTAAATTGGGCTTCAATCAAAGTGCTCACTAAACAAAAATGGCAATTTTGATACTAACATATAGATCTAATTTAGCACTAGTCTGGATACTTGTACAAAATGAAAAATGATGGTAGTTATGCTAATGATATACTTTCAGAATTTTACCTCTATGGGGAAGTTATGCTATATGAAGACATGGAGGATACAAGCCCTTTAAAGCTTACATCAAAATGAAAAAGACTCTACAAATTTTGAGAAATGTGTTATTTGTCAAGAAAATAAAAAAGAATGCAAAACTATCAAAAGCCACTGGTGCTGGACGGAATTCTGTGGTGCTGACTGTAGAAGCCAGCAGAGATTAATTGTATTGGCAGCTACTGGATGAGTTTTCTAGTTTAGATGATGTGCCACCACTTCTGTAGCACAAGGGTTGCTTTCAGAAATATACAAGCAAGTCAAATTGGGCATGTCAGAGTTGTTTTGAATCCAGGAAAGAAAACAGACTCTGATCAGAGAGCATCATGTTCACCTGCTTCTGTAGCTACCGGAGCAAGCACATACTCCAGCAAATGGTCCTGTTGCATTGTTTGCGTGAGACAAAAACACAAGAAAGCGAAGAAACTTCATAAAATAGAAACATTTGAGAGAGCAACCAGTCTAAGGGAGGCAGCACTTCAAAGAGGAGGTGATGAGTGTCGCAGCTAAATTCACGATGGAACAGATTGTATAGCATAAGCAGTTAACACATATTCTAAGAGACCATTCAAGGTGAAGAGTAGCAGCCGTGTTAGTCTGTATCCGCAAAAAGAACAGGAGTACTTGTGGCACCTTAGAGACTTCCTCCGCAGCATGGGGCAGGGGTCGCTTGCTGGAGGATTCTCTGCAACTTGAAGTCTTTAAATCATGATTTGGGGACTTCAACAGGTGAGTCAAGGGAGAGAATTATTCCAGGAGTGGGTGGTTCAGCTTTTGTGGCCTGCATCATGCAGGAGGTCAGACTAGATGATCATAATGGTCCCTTCTGACCTTAAAGTCTATGAGACTAGTCTCTAAGGTGCCACAAGTACTCCTGTTCTTTATTCAAGGTGAAGTGGCCCTTTAACACCTCTGCAGTGATAGGACAAAAAAGGGAAGTTAGAGGTTTACAGATTGTTGTAATCAGCCATAAATCCAGTGTCTTTATTAAGACCATGATTTTTAGTGTCTAGCAAAGTTATGAATTTAAGCTCCTAGGCTCATCTATTATAACCTAGTGGCAGATGATGTTGAACTCAGTTTAGCCAGGGGGGATTTAAAGCCGGCATTCCATGCGATCTGTAATCTCAGCGGTCAAGAGGTAGTCATTGTGAACGGGCATCTTGAACGACAGCCAAAGCCTTCCATGTAAATCGGATGATGACATCCTCTCACGCTGGCTGGAACATTATCACAGCACCCTGAACCACCCTCCAGCTGCCGCTTGCTCAGAGCTGGATGATTTGTCAGCCACTGTGGTTTTGGACCCAGACCCTTGTACTAATGCACTAACATTGGATGAAGTGAAGCACGCCATCAATCAGGCTTTACAAGGAACAGGTCTACATTAGATACCATTTTGGCCCTCTGCTTGTTGTCAGAGATACATTGCGAGTTCAAGAAGCCCCTGCTCGTGGCATAGGTCAACCTTAAGGCTGTGTTTGATTCAGTTGACAGAGTTGTGCTATGGAGGGCCGTAATGGGCGTAGGTGTTCCAACCACTCTGCTGGATTTGATTAGCAAGCTGCATAATGGAACCACTGCCTGTGTACATCTTGGGAATCGGATGTCGGCACCTTTTAAATCAGTATCTGGTGTCAGGCAGGGCTGTGTCTTGACCCCTGCACAATTTTGTTGGGCAATGGATTTCATAATGCATAGGGCCCTACCAAATTCACGGTCCATTTTGGTCAATTTCATGATCATAGGATTTAAAAATCCATAAATGTCACGGTTTCGGATATTTAAATTGTGAATGTCATGGTGTTGTAACTGTGGGGGTACCGACCCAAAAGGGAGTTATGGGAGGGTCACAAGGCGATTGTAGGGGGGTTGTGGTATTGCCACCCTTACTTCTGCATTGCTGCCTTCAGAGATGGGCGGCCGAAGGGCAGCTACTGGCTGGGTGCCCAGCTCTGAAGGCAACGCTGCCTCCAGCAGCAGCACAGAAGTAAGGGTGTAGTAATACCATACCATGCCACTCTCCATAGGTGCTGACTCCGTGAGTGCTCCAGGGCTGGAGTACCACAGAGAAAAATTAGTGGGTGCTTAGCACCCACCGGCAGCCAAGCTCCCCTCTCCCCGCCCCCCAGCACCTCTCACCAGCCAGTAGCCTTGCTGACCAACTCCTCCCCCTTCCTCCCAGGGCCTCCCGCCTGCCGCGAACAGATGTTTTGCGGCTTGTAGGAAGCTCTGGGAGGGAGGGCGAGGAGCGGGGATGGGGCACACTCAGGGGAGGAGGCGGGGAAGAGGTAGAACTGGGGCTTGGGTAAAGAGGCGGGGAAGGGGTGGGAACAGGAGTGCCGCCAGCTTTTCCGGCACCCTAGGCGGCGGAAGGTCCCGCCCCCGAAATGCCGCCCCCAACAGTGGCGGCGGAAGGTCCCGCCCCCAAATTTCAAAGATGGCTGGGGCGCTGGCGCCCCGCAAATAGTAGTGCCTTAGGCGACCGCCTAGGTCGCCTAATGGGTTGCGCCGGCCCTGGGTGGGAAGGGGCGGGGGCTGGAGCTTGGGGAAAGGGGTGGAGTGAGGAAGGGGCCTGAGGCAAAGGGGGAAGTTGAGCACCCCGCGGCTAGAGGGGAAGTCGGTGCCTATGCCACCCGCACTTCTGCGCTGCTGCTGTCGGCGGTACTGCCTTCAGAGCTGGGCTCCTGACCAGCAGCCACTGCTCTCCACCCACTCAGCTCTGTGAAATCTGGTTTCCTCTACAACAGCCAGATTTCAATGGGAGAGACTAGATTTCATGGGGGAGATCATATTTCACGGTCACCTTAGGACGTAGGGTCCTAATAATGTAGCATTCCATCAGGTCCATAGGCATTAAGATTGGTGATCTCTCGTTCTCAGACCTTGACTAGGTGGATGACATTGTTCTTCTAGTACAGAGCCCTGACAGGTTTCGCAAGGCACTCCAGCAAATGGAGGAGGAGTCAGCTAAGGTCGGCCTCCGTGTTTCATGGTCAAAGACAAAGCTGCAAAATCTAGAATCAGGTCCACCCATAACCTCAATCTCTTTGAATAATGAACCTGTTGAAGCAGTCTCCAGCTTTTGCTATTTGGATTCTATACACACCAGTTCCTCCAACTCTCACATGGAGGTTCTCCACCAGATTGGCATTGCAGCATCTGCCATGGGTTGTTTACAACGGATATGGAATCAATATCATCTCAGCATGACAAACAAGTTCAGGATCTATTCGAGCTGTATCGTCTCCGTACTGCTATATGGTTGCAAAACATGGACACTATGCCTCTCAGACTGGGCAAAGCTGGAGGCTTTCAACACAAAATGCCAATGTTTAATATTGGGCATTGTAGCGGGGTGCTCCCCCGCTCCTGCCCTGAAGGGCCTAAGACAGCCCTGGGACAGGGCTGTGGCAAGGGGAAAAACCTGGGCTGATTGGGGAAGCAGCGGCAGCTGGGCCACGCCCCAATCAGGCCCAGCTGGTCCCTATAAGAGGCTGTGCGCCAGAAGCCCAAACAGTCTCTCTCTAGCTGTAGAGGGAGATGGGCCTGGCTGCAGGGAGCTAAGGACAGGGTACCTGAGTGGAGCAGGGCTGGGGAAAGGCAGAGGAGCCGGGGAGCTCCAGCCTGGAGAGCCCCAGGCTGCGGCCTAGCAAAGGCCAAGAGGTACTGGGGGGTGCAGAGGGCAGCCCAGGGGTAGGTCAAGGCAGCAGGTCCAACCCCCACCTAGCCTATGATGAGTGGCTGACACTGCAGTCTGCCCCAGGGCGCGGGGGCTAGTTGGTGACTGGCAGTAGCCTACGACTGAGGCAAGGTGGGGAGAGTGGGTGGGGGTTCCCCTGGAGGGGGGAGACCCAGAGAAAGGGGCACTGGGGTCCTGGGAGGGACACGGGCCAGCGGCAAGTCGGATCACCAGCCTGCAGGGGGCGCTCCAGACGCTGGGAGAGCTAATTCCCTGGAAGACCAGCAAGAGGCGCCGCAGGGGTGAGTCCGAGCTCGCTTACAGGCATAAAGTGGAATGACTTCATCTGTAATGCAGATGTTTACAGTCGCTCCGGTCTACAGACTACTGGGGCCATTGTCCGCAGACGTCATCTTATGCTTTTCAGATATATCAGGAGAATGCCACAAGACATTCCAGCGACTGCCATTCTCCAAGTAGTTTTTAAATCTGGGATAAAATTCCACCAACTGAGGGGTGGAGGTGGCCCAGAGACAGACGCCCTATTACATGGGCGCATCAAGTCTGTTCCGATGTTGGACTCTCGGCCCGTCAAGCCCTTGTGGCAGCACAGGACCAGACCAAATGGTGAATGATGGCTGCGGCCGACCATTTGGCTAAGCGTTGAAGAGGAGAAGCTCATCTTTTGAATGTGTTGTGCAGGTGTCCTTTGGGGATGAAGATTTAGAGGACAGATATGGAGTGATCATTTTGTGAAAAGTGTTTGCCCTTAGGTAATATTCTGTTTTTGTCTTTTATCATTTTTCTATTTGAGCTCATTCGAGAGCGTGTTGATTGGCTCATTTCACCCACATAGTTGTTATTAGGGCATTTAGTGCTCTGGATAAAGTATACCACATGTTGTAATAGGCATGTATCGGACCCCTGGATCGTGAAAGTTGTGTTGTGGGGGTATCGATCATTATAGCAGTGGAGATATGTCTGCAGGTTTTGCGTCTGTTGTTCTGGCAGGGTCTGGTGCCACTTTGGGTTGGTGGGTCCCTGTCTGTGGAAGTTTGCTTCTGATTATGAACCTGGTGAGGCTGTGGGGTTGTTTGAAGGGCAGAAGAGGGCTTTTGGGAAAGATGTATTTAAGGATGTGGCCCCCATCAAGAATAGGTTGTAATAGTTTAATGATACCTCTGTAATTGAAGGCTTTGGCAGATGTAACAACAACTGTGAAAATCGCAGAAGAACAGTGCTGGACAGGACCTAAAAGTTGGATGCAAGAAATACTAGGTGATTGGTGGACACCTTGTTCCACCATGGAAGAAGTTTCTAGATGTGGCATCCAACATGGCAGTCACTTGTAAAATTCTTCTGTGAGTATATGGTTCAAAATGCACCTGAGAGCATAGGAGCACACCCAACATAAACACTTCTTCTAGCTAGAGGCTTTTCCGAAGGGTGAAGTAGCAAAATCTGTCATCAGTAGAGGTGTTGAAGAAGCCCAAGACACGTACAATATTCAAGAGGAGATGGATGCAAAGATGATTTTGCATGTTGTATGTGCCAATATGACTTTTGGGTCTCTTGGTGTCAAAGGAACCATAATAATTAGATCATCTGATACATATGTTTTGGTCCTTGCTGTTCAATACTTTCCAAAAATAGAACACATAGATAACATGTGGATTGAAACAGGTATCATTACCAGCACAACTGACAAGCATCATTTCATATCTGTGCATGCAATTTTTGATGGAATCATTCCTGACTTCTGCAACATACTTGCTGCTGTGCACGCATTAACAGATGTGACTCAGTGTCATCCCTAGTTGGTATTGGGGAAAAAATTGTGCTTAATGTTGTCAAAACAAAGGGAGCTTACTGCTTCAGAGATCTTGCCAAATTGAGATTATGTGACAGACAAACCACAATTTCTGCAACAAGGAAGTTGGTTGCAGTGCTGTAATGACCAGAGCAAGAAAGAAAAGGATACCCAAGAGACCTGCATTGCTTGTGCTTCAATCTAGCCATTGTAAAGAACAAGTCACACTGGCCAAACTCCCTCTATGTGAGGACAGTTTTGAAGAGTGTGTCAAAAGAGCGTCTTGGCAGCAAAGATTTGGATGTCTTTGCACATAGATAAACCAGATATTGGATCACCATTGCAGTATGGATGGAAAAATATGGATGATGAACTACTTCCTGTATTTTTTAAGGGTTCTATGGCATCTGAATGTGTACAAGACCTTATTTGTGCCTGTACCAGGAAGGGTCACTGAACAATCAACTGTATGTGTAGTTAGAACAATCTTTCCCACACAGAACTGTGTACATGTCAAGGCAGTAAAGACTATGGTAACCCACACACTCTCGACAGGATCATAATGACGAACAAAATGATATAATGATGTTGACCAGAAATGTCACCGGTGCTATTACATTTCAATACCTGTACAAACTTATTAGATTTTGTTTTACCTTTTAGATTCTTATTTTGATTCTTTGAGCTCACAAAGAAATCCAATTTTATGTCTTGAAATAATACTTAGAGTCATTAAACTTAGAGAAACAAATGAAAATATTTCAAAGTGGTCATTTTAACGTATTGATGGTGTCATTGTTTATCCCCATTTCTATGGTAATGGCACCACTTGACAGCTCCAACTCATACCTCATCTTAAAGCAGACATAATAATCTTTCAAATGATATATGGGGGGGAGTAGAGAGGGTACATTAAGTCAACCAAATCGGTGGTATCTGACACTTGGCTGTGTCACCTTCGCAAAGAAAAGGGGTGAGGAGATTGCCCCAGCACAACTACTCTGGCTGCTCTTACACACAAATACCACAAGATTTCTATGGTTTGCAAGGCCTGCTGCAGGGCCGCTGGATGCATTTCATCCTCAGGGCATTTAATCAGCCATAATTATTAATTCTAGAGAATCTCAAAGCCTTGGATTGGTCTTGTGCCTTTATGTTCCTGTGTTATACAGAAGGTCAAACTAAATGATCACAATGGTTTCTTCTGGCTTTGGAATCTATGAATATAAATGTTAATTGGCTGTGAAATGAGGCACTGAACACTCAACGGCATTTCCTGTTTCTGACGCAATAACTGTTGAAAGCTGCATCCAATCCCAAAATTTCAGGGAATGTTCTGAGTATGAATGAGAAGAACCCTAGATTTTGGTGACAGTTGGAAAATAGGAAAAGCCTGATTTCCACTAAAATCAGTTGATTGGCAGATTTGCCTCATATCTCAATCTCATTAGGGAGCTTCTGGGTGCTGAGATGGGGGGAAAATGAGGGACACACAGAGCCCTTGACAGGGAAGGATGAGGGAGAGGGAGACAGCCCAAATTGGCATGGAGGAGGGCAGAAAGGGGGGCACACAGGGTTAGGAGTACAGCCCATTGGAAATTTTCCAACAATATTTTTCTATCAGAAAATGCTGATTTGTCTAAATTGAAACATTCTGTGGGAACCTGTTGCTTTTGAAATTTTTTTTGCTGGAAACAAGGCAGGCTTCCAGCCAGCCAGGAACCCCTGGTGTGTGCAGTGAGCTTGGCCTATAGAAGCAATGAAGTGTACAACCCTCTAGTTTATGACTATTGTTTGTCTGATTCCTAAAGACCTTGTTGTGCAAGCTGTTTCCAGCTTTGAAGAGCAATGTGAGCTGCTTCACATGAACCAAAACAAAGGAAATATTCCAGAAATGCAGTTTTGTAACATGATGCAGCTTGGTTCTAATTTACGCTCTTCCCATAAACAGGGTTTAACTCCACCAAAGTATTTGCTGTGAAGAGGAGAAGAGCCATTAGGCCTGTTAGAGAGCAGGTTCTGTTTGATCATGATGATGACTGTGACTGTTATAAATGAATATAACCTCTAACACTCTGGTCAGGGAATTACGGAGCTGTGTAAATTGGAAAGTATCACCATACTACTCCTGTCTTCCAGAAGGAAAATAGTTCCCTCTTCCCATAACACCCACATCTCAAGCATCGGTTTACTGATAAAATGATGGTAAAATCACTGGTTTCAGTCAAGGTGTCATATAATTCCTTTCTGTTTCCGTATGCCACAACGTTGTATACTATTGTATATGATCAGTTTCTGATCAGGACATGACACTAATAGAAATTATTGATAGAAAATGTGAGTAAATTGACAGCACAATCATTCCTTGTGAGATAGGTCTGCAGGAATTTAAAAATATGTGACAACACAGACACAGTCAATATTATTAAATGCTCTGATTTCAATCACTATGTTTATAATGAACTAGCTCACTCACTTTATACCTACTTCCATGCCACCTTGTGCTTTGATCTTATCAAATATCACGAGGTAAGGAGCATTAGATTGGGTTAGTATGTGGATGAAAGACATTCACTGAACATCTCTTTGCTCTAGGAACTGGTATTAATAGTTAAGTAGATGGCAATCTTCCCTCTAGCATGGTGTAATGCAGTGGTTCCCAAACTTTAAGAGCCCGCGAACCCCTTTCACTAAATTGTGAAATCTCGTGAACCCCCTCCTAAAAATGAATATTTTCAGGGATTTGTGTGATGGATGCCCCAACTGCCCGGCCCCACTCTTCCTGGGGCTCAGGCTGGGGTTCGGGCTGCCGGCTCCCCCGCTGACGGGGGTGGGGCTCAGGCTGCCAGCCCCAACTGCACGGCCCCGCTCTCCCTGGGGCTCAGGCTGCCAGCCCCGCATGGAGCGCTGGGGTTCGGGCTGCCGGCTCCCCCGCTGACGGGGGCAGGGCTCGGGCTGCCAGCCCCAACTGCCCAGCCCCGCTCTCCCTGGGGCTCGGGGTGTCTGCCCTGCAACCGGGTCCCACCTGCTGTCTCTAATGCCCGGGGTCCTCTGTCCGCCATTAGTGAAATTTTTCTGGCGAACCCCCTGTAACGTTCTGCAAACCCCCAGGGGTTCGCAAACCCCAGTTTGGGAACCACTGGTGTAATGTAACACTGCTATAGGAGGTGCTGTCTTATGGATGAGATATAAAAGTGAAGCATACTCTGTGTATTAATTAAAGGTCCTTTTCACAAGAGCACAGCTATTAACCCCAGTGTCCACAGTTTTTAGGATAGTCTGAGGATAGTTTGTTAGTAAATTGTTTTTGGGTGAAAGTAACTACATACGTGTGAGTTTCATTATGTTATGTATTGAATAAACATTACTACAAGTATTATTTTCACCAAATTCTGCCAAGACACAGGAGGGTTGCTGAGGAAATCCATCTGTTGTCTCGGGCTTTTGCCTGAGGCAGATTAGCTGTGATGGGTGTTTTGTTTAGAATTGCTTAGGTAACAGGCTGGGATGTTACTGTTTTCCCTACATTTTTACAATGTGTGTGGGGGTGTTTATTGCAGCCTGCTGTTAGCACCAGAGTGTTAAATTCTGTTTAATTTTGTAATATAAATGGACCAGGAGACTATGCCAAAGGCATGTTTTTAAAAATAATGATAAAATAAACTTTTGGATTCCAGTGCGTCTATTAACATATGAACACTTATGATGTTAGGGTGCCAGCATATGACTGTAACTTTTTAAATTTCATATTGCCTTGCAGGTGATAAACATTCCCTCCCTTTCTCACTTGTTTCTAATATTCTACAGATGAATGACACATTAATGCTGCCAAGTTTGTCATGTAAGGCATAGCTGTTTCTTCAAAGGTCTCTTATCAAAGAGGAACCAATTTGATGGTGCCAGAGAGCAGCAGAGTGTGGAGGTGAAGCAGTGGGAGTTTGTGATAATTATAACGTCTTCTCTGTCTCTACATTCCTTGTTTGGGTCTCTACCTACTGCATTCTCCAGTCAAATGTTTTCCCTCACACAATTGTGTATATAGGGTTATTAACTCTTGTTCACTTCAGCTGGTCAAGTGATAGCAGGGATGTATAGTTACCATACTAATGCTGGATTCCAATCTGTATCCACCTCTGGGCAGCTTGAAGAATCCATTTCTGCAGATATGCACATATGCATAGATTAGAACCAAGTCCCAAGAAACTTCTTCATCCTAAAAGAAGGACATTAGGGTTGGCTTGATTTTACAAATGCGAAGTCTAGAACTGTATAGCAAGTCAACTCATTTCTTCCTTTGACTTCATCTTATATGTGCTAGATTTTAGGAACTTAATGATTCTTCTTCAAGTAGTGTCCCTGTAGGTGCTCGACTTTAGGTGTCGGTGAGTCCCTGCGCCGGAGATCAGAGATTTTAGGTAGCAGTGCTCGGTCGGGGCGTGCGTGCGCAGTAGATGTCTCATGGTGCCGTTGGCACCTCTTGTAGCACGCGCATGACACAACCCTTTCAGTTCCTTCTCAACTGTCCTCGGCTGCAGACGGAGCTCAGTGGTAGTGCTGCCTCTAGAAAAGAAAACAGTTTACGTATTAGCTCTTAGCTAGTTTAATTAGACTTTACTTAGCCAGTTATTTAACACCCCCCCCCCCCCCCCCCAAAACCCTCTTTTCATTTTGGTTTTAGTTTCTTAGCTTAGTGGTAGAAATAGAGTTTCCTTTAACCAATTTCTATATATTTTCTTTTCATCTCCCTTCCCAGTTGGGGAAAAATTAATGGACGCAATGCCAGGTTCACCTGGTTTTAAGAGGTGCGACTCTTGCCATGAGGCAATGCTGATCTCTGACGGCCACACATCTTGTGTCCGTTGCTTGGGGGAAACTCATATCCTCCAGAAATGTGCTCACTGTTGCAATATAAAGGCGAGGGCACGGCGAGACAGAGATTTCCACCTTAAAATGATTTTGATGGAAAAGTCCCTCCAGCCGTCTCAGGAAAAAACATCAACTGAGTCACAGAGCAGTAAAACTTCTGACAAGGGCAATGCTCAGCCTTCCAAAACTTCAAGGAAACGAGCTGCAACCTCCCTGAAATGGAACACTCAGAGAAAGAGGAGTTCCCCAGTGAGGACATTTGTCGTAAGGGACATAAGACTCCATATGCGCTGTCTTCAGGGTTGGCTGAGTACCATGTATACGCCCAGCAAACACAGCCTAGCCAAAAGAGACACATTGCCCCCAAAGGCCATCACATCACTACACTGGTGGACAAAACAAGAAAATGTCTGCACAGGGCTCCCCTTTCAACAGGACCCTCCATCACTCATTATCACGACAGATGCATCCCTGATAGGTTGGGGCACTCATTTTGACCACCACACCATACACGGCAAGTGGTCAGTGACAGAAACTCAAATTCACATCAACCTCCTAGAGCTCCGAGCAGTACACAACGCATGCCATCACTTCCTACCAATCATACCAAACAAATCAATTTGCAAACTAACCAACAACATTGCATGCATGTTCTATATTGACAAGGAGGAGCTCGCTCTCACTCTCACTCTCTATGCACAGAAGCCCTGAAATTATGGAATTGGTGCATCCACAACAACATAAACAGCACAGCATCTTACCTACTGGGGTGCCAGAACACAACAGCGGACACACTAAGCAGAACTTCTCAGAGGAACACGAATGGGAAATACACGACAGTGTCCTCAAAATGATATTCCAGAAATGGGTCTACCCATCAATAGATCTATTTGCATCAGCAACAAACAGGAAGTGCCCACTCTTCTGCTCCAGAGCGGGTCTAACACCCAAATCACTAGGGCATGCCTTCCTCATATCGTGGAACACATCACTCCTGTATGCATTCCCGCTGATACCCCTAATCTCGCGAGTCATTCACAAGATACGGGCTGACAGAGCATACATCATTCTGATTGTCCCCACCTGGCCCAGACAGACTTGGTTCCCTTACCTGTCGCACCTGGCAGTCTGTGCTCCACAAACACTTCCTCTGCAGATGGATCTTCTGTCATAGAACAGGGGCCGAACACTCCATCCAAATCCAGAGAAGCTCCACCTCAAAGCATGGCTCCTACGTGGTTCCAACATGGAGAACTGGACTGTTCAGAAAGAGTGAAACAGGTATTACTAAACAACAGATGATCTACCACTAGAAATCTACCTCCAGAAGTGGAACAAAAACAAACAGATGCAGTCACGGTGCTTCTACCGACTATATTAGACTACATACTAGAACTGAAAGAATCGGGCTTAGCCATCATAAGCTCGGTCAAAGTACATCTAGCGGCCATTATGGCCTTTCACAATAAGGTAGAGGGGACATCAGTCTTCGCTCACCCAATCACAAATCATTTCCTAGTGGGTATACAGAACATGTATCCAGAAGTTCGACAACCTACACCACCATCGGACTTGTTTCATGTACTCAAATGCCTGACCACCCTTTGAGCCATCAGCGACCTGCTCTCTCCTACATATGTTAATGAAAATTATGTTTTTGGTGGCCATCACGTTGGCCAGAAGGGTCAGTGAAATAGGGGCACTGATGGCCAAACCTCCCTACACCCTATTCACTAAAGACAAAATCATGCTATGACCACACCTGAAATTTTTGCCGAAAGTAGCTACATCCTTCCATGTAAACCAAACTATACACTTACCCACGTTTTACCCTAAACCACACAGGAATTCACAAGAGGTCGCCCTGCACACACTAGATGTCAGGCGAACCATAGCGTTTTATTTAGACAGAACCAAACCCTTCTGCAAATCACCAAGACTGTTTATCTCCACAACAGAACGATCCAAGGGTTGTGCAATATCGACCCAGAGACTATCTAAATGGATCTCCACCTATATCCAAACCTGCTACCAACTACACAACAAAGAGCTTCCCTCGGGCATCAGATCCCATTCTATATGGGCTATGGCTACATCAATAGCCTTCCTAAATAATGTCCCATTAATAGATATATGTAGAGCTGCCACCTAGGCATCAGAGCACACCTTTGCTAAACACTATGTCATCACCTAAGGCACTATGTCAGACACCATAGTTGGCCTTACCGTGCTCTCGACCACTGCATATATAACTCCGAAGCATCTACCATCCACAGTGGGGCACTTCTCTACAGACACCTAAAATGGAGCACTCACAGGGACGCTACTCGAAGAAGAAGAAGAAGAAGAAGAAGAGGAAGTTACTCACCTTGTGTAGTAATGATGGTTCTTCGAGATGTGTGTCCCTGTGGATGCTCCACTACTTACCCTCCTCCCCTCTACTTTGGAGTTTTTACTATCAGGCTCTGTGGTAGAGAAGGAACTGAAAGGGTCAGGGCATGCGTGCACTACAAGAGGTGCCAACAGCACCGCAAGACATCTACTGCGCATGCGCACTCCGACCGAGCACTGCTACCTAAAATCTCTGATATCCGGCGCAGGGACGCACCGACACCTAAAGTGGAGCACCCACAGGGACACACATCTCGAAGAACCATCGTTACTGCACAAGGTGAGTAACTTCTTATCTCATAAGATATAATAGTATAAAGGGCCGTGATAAATCCTAACATACAATTTAGGATAGTATAGTTTGACTTCTCCAAAATTGTTAATAAAACTTAGCTGTGAAATGCCGTTTCCAGCAAATCAGAATAATTTGTTTGGGACTCCACCTCCTTTTGCTGGTTGCAAGGTCCAAGATTCAGTATGCCACTTTCATTGGCCTGGCCCAAACTGCTCTGCCATGCCACCTAGGAATAGTGAGGAAGAAGTAATGTGTCCAAATCTGGTGCATGTTTTGGTGGAGGGAGTTGAGGGAATAGTGGCTAGAGGGTCCCTATTAAACGGGAGGAGACTGGAACTCATGATTTATCCCAACCAAAGCTGTGATAAATGAGGAGACCCCCAATTCCCCAGGGAGGCTCAAGTTATGTCAAAGCTCTGTTATTCATAGAGCAGCTCAGATTCCACACCAAGTGCTGCTGGAGTATGAGCAGTGAACATCATACTGGCATTTAATCTTGTCCATGAAGGGGAGACTTGTAATCTGAGGACCCTCTGCAGCTGCAGGTTTGACAGCATTGTCTGAGCCAGCCTTCTCTATGGCATGTGCTAAAAAACAGTGTCCTATGTGACTCCTTTCCCATGTGGGAAAGGTTCATGCTGCGGAAGTGAACTTGGGTCACCGTCACAGTCATGGTGGTAACTGGTTAGTCTGACTGATTGCTTTTGCACCAGTGGCAAGATATTGCCATGGGTCATGCTATTGGGAGCAGTCATTTCCAGGGCAATGAAAGGCATTCATCACCTCACAGCATGAGATAATAGAGCAATTACCTTGCGTCAACACCATGTTTCACTTCCCCTATGTCCCAATGGCAATGTTTAACTTTCAACAGAATTTAGGTTCCTGATCCAAACTGGGTTGTTCAGTAGGAACCCCTTGAAAGCCACTTGAGTGTAGGAATATACTTTGTGGTGAGCAATTTTTAATTCCCTTATGGTTGAAAGAGAATTCTGTGCTTTGCCAGGCCTTTTATTTAAATGGCAGCTAAAGTTAATGGCAGTCTCTCTTTTAGTGATCATATTGTGGTATTGTATATAATGATAGGTGTGTGGCCAGAGAGGGTGGCTTAGTGGTCTAAACCTCAGTTATGTAATTCATAGGATCCCTGAAGTCACCGATTCAAGTTCTGGTCAATTCTGTCTTTTATTCTCTGAGGAAGATAAACTGAGTGCCATGTGGTTATCCTTTCAAGGAGAAAGATAAAGAGTCTGCTAGAAACTATGAAGAGCCTAGGTCTTGTAACTAGAAGAGTCTATGAAAGACTGCAGAACTAGCAAGATTATGACATCACAGATACCAAGCAAGTGAAATATGATTAATTGAGAAAGCAAGTGATTTTAATTCAGACTTTTTAAAGCATTTTTTTTCTTTTGTTAGCAGCTATTTGATTCAAACATCCTATAAACAGTAGGAAGAAAAACTCTCGTTAAAAGTTCAACACAGTCTTTATTTAAGGGTTGAGAGTGCTCCAGATCCACATGTCTGGGTCTTCCAAGGACTTGTCTTGAGTAAGATTTAAAAGTATGCCCTTAGAATGTGTGAGCTAGCACATTCTTGTACTTCAGTATGTGTTAAGTTCGTTGAGTTGAAGCCTTGGTGGGAAATCAGGCTTCAACATCAGCAGCTTAGCTTGTATGAAAACGAGGTTTGTCTGGACCATGATTTTACCTGCTCACAAATTGCTGCCCTCATCTTAAACTACTGTGTGTCACAAGCTCTGCATTCAAGCAAAATGGCAATCTTCTCTTTAGCTGTTACTTCAATCTGTACTGCCATCCAGGTCTAGGACAGGGGTGGGCAAACTTTTTGGCCCGAGGGCCACATCGGGGTTGCAAAACTGTATGGAGGGCCGGGTAGGGAAGGCTGTGCCTCCCCAAACAGCCTGGCCCCCACCCCCTATCCAACCCCCTCCCACTTCTCACCCCCTGACTGCCCCCCTCAGAATCCCTGACCCATCCAACCCCCCCGCTCCTTGTCCCCTGACTGCCCCCTCCCGAGACCTCCTGACCCTAACCACCCCCCCAGGACCCCACCCCCTATCCAACCCCCCCGTTCCCCGTCCCCTGACCACCCCTCCCCAGAACCTCTGCCCCATCCAACCGCCCTCTGCCCCCTGGGACCTCCTACCCCTTATCTAGCCCCCCGGCCCCCTTACCATGCCACTCTGGCAACCGCGCCACCCAGCCGGAGACAGACACGCTGCCGTGCTGCCCTGCAGGAGTGTGCAGCCCCGCCACCCAGAGCGCTACCCATGTGGCGGTGTGGCTGCAGGGGAGGGGGAACAGCAGGGGAGGGGCCGGGGGCTAGCCTCCCCAGCCAGGAGCTCAGGGGCCAGGCAGGACGGTCCCACGGGCTGGATGTGGCCCGCGGGCCGTAGTTTGCCCACCTCTGGTCTAGGAGATGCACTAGCAAGTGCACCTGCCCCTTCCCATTGACCTGTGGAGTTACCACCACAAAGCATCCCAACCCATTGCAATCCCAAGTTTAGCCTCAAACCCAGGTTTCCTCAAGGACAGGGTGGTGCTGTATGCCAAGCCATCAGGCCAGCCTGAAAGAGGGAGAAAGCTTTCTGTGGTTTAAAAATGATTCAGGAGAGGGTTAGGCATATACTGGACTCAGATCCACCAAAACTTTGGCCTTTCCTCCCCCTGCACCAAAAGAATGTGGGAACAGCTGGCAATATGTGCAGTGTATGCTGGCCAAGTCAGAGTCTCAAAGCTTCCAGCTGCTGCCTCTCGCTTTTCTCCAGGTCATGTCATGATGTGATGTAGATTTGATGAGGGAGGCCCACCCAAAGTTTGTGGTGCACCTCCTAAGTTCTGTCCTGGCAGCAATCAGTTCTTTGTTGCATTGCCTGCTGTTTACAGAGGCACTTGTTCATGTGGGCCCCTCCAACTGTGATACCAAGATACCTGCAATCCACATACCAAGTATTCTACCTTAATCCTCCCCTGAATAAATCTTACTTGGCATTTATTTGTGATTTAACTGGAACTTGGAATTGTTAGAACACCATCATTTACGTGTAGCTAGCCTTTCTGTAAGACATTTACAGTGTGCTGTAAATGAAAATGAAAATGCATCATCTTGGAATCAGGAATCATGTGTTTAATTGCAAATGACCTCAGTTTACTGCATTTTATAGTAATCCTGTGATGTCCTCACCAAAGAAACAACACATGACTCTTTGTAAGCGTGGGTATCTAAGAGGAAATTTGATAAGGCTCTCAGGATCTGTATTGCAAGGGTAGTAATAATTGCTCTGATCCAATAAGTGAGCCCTCTGTAGTGGCATCATCAGAGAGAAGGAGCATGGTGTGACTGTTGCTGACTTCTCGGATCATGCTGTCCAATGAAAGATTAATGAGAAGATGAGGTTTTATAGCCAACATCTAATAATGCCACCAGGTCACAAGTTTGATTCGAATCAATCAGTATAACTCATTCTCCTGAAAGTAGCTAATGATAGCATGTTTATGAGAAGTAAAATGGTCTGCAATCCAGGACAAGCCTCCGAGCTCTCATTATGTGTCAGCTTTAAAGAAACAGTATCCATTTTAAAACATTACTCAAACCTTGGAATGTAACATCAGTTTAAATTCAGGAGGACAATAGTAACGAGTTTGGTGTTTTTTAATTTAAAACTCAAAATATTAACCCCCTGAAAACCAGGAAAAGGAGGCGAAAAACTTTGTCATCTCAGAGTCAGTAGTTTCTGAAAGAGAGCAAATTAAGGTAGCCCGTGTATTGGATCTGACCTCCTGTGTGTGCAGCACTGGATTAACCTATTGTGGGCCCGGTGCCAAACGTATTTGTGGGCCCCCATGGGGGCAATGAAGCATGGCACTGGGGGCGGAGGTGGTTGGTCTCTGAAGCGAGGGGCTGGCCAGGGCCAATGGGGCATGGCATGGCAGAGGTGGCCCTGCTCCGCCCAGCCCAGCACAAGGGCACTGTTTACAAACTGACAGCCACCAGATGCATACTGTCCCACCGAGTCCTGGCCTGCCAGCATGCCCCTTCCCTGCAGGAGTGGGCCTGCACCATGTGCTGTGCCACACTGTCCTCCCTCCCAGAGCCCCCCCCCCCACAACTACCTAATCCAAGCACCCTCCTGCTCAGAGCCCCCCCCCACAGACTCCTATGCCCAGCATTGTCCCACTGAGACCCCCCATAACCTCCCACCANGGCCGGGTAGGGAAGGCTGTGCCTCCCCAAACAGCCTGGCCCCCACCCCCTATCCAACCCCCTCCCACTTCTCACCCCCTGACTGCCCCCCTCAGAATCCCTGACCCATCCAACCCCCCCGCTCCTTGTCCCCTGACTGCCCCCTCCCGAGACCTCCTGACCCTAACCACCCCCCCAGGACCCCACCCCCTATCCAACCCCCCCGTTCCCCGTCCCCTGACCACCCCTCCCCAGAACCTCTGCCCCATCCAACCGCCCTCTGCCCCCTGGGACCTCCTACCCCTTATCTAGCCCCCCGGCCCCCTTACCATGCCACTCTGGCAACCGCGCCACCCAGCCGGAGACAGACACGCTGCCGTGCTGCCCTGCAGGAGTGTGCAGCCCCGCCACCCAGAGCGCTACCCATGTGGCGGTGTGGCTGCAGGGGAGGGGGAACAGCAGGGGAGGGGCCGGGGGCTAGCCTCCCCAGCCAGGAGCTCAGGGGCCAGGCAGGACGGTCCCACGGGCTGGATGTGGCCCGCGGGCCGTAGTTTGCCCACCTCTGGTCTAGGAGATGCACTAGCAAGTGCACCTGCCCCTTCCCATTGACCTGTGGAGTTACCACCACAAAGCATCCCAACCCATTGCAATCCCAAGTTTAGCCTCAAACCCAGGTTTCCTCAAGGACAGGGTGGTGCTGTATGCCAAGCCATCAGGCCAGCCTGAAAGAGGGAGAAAGCTTTCTGTGGTTTAAAAATGATTCAGGAGAGGGTTAGGCATATACTGGACTCAGATCCACCAAAACTTTGGCCTTTCCTCCCCCTGCACCAAAAGAATGTGGGAACAGCTGGCAATATGTGCAGTGTATGCTGGCCAAGTCAGAGTCTCAAAGCTTCCAGCTGCTGCCTCTCGCTTTTCTCCAGGTCATGTCATGATGTGATGTAGATTTGATGAGGGAGGCCCACCCAAAGTTTGTGGTGCACCTCCTAAGTTCTGTCCTGGCAGCAATCAGTTCTTTGTTGCATTGCCTGCTGTTTACAGAGGCACTTGTTCATGTGGGCCCCTCCAACTGTGATACCAAGATACCTGCAATCCACATACCAAGTATTCTACCTTAATCCTCCCCTGAATAAATCTTACTTGGCATTTATTTGTGATTTAACTGGAACTTGGAATTGTTAGAACACCATCATTTACGTGTAGCTAGCCTTTCTGTAAGACATTTACAGTGTGCTGTAAATGAAAATGAAAATGCATCATCTTGGAATCAGGAATCATGTGTTTAATTGCAAATGACCTCAGTTTACTGCATTTTATAGTAATCCTGTGATGTCCTCACCAAAGAAACAACACATGACTCTTTGTAAGCGTGGGTATCTAAGAGGAAATTTGATAAGGCTCTCAGGATCTGTATTGCAAGGGTAGTAATAATTGCTCTGATCCAATAAGTGAGCCCTCTGTAGTGGCATCATCAGAGAGAAGGAGCATGGTGTGACTGTTGCTGACTTCTCGGATCATGCTGTCCAATGAAAGATTAATGAGAAGATGAGGTTTTATAGCCAACATCTAATAATGCCACCAGGTCACAAGTTTGATTCGAATCAATCAGTATAACTCATTCTCCTGAAAGTAGCTAATGATAGCATGTTTATGAGAAGTAAAATGGTCTGCAATCCAGGACAAGCCTCCGAGCTCTCATTATGTGTCAGCTTTAAAGAAACAGTATCCATTTTAAAACATTACTCAAACCTTGGAATGTAACATCAGTTTAAATTCAGGAGGACAATAGTAACGAGTTTGGTGTTTTTTAATTTAAAACTCAAAATATTAACCCCCTGAAAACCAGGAAAAGGAGGCGAAAAACTTTGTCATCTCAGAGTCAGTAGTTTCTGAAAGAGAGCAAATTAAGGTAGCCCGTGTATTGGATCTGACCTCCTGTGTGTGCAGCACTGGATTAACCTATTGTGGGCCCGGTGCCAAACGTATTTGTGGGCCCCCATGGGGGCAATGAAGCATGGCACTGGGGGCGGAGGTGGTTGGTCTCTGAAGCGAGGGGCTGGCCAGGGCCAATGGGGCATGGCATGGCAGAGGTGGCCCTGCTCCGCCCAGCCCAGCACAAGGGCACTGTTTACAAACTGACAGCCACCAGATGCATACTGTCCCACCGAGTCCTGGCCTGCCAGCATGCCCCTTCCCTGCAGGAGTGGGCCTGCACCATGTGCTGTGCCACACTGTCCTCCCTCCCAGAGCCCCCCCCCCCACAACTACCTAATCCAAGCACCCTCCTGCTCAGAGCCCCCCCCCACAGACTCCTATGCCCAGCATTGTCCCACTGAGACCCCCCATAACCTCCCACCACAATTTCACACCGCCTCCATACCACCACCCAGCACCCACCTGATCACAGACCCCCCCCCACTGCCCAGTGCTCCACCACACCCCCCCACCATAACTGCACAACACGCTACACAGACCTGCCCAGTGCCCCCCCCAGATCCCCTATGCCCAGCGCCCCAAAACACACAAACCACACACACCCCTTACTGCCCAGTGACCCCCCACAGACCTACTCCCCCGAGCCCTGCCCCCTGGCTGCACTCACTGGTCCCGCTGGGAGGTGACCGTGTCTGACAGGCTGAGCCAGCAGCATGGCCAGGGCCAGTCCCGGGGCGGGGATTGTTCCAGCCCCTCAGGAGAAACATGATCAGCCAAGCTGGAGCAGGAGCGGGGCCTGCCTGGGCTGGGCTCCTCAGGACCGACTTGCCTGGCGGGGCCCCAGCCGAGCCCCCTGCGCTGCCCCCACACACACTGTCCAAGACCAGCCTGGCCTCTGCACTGGTCCCAGGCAGCTCGGCCCTGGGGAGGTGGGCATAGCCTCACAGGTGGTGGGCAGCAGAGACCGTTCAGAGATGGAGCCACGCTGGGGAGTGGGGCAGATTCCTGGGACACGACTCCCGAGAGTCTTCCCGGCCCGGCCATGCCCACTGGCCCTGCAGCCAGCAGCCCTGCCCAGCCGGCATGGCGGAGCCCAGCTGCTGGGTGGCGAGCCCTCTACAGGTGAGCAGGACCTGCTGGCTGGGTGAGGGGTGAGGGGCCAGACCCGGTCATGTGCATGGGTTAGATGCGTCCATAATGGGCCCCTTCCCAGTGTGGGCCTGGTGCCATGGTGCCATTGTAAACCCGGTACTGTGTGCACGAGGATCAGGTTGCCTAACTGTAGGGAGTATATAAAGTCTGGTTGTTGTGCATGTGCCCTAATGTCTGGTAGTGACTGATTAGCCTGCGGAGGACAAGGGGCCAGATCCTCAGCTGTGTCAATTTCAAACTTGGCACAGCTGAGAAAAGCAGGGAGGGAAGTTGTCTTTAAGCCATCTTTCTGCTGTGCTGATCCTGGGACAACTGGGGCCAAAATGGCCCTGACCTAACTCAGAGCAGTCTACAAATTACATTAAATTACACTCATTGTAGTTGTCCCATAAAGCAAACATAGGGCAGCAGGATATTTGATTTGGGAGCTTCCTGGAGGAGGAGTCAATCCTCCTATAATCTCTTATGACAGGCAGATTAGTCTAGGGGTGAGTGAGAGGGGACTAGGAGCCACAGAACCTTGGTTCTCTTCCTTTCTCTGTCACTGAATCCCTGTTGACCAAATTTTGCCACCCATTTCAGTGGGGCAGCCTGTGGAGTAAGGTATAGCTAAACATGAGTAAAGGTGGCAGAATCTGGAGCTATGTGACTTTAGGCTAGTGTGCCTCAGTTTTCCCAACTGCAAAATGGGGATAAAATTTCTCCAGTTTTGGTAAAGCATGTTGAAATCCTCTGATAAAAGGTTCTGCATTGTATAAGTGTACAGTATTGCCATTCTCTAGGGACAGTGCAATGCTATCTTAAGTCTAGTAGCACCTCAGGAATAAAAATATTTCAGAAAAATTATATCTAAACTTTTAAAAAAGAGAATTTATTAAAAACAAGATGGTTGCACCCTACATTTCCCAGAAATGGAAAAGCAACTTTTAACATGCTCTAAAGGAATACGAGTTCATATTTAATACTTTGGGGACCTCGGTTACCTGCCCATTTTATGGTTTCTTTTCACCTGGATCAGCATATCATTAAAAATTGAATATTTTTCCAAATAGATGAAAACAAAAGAGTAGAGCTAGTTGAAAAATGGTGTCAATTTTTCACAAAAAAGTCAAAATTTTGAATTTTTGAAAATTTTTAACCTGTTCTACAAAGGAATGTAAGTGACCAAATACATGATAAGGTCGGGAGACCCTTCGTGCTAACAAATCCTCAAGGTTTTGTATGCCTACATACTCTCTCATATATTAAGGGCACAAATTTACCATGGCAACCGTTTGTCCCCCTTAGCGTATCAGCTACTTCTAGGGTATAGAATAGTTTCTTAAGCAATCACACTATCTCCAATAGATTGTGAACTTTTGCCACTTTTACAGTCTTGTAAAGAAACAATATGTTGCCATGGACTGATTTATTTCTCAGGGTCCAGGCTTTTGCTGTCCTGGGTGTAGTGGAAAAGAGACAGAAATTCATTAGTGCAGTGTTGGCACAGCTGCAGCCTGTAGTTGCAGCCAAATCATATAATGTCCTGGTGCTTCTCTGATTAGAGTTTAATGTGATTTCTTCTTCTTCCTACACAATTGTATTCTGCCTCCAAATTGCATCCTGACCTGCCCACCATTGAGTTTCTAAAGTAGTGTCAGCCTGGGTTTCCCACTTTCATGTCTGAGTTTTTCTGTTTCCTTTTCCCCACCACAGGGAGAACTTTCTATTCTGTGAATTGTGATATATCTGTCAGCAGCAACTTTGAACTTGCTAGGAAACCTTCCTAGAGAGACAGCAGAGCTTAATGGACCACACATAAACCAGGGAAACAGGCACTGCTGTGCTCTAATCCCAGTTGACTCACTCTGTGGCTGCAGGTCTCCTAACTACCTGTCTATCAGAGGTGTTCTGAGGATTAATCAGTTAACGTTGCACAGCACTTTGAGGATGTCAAGTGCTATGTAAGTACTAAACATTACTATTTGTAGTGTGTGACTTCAGCAATACTGTACATTTACAGTCAGACTGGAATATAAACAATCTGTGATGTTAGTGAAGGAGATTATGTTTCTGCCAGTGAAACATTTGATCTTGCCTGAAGAATGACAGTAGAATTTCTGGTTCTGGTAATATGAGCTCATAATTGCACAGAGCTGCTTTCCAGGATGAAGCAGAGCTTTGTCATTCCTCCTTCTGCTGGCTTGCCTACATTTCTGATACAATTTCTTGTAAAGTTTAAGGGCAATAAACATTTGTATCTGTATTTGTGAGAACCCACACTGAAATAAATTATAGAGTTGCCCCATCTACAGCAGTGGAACAGAAAATGGAGAAGAAGGACATGTCTAGAAGACAAATATGCGAAGTTTGACAACTGGAAAAACAGAGGCTAGAGTATAATGCAGGCAATGGAACAACATTTTAATTATTTACATATGATAGATACCATATGAAATATCCAAAGTAGTGAATGCTGTCAGCTTGTCTGAAGTATGATCAGATGGTTCTCTCTTCTTGGTAATGGACACATTTTCTCATCATTTCAAATTTCTATTATTATTATTTATTTATTTATTTATTTATATTGCAGTTGCACCTGAGAGCCCCAGCCAGGGATCAGGCCTACATTGTGCTAGATGCTGTACAAACCCAGAACAAAACTCCAGCACCTGCTGCCCCTGAGATTACATCTCAGCCTCTCAGACTGCAGGAGCAGGAGGAAGTTGTGTACTGTGGGCTGAACATTGGAAGTGTAGGGTTGAGAGCAACCGTGTAAGTGAAACCATTTCAGAGTCACAATGTATCAGTAGTGTCGGCTTGATGCTCCTGATAATGGTGATAGTGGGTGATGACCAAGTAATTAGAAACAGCAGGACCGAACAGCCACTCTTTGCAAGGCAGTTGTGTTACATTTGTGATGTTTGCTCAGTTCACTTTTCATAGGAAGTAGACCAATTGTTCTGTATAGTATTACACAGGCTGTGTCTGTGCAAGTCTTTTTCTAAGTTTCCAAATGGTGCAGCTCCCCCTGTGCTAGTGTTCATATAGACAGCTGCCGGAGGTGCTGGCACTTGAGCTACTGTGTTATCTAACCCTGCTCAGAGCAGAATGAGACAACACAGTTGTTAAAACACCAACAGTCTGTCTACATAAACACTTCCATTAGTGGTAACACTCGTGGACAATTTTAAGAATAAAGTCTATTATAGAGAAGGCCTCCATGTGATGTGTATGGCTGCCATTAGCTGCATACATCAGGAAATGATTAACTACTATAAACAGAGCAGTTTTCACCACAGGTCTCAAACTCAAATATGCTCCATTCACTCTGATACTCATGGTAAAAGGTGGCCATGGTAACCCTATGCTCACTTGCATGTCATTAGGAATTCAGGCAGGAAAGAGGTAGGAAATGGCATCTTTTTACTTTGGCTTTTGTGGATCGAATTCTCCCTCTTCTACAGATTTAAATGAAAAAACATCACAAGCAGTGCTCAGGCTCAACTAATCTATTACATATTATAAGAAGTCCTCTAACCTTCTCTGTGCTCATCTCTAAAATGGGGATAATAATACTTTAACCTTTGCAGTGTGTTTTGTGATTCATGAATCAAATGCTTTATATAAATGCAAAATATTATTTTGATTTATACTAGAGTTTCTGGGCCAGATTCTGCTCTCATCAGCACTGGTGCAAATTATAACTAATCCCACTGAAGTCAGTAGAGTTACATCCGTGTAAAATGGGGGTAAGGGAGAGCAGAATCAGGCACTCTATCTCTAGTGTTCCAGCAATATTCAAGAGCTCTATAATACCAGCAGCCCAGCCTTAGAAAGAATGGAAGTTTTGCCATTAATTACAATGGAATTGGTATTTTATCCCATGTGTTCAGGTTTTGAAACCCTTCTTTCTTCCCTTTAGAACAAAGCTAACATATTGAGAATTAATGGAATCTTCTTTTCCTATCCTTCCATCCCTCTGTAAATTAGATAAGGCCAAGATGAATGGTTCTAAGCTGCATGTTAATTACCAGTCTGGGCATATATTTCCAAATGTAAGTAATTTTAGGAATAAACTGATAATGGAATCTACTAGGCCATGATCCACAAAGGTACTTAGGCACCTAAGTTATAAGATTATAAGGTTGACACCTCCATCTCCTTCAGACATTTTGTGTGGAGTGAGTCAAGCCCTTACTCATTCTCACAAGAAATGTCTTAGGCACCTAAGCTACCTGACCTGACACCAGGAGAGGGGTTCCTGGTTGTGGATCACTAGCAAAGGTAGGCACCTCCTTGCAGTCCTGGCCTTAGGTGCCTATCTCTGTGAGAGGGGTAGGGCTTAGGATGCACCTCTGTTGCCAGCATCTCCCTTGGCTTGCTTTGGTGGTCTCTCCCCATGAATTGCATAGGGAGCGTAAGCACCTAACTCGGGTTTTGTGGATCACAGTATTGTTCCTGTGATTTTCTAGACCTAAATGTTAAGTGCTGTGACACTGAGCATTGCAACACCTAATTCTCTTTGTATCTGGGCCCTAGTAACTAGCTTGCTCAAAATCTGAGCCTCTTTCAGGGCCACATTTTCCAATCCAGCCTTACCTTCTACACTTGTGATTTTGCAGATATAAATTATGTCATTTAGAAACCTCACTATCTGATGGTATCCACAAATCAGGCAGATGTTTAAATGACCTAATTTATACCCATAGTAATTTGCAGATGCAAAATGTAAGCGAGACTAAAGCACCTTTATAAATCAGGCCCTTATTGTTATCTGATTATATTGGGCTTGATTTTTCTCCCACTTAAATCTATGGAAATTGACTTCAAAAGGGAGCAAGATGAGGCCTGTTCTCTAGAATGAGAGCATGTACCACATAGACTGATAATTCTGCAGTGCATATGAGCACAGCTGCCTTACTCTCATTGGAATCTCTAAATGGTAAAAGGCTTGCCTGAAATCGCTTCCAGTATTAGTTCTTGTTCTATATACAGTACAGCATATAATTAGAGAAGCATGTTATACACCAAACTCACTTTGATAAATGGATTTTTAAAGCATAATAAAGGCGGTGACTGAAGTCCTGCCAAGCTGCATAGGATACTCACATGTATTATACTGTAAACATAATATGATTATACTGTATGTTGTCATAATAATTGGCAATGGTCTAGGAGTCAGTCATTGAGAGCTTTGTTCATGTGATAATAAATGACAAGGACTACAACGTTAGTTGGCAGCAAACTTGTTTTACTTTTGTTTTTCTTAGTAAATTAGTTTCAAAGAAGTTTTATGTTTTTAAGCCCACTTTTCCAGTCCCCAGATTGCTTTATGTCTTTGTAACGAGATTTGGGAAGCTCTCTTTGTAAGTGGTTTTCACTCAGTGCTGTCACAAAGGCGATCTTGTTCATTTTTCAAAAGGTATGACACTCTCACGTTAGAGATCTATCATACATACTATACTATATATCATATATATCTACTGCACAGAAGGGTGGATTAAGGCAGAGTCCTTGGGATCCAAGGGCCCAAACTCAGCAGTGAGTCTCAGCAGAATGGAACATAGAAATTGTGGAGAAATTGTGACTCGGGTTCAGCACATAATTTTCTCAGATAAACTAGCAGGGATAGTTTAACTGGTAGTGATATTTTCTTTGTAGGCCTGATTCTTAAACCTTTACTCATGCTAAATATATCATGTACTAATGCAAGCAGTCCCAATGGCTTCCAGATGACTACTTACATAATACAGGCTAATCAATGTGAGTAAGCATAGCAGAATCAGGCCTTATATTTGTAATGGCTCTAGGGGGGCAGATCTTCCATCTGATACATCAGACTCAACAAGATAAATAAGAACTAAGAAAAAGCTATTTATTGCATTGAGGGGATTTCAGTTATCCCAATCAGAAATGTCTTGCTGGTGCTTTACAGCATTAGCTTTTCTCCTATGAAGCCCTTCTCTTAGGAGCCAAATAATGTACATGCTCTAGAGATGTCTGTGGTACTAAGGAAAAAATCATGACAGATTTACATGGCATGGATCACAAAACCCTTATTGTGAGGGTATTTGTAAGGCGCACAGAGTGACTTCCAGCTTAGTCAAGATTAACATAGATCTGGCTTGGCCCAAGGGAGGAGGTTGCCTGCGTTGGCTTCTTATCTTCCATCAGATTCAAACTTAGACTCAACTTCAGGGTCCTGCACAGCTCCACCCCAGCCCACATCCTATTTATCACCAGACTCTACCCCTCTTTACATCCTACACCTTTTGCTAGCTCAAGGCCTGATCGTGCTCTCATTAAAGTCAATGACAAAAATCCTATTGATTCCTGGGGTGCAGGGTATAACCATTGATGTGCCTTGTTACTCCCTTGTCTCCATGCCTTTTCTCAAGCTACCTATATAGTTGGAAAATCATTCCTGATCCAGTGCATCAGGCAACCTCAGTCTCTTCTTTCAATTCAAATCCCTCCTCAAAATTCACCTCTTTCAATTAGATTTCCAGCTCTGATCTCTTCCCCAACTTTGTTCCCTCGTATTGTACTGTTAGTAATTTATAAAAAAGGAACTAAGGAGATGTATGCATAAAAAAAGCAGATCTCAACATCTTCCTTTTGTAACCCTTGTCCTTTCCTTAACCCACACTTACACATGTCCTTTGTTATCTTCCTTTCCCGTGTTATGTCTAATTTAGATAGCAAGCATCTTGGGGGCAGGGATCTTTCTCTTTCACTTCTGTGTAAAGAACCATATACAACTATGGTGTTATGTTAATAATAATAGGTTCACCTGGCAAAGCTGAGGCCTGTTGGTCATTAGGGCCTCATTTGAGTGTCAACTGCAGTACTGTGCAGGCTGCATACGCAGACAGTCCAGCCAGCAGCGGTGGGATTCTACAGTAGTAGGAGTAAGTGTTGCAGAATCAGGCCATTGGGATGGTTCTGTAGTAATGTCTGGCTACCAACAGAAAGGCATAACATTATTCTGTACTGTGCTCATGTTCCTATAGCGTCTTTTGTCCGGAATCCCAGTGTGCTCAACAATCTTTTCCAAAGTGTTTATTCAGAGAGGGTTTTCTTCACCCACCACTAAATACCTACATCTCTATCCCAGCCTCTAAACTGCATTTAGGATTAGGAATACTAAATAGAAGCATAGAAGTGTAGGGCTGGAAGGGATCTTAAGAGGCCATCCAGTCCAGCCCCTCCCACACCGAGGCAGGTGTCTGTCCAACCTATTCTTAGAAACCTCCAAAAACCTGTTCAAAGTATTGTCTCCAGCTACTTCGATTCTCTGGATGCCTTTGCTATCAGGCAAGAGTTTCTTTACATTCTCCAAACATCCAGTGCCCTATAATGTACCCACCACCAGCAAGTGAAGAATAGTGTGGTGAGTTGGAGCTTCAAGGAGAATTTTAGGTTGGCAGAATGTTAGTAGAGTAACTCCTCACTTAACGTCCTCCCGCTTAACGTTGTTTCGAAGTTACGTCGCTGCTCCATTAGGGAACATACTCGTTTAAAGTTGTGCAATGCTCCCTTATAACATCGTTTGGCTGACTTTACAAGGGAGCATTGCACAAGTTCCTCTTCTCCGCCTCCTCCCCCTCCCTTCCTCCCTCCCAGCGCTTTCCCCACCGCTANTTGCACAAGTTCCTCTTCTCCGCCTCCTCCCCCTCCCTTCCTCCCTCCCTCCCAGCGCTTTTCCCACCGATAACAGCTGTTTGGTGGCGCTTAGGACTTTCTGGGAGGGAGGGAGGAAGGGAGGGAGCAAGCCGCCGGAGAGAAGCAGCGCTTTCCCCTTCAAAGCTGGCCGGAGAGAAGCAGCATTTGAAGGGGAAAGCGCCGCTTCTCTCCGGCCACTGGCTGTGCGGCTGCCCCTGCTCCTCCTTAGTCCTCCGGCCCGTGCTTGCAGGGCCGCATTCCGAAAGGGGCTTTAGAGCTGCAGGCCAGGGCCCCGGGCCGCCCTAGCCCAGGGCCCTGCAGCCCCTAAAGCCCCTGCGTTCCGGGTGGCCCTGCCTGCCGGGGGGGGTGGGTGCAGCTCCCAGAATCGCGGCTCCCAGAATCGCGGCCATGGGGCGGTCCCGCACTGCACAGAGTAACCTGCACACCCCCTGCACCAAACAGGAGCTGGCCCAGGTAAGTGCTCTGCACCTCCTGCCTGCCCCAGCCCTGAGCCTCCTCCCGCACCCCCACCCTGAGCACCCTCCCGCACCCTAACTCCCTCCCAGACCCTGCACCCCCATCCTGAGCGCCCTCCCACGCCCTAACTCCCTCCCAGACCCTGCACCCGCAGCCCTGAGCCCCAGGGGTAAGCCAGGGGCACCTCCCCACCACAGTACAGTACATAATGCCTTTTGTCTGCCTCAAAAAAATTTCCTTGGAACCTAACCCCCCACATTTACATTAAATTTTATGGGAAAATTGGATTTGTTTAACATCGTTTCACTTAAAGTCGCATTTTTCAGGAACATAATTACAATGTTAAGTGAGGAGTTACTGTACTCAAAGTGGACTTTAGCCAGGTCACTACCATCCTTACCTCTGCTGAAAATGCCACTGGATCTATAACCTCCAGCAGTACAGCAGTCTTCTAACAGCATACTGGGGATTTGATCTAGTACTGACTCACATAGAAGAGTGCCATCTATTGAAGCACCAGTATTATTCCCAGCAGTGCCTAGAAGTATCTTGGAGGTCTCCCATCCAAGTACTGACCAGGCCTGACCCAGATTAGTTTATGAGATCTTTTAAAATTGCAGCCAAAGGTGGTATAGCTGCCTAAGAGGCTGCTTAATAAACTAAAACAAATTAAATAGTTGTTTAAAACACATTGATGTAAAATGGCTCTGATAAGAAAACAGTGAAGTAAGTTCTTTTCAAACATTGTAAAGCTCTTATTTAGTGCTATGGTTTCATCTGACATGTGATGACACTGCTGCTTTGTGTTTCCCCCACTCAGAGCTGGTGAGACATGCCTGTACATATTCTTTGACACAATGGGTCCTCAGTGCAGGTATTGTGATGATTATAAGCGGCAGATGTTTCAAGTGTTTTTCTCCTCAATATCCTGATTGCTAGTTATGTGGTTAGTCAGCTTTTGAAAACAAGGTTTGGACATAAAGACTCCATTCAGCCAAATGGGACATGTTGACATGTTTTCATTTTTACACAAGTACTCTGAACAGCAAGATTGCATTGACTACATGGTGGGCAAAACAAAATCCCATCAGAGGGGTTTTAATGGCATAGGGGATAGTTAAAAATTGCCATCTTAGGTTTTTAAAAACCTCTATGAACTTGCTCCAACCTACCTAACAAACCTTGTGGCAGAATCACACTGAAGGAGGTGGCTTGTACTTCCCCTATTTAGGGGCTGCTGGGGGCTGGTCTGTGGTACAGGTTAGGACAGCCCAAAAGGCTCCCATGATTTGTGTCCCCCACTGCCCTCATGAACCTTATGTCAGTGGAAAACCATGGAGTGTAGGGATGCACAGCCACACCTCCTCCTGCTACTTGTTCTAGACATCTGACACGACCCTTTCAGGGGGATGGGGGCAGATACAAAGAGGGCAGAACCAGCTCTGTATCTGGCAGAAAAATCCTGTGTACCAGTGTTATGCATCTGGGGATGGGGGGAAGGGTGAAGGCACAGCCTCTCCCTGTCCTTGCTCTGGCAAATCCACCAAAGGCCAGACTTTATACCTCTGATATTTCTTGAGGTTAAAAAAATAAAGAGGGGGGAAAACAAAATAACCTTTAGTCCAGGGGAAAAACATCTGTCGCTAAACTTTTTTTTTGCTTCTTTATGATGTATAGAGAAAGCTTGGAAGGGGTGTGCACACACACTTTTTTCCTTTGTAAGTCATCTTAAATTTTCACAAACCCCCTGTGAAATGGTTATCCTCATGTTAATGGGGAGATGAATAAACTGAGGCACAGAATTTAAATGATTTATTCCAAAGTGACACTGTACAGTAGATCAATGGCAGAGCCAGGCACTCAGGCCCCAAAGCCCCCATTTTAACCACAAGACTACACTGTCATATATGTGCATGTCTTGTTTCAGAGGTAACGCAAAGGGAGACAATGTTTATGTGAGTGCATGCACCAATGTTAGGGTAGTATTAAGCCATTTGTTTTTAGGGGAATAATAATGTATTCGATGGACAAGCATTGTGCTGGCTGTAATCCTGTTAACAATGCAGTTTTTGCACTTCTCTTTCTATCTATCCAGGAAAAGGTCAGTGGGTTTGGATAGTATTGTTTGTAGTGCAGCTGATCTATAAATATGTCACAAGGAAACCACTGTATATGAGCAACTTACTGTGAGGCTTTATTTGATCTTGATGTCTATAAATATATAAAACAAGGAAGAAGCAGCGTATGACACGGCTATTTATGGAAGGGCTGGATGTCATTGTTACACCACACTGAGAGTCAAGCAGCTGCTGCTGAAGAAATCATCAGTGGTGTTAAGTAATCATAAATTAAAAAGTAAAAAAACCCTCCATACTGGTGTGTACACTTTGGCTCAGATCTTGCCTCGATGTAAGTTAATGACAAAGCACCTGTTGACTTCAATGGAAGTAGGCTCAAGCCCTTTGTCCCCTTTTAAACCCTCCTTTCCTTCTTTTATAGCACTTCTGAATGGACATTTTTTTCCACATGAAAATCCACACCCTGATCCTAAGCCTGAGGATGTGCAAATTCTGAATGTCAGTGAGTGTTGGCATAACACTATGTAGAGTATTGCCAAAATGAATAGAGTGGAGTCATTTCACTTCAGTGCATGGGAGGAGTAAAACACACTCCCCGCATGAGCAGAAGCACTGCACCCCACAAGAGAAGGCAGGCAGTACCATCTGGGTTTCTTCTGGGGAGGGAAGATTTAAGTTGCAGGTGGTGCATCATAAGAATCCTGCTGATGGAGGCTTCCCAGTGTTTTCCACTGACTCAACACATCTGCTACCTGACCTGGCTGCACTCCCTCCTTGGCCACTGTGTTGTCAACCATTCTGGGCCATAAAGTGGTCCAGCAACGTCCCCAGTAAAAGTGAGGCTTCTAGCACTTTGTATCACTGCACATGCCCTCTGGGTGGACATCAGTGTTGCCAACTCGTGATTTTATCATGAGCCTCATGATAATTATTGTTTTCCTTAAAGCCCCAGCTCCTGGAGTCAAGTGGATATGCGACAATGTCAGCCTTCATTCTTAAAGAAAAACTAAGTTTTTAACCCTCATGGCTGTGGAGAAATGTGACATCAGTGCACCATAAAGGCTCAAAAATCAGAGCGCAAATAAAAAGAATACCAAATCTATTATTTTTACATAATTTTTTTATTTTAAAGCCAAACTCATTATTTTAGGTGAGCCTGACTCATGATTTTTGAACATTTGGGGTTGGCAATACTGTGGACTTTTCACCACCATGCCCTGCACCCCAATGTACAAAGCCAAAACTGGAAGCAAATCTAGCCTGTTGTCTGTGCCTAGGCTGGGTTTCACATTGATAATGAGGTTAAGTCCCACATATCCTTTTTTATTCTTGTGCATTCTGTTTTAGTGCTCGGCCATCTCTTTTTCTCAAGAGTATCCTCCATTTTGTTCCAGGATGGGGAATAATAAAATCCCATAGGGTGACATGAGGGACATTGAAGGAACTCTTGGCACCCAACTGAGCTGGTAGTGGACAGTGATTGCACTCGTGGGGCAGAGCACACTGCATGTGTTTGCAGCGAGCATTCAGTTTTGATCTGCATCTATATGCTTGGGGGTAAATAAACTGAGAAGATGTAGTTTTAGAAATAACCACATTGCTTTAGTGCTTTAAATCAAATACTTTCAGAGGCTAGGGCCATTGGAGCAGTTCTTCCCTTTGTTCCCCCCCAAATATATCCTTTGTCACCTGATCTGTCACCTCAAACACTCGACTGTGCAACAAAGTACTGTAGCTAAAAAGAATGTGTTCTCCTATCACAGGTATTTTGTAAGGGTACCTCTGGAATTTGTTTTGTTTGTAATACTGTCACTTAAGCCTGCTAATTAGACAGAATGTTTAAGGAGTGATCACAGTAAACAGACCCGGCCTAGAGGGAATTGGAAATGTATAGCGCCCCCACTGTTATCCAGGGCACAGAAACAATGATAGGTTTAAAAAAAAATAGTCTGCTAACAGAAACAAAGCTGCACTCACTACTCTGTGATATTATAGGCTGCTTTGCAAATGAGGAAGGAGAGGAGCATTTAACAACAAAAACAAAGCAAAAACTGGAACATCCCAAGAATTAAAACACAACAATCCTTCCTTTAATTAACACATATATTTTGTGCTCCCTAAAATGCTTGTTTTGATCATTTTTCTAACGAAATATTTTGCCCTAATGAGAAGGTAGGAAGAACCATTTCTTCTAATTTAAAGGCCATGGGACTACTTATAGGTTGTACCATGTTAACGAGATAATTATCAGAGGAGCAGCCAGCAGGAACTGCAGTTTGCTGAGCCACAATCCTTTTGAATCCAGACTCTGTTGTTTCAGTCTTTTGGGAGAAAAAAAATGTAATTGTCACATGACTGCTGATTACATAGTGACTGGATTGTTTTTAACTATGGTGTGTTTTGGGAGACAGACTCTACAGCTGGGAAATCCCCAGCATATGACTCAGTGCAGATGTATTGGATCATGTGATCAAGGTTTACTGTAGACCAAAGTATTTCACAGTGTTACATCTGTAGATATAGATTTCTAACATGTTGCAGCATTCAAGTGATTGCCAGTCATTCCTTGTCTTTCAGAATTTGCATCAGAGTTGGTACATCAGTGCAGTTTTTAACCTATTTCTGTTGTGCTGTTAACAACAATAAAAACAGATGAAGTGTTATGATGGGAGAGATATAAAAGGACTCCTAAGACTGACAAGACATTTTGGCATTAAGGACCTGTATCTTTAGGTCACCCACTTTCATGCCGTGGTGCCAAAGTGCAGTGAAGGTTATGATTAAATGGTTAGGCAAACAAGAAGCCGTGACTTCTGCTCTTCTGCTAAACTCTGCTTTACTGTTACCTCATCCTCCTGACCTCTGCGGCCACCACCCTGTTTGTTTATTTCACCTAGTTGTTGTGTTCTGTTTGAAATTAAGATTGTGAACTCTCTGGGCAACAACTCTTACTTGTCTGTACAGTGCCTAGCACAATGGGACATGATCCTTGGCGGGCTTCCAGATGCTACCATAATGTAAATAATCATAAACCAGTCCCCCAACATTTTGACACCCTCTCCCCTAAAAGTCAGCGCCCTGAAGAGACCCTCCCTCATAATATTCCTCTCCATGAACTTCCCTCTCCCTATCAAGTGAGGTATCAAGATCTCCCTAGTAGGCATCCATCATCCGTGTCACCTAAAGTGACCACCTTTCCTGTATTTTAAGGGATGTTGTTTTTTTGGTGCCTAGCATCCTGTGACCCATATCAAGTAAGAAGCTACCAAGAAACATTTGACCTGATAAAAAGACTGCATTCAGGCAGCTGTCATGCAAAGGATCACACATTATAGGACAAATACATTTATTTTGTACCATAGTAAAATATTGTGGGCATGGTGTCCCTTGAAAATAAACTTGTCCCTTACTTTTCAGAGTTGTCCTTCCTTGTGTAGGTGGTGGATCTATTGCCCATTGCAAGTCTGACTCACTGCTCCATCTGTACCTTGCTGATCAAAGGCTTGGATTGGATCCTGCTTTAACCTGCCCCTTCCGAGGGTTTGCAAAACGTTTAGGTGTCTAGCTAGTCTCTCCTTATTGTGCATGGGTAAGTCTCAGTCATTGCTTTTTAAACAGTGCCCTCTATGACCAAGTCATCACTTCTTCCTGATGTGATACTAGATTAATTATTTTAAAGCATCTCAGAGGTGAAAAATATTATTAATGTTGGGTCAGATATTTGAAGGGACGTCAGTCTGGTGTCTACACTTATGCCTGTAATTTTGCACCTTCAAATTGAGGCAGTCAGCTGTAGCAAACACTAGCATTTAGAGCTCTACTAACCTGACTGCATCTGCAAATCAAGTTATTAGACATGTGTTATACTTTGTGCTCAGAGTTGATTGCACCCACTGTTTTACACCTGCAATTGACAGAGTGCACAATTGTGGGTACAAAAATAGATGTCGTTTTAAAAATGTGGCCCTTCTTTCTCTAACAAGCATATCTCCACATTGGTTTGTATTATTCTTAGAGCACTACTGGTGTGCCTGACCCTTTTAAAAGACAAATCCCTGCCGTGAGGAGTCTAAGGGCTTGACAGAGTGAAAATCTAAGCATTCTCTACTCTCACTGGTTTTATTAGCTAAAGACAAACGCTATACCTTCATTGATTTTATTAGTTGGGCAAAGGACAGTGAGAGATGGCAAAAAAAAAAAAGAAAAAAAAAGTGGGTGTGAGTTATGGAAAGGATAAAGGTTACAGCAATAGATCATGAGATGTGATTTTATTATGCACCCAACTTGTTGCTTCACAATTTTAAAAATTATTCTTTTTTATATACATTTTGAGGAAGCAAAGTCAGGCAGGAGGTCAGGATCGATTTATCAAAGTAAGAAAGCCTACGCTTACATATGCCCATGCCAGGCCACGTGCGCCTGGTAGGTACTTACATTGGTTCTGAAAGGTTTGGGATTGTGAATTTCCTTATGTCCTTTCCAAACCATTTCACAGTGAAATCTGACTAAAGCATCCATTTGGGATGAAGATCAGTTGTTTAATGTAAGTGGTGTTCTAATACAGTCTTAGGGAAAATACCTATTGAATTTAATAGGATGGTTCAGAAACACCCTAGAAAGGTTAGCATTTTCTGTTAAATTCCATAGAGGAATTACTATAGAAACTTCTTAGTTTAATACTTATTAAGTTGTATATGGTAAGGAATAGATTTATCTTCAGTGGGCCAAATTCACCATGGTATTATTTCATTGAAAGCAAAGGAGTAACAACAGGGATGAACTTGGCCCACTATGTTTGGGGGTACTTTGGGAGGGTCTTTTAAAAAAGGAGGTTTCCTAATAAGAGTGGTCTCTTGTGTAGGTTCCACTATATCATCTTTAATTCTAAAATTTAATTCTAATTTCTCCTCACGTATCAAGGCCCTATCCTCACTGAGGACTAAACTCATGGCAAGTCTGAGTTTTAAAAAATTAAACCATTTCTTGAGTTATCAGATTACAAAAATAACATCTGGTCAGTTTCTTAAATGGAGAACACCTCCTTTGTCCACAATCACAAAACTCCAAAATGGCCATAAAGAACCAGAGAGTCATATTTCTGCAAATTATGTGCGAATGAAAGTGCCTCTACAGCCTTAACTTCAGCAGAGAATCTGGTTAGTTTTTAATTCTCTGGTTAGATTCTGACCTGATCTATAATCTGTGTAACCCTCCTGGATTTATGGGATTGTTTGTGGCGTGAGGACCCAATCCTGCAGGTTGCGGAGCATCACTGATAGACGTCACTAGAGGTGAGGGTGCTCATAACTTCCTGACTGGCTCTCAGCACCTCATAGGATTAGGTCCTAAATCAGGGTGGAATTTGGGGATTGTCCACATCTGCTTCTGTTTTGCCATTGCCTTCAATGGGAGCTGATTGGCCCTTGATACTGGAGAATGGAGACAAGTATGTACAGTACATTAGCTACAAATACATGCCTTCAGGAGTCCCTTGTATTTTGCTGTCTACTTACATTCATTGGCCATGGGATGTTCTGGGGAGCAGTCAGTTCGCAGGAATGTTTTATGGGTTCTGCTCTTTTCAGAATCCCAGCACATTTTAAAAATGCCTCCCTCTGCACCATCCACTTGGCTAATATGACAGATGTGCAATGCCTCGTAGCAGTACCCGCTAGATTATATAATGTGATGGGACTTATGCAGCCTCACATGACTCAGCACAGTGTGATGGGTCAGTTGACAGTTTCGGGAACAAAATGCAGTAATTAGGGAAACTTTTCTTTCCTCTTTTTTTTCAAAAGAAAACATTTTAGAAAATTGCATGCTGATTAAAAGGTGCCAGATTGTCAGCACTGGAAACTGACGTATTTTCTTTATCCCTAGGACAGGTACAGCATAGACAGCAACAGCGCACAACAGCTTGCCTTTTGCTGCCCTGACAACATGTCTCAGTTCAGACATAGCGGGACAACCCATAGGAGTGAGAAAGCAGTTCAGGGCCACCATGACCTAATCCTCAGTCTCCAAGCCTTTTCAATACCAGACCTCTTTGCTGAGACTAGCAGCAAGGGGCCTGATCCCACTCCCATTAAAACCAATGGCAGAATTCCCATCAACTTTCTGTCAGAGCAGGAGCAGGTCCAAGATGTACATAATGATGCTAGTTGTGATGCAAACCCCTGTTTTGCTACAGAGCCTACACCTTAGTTGAAAAAAACAGTTTTATTTCACCTAGATCACTAAAGCCAAAACTTTCAAACCTTGGTGTCTATAGTTCAAAAGCCAAATCCATAATTAGGCCCCCATCCAGCAAAGTACTACTTGCTTAATTAACTGCAGTGGGACTACTCACATGCTGAAAGATAAGCACTTGCTTAAGTGCTCTGCTGGACTGGGGCTGTTAGGCACCTTAAATAACGGGTGTGGTTTTCAGAGATGCTGAGCATTCATAGCCACTATTGAGGTCAGTGGATTTAGGTGTCGACATTTAGGCCCCCAAGTGTGATAATCATGCCCTAAGTCACCATCACACACTGTGCATGGGGCATTTTAATCTTTTTTTTCTCAGACTGCACCTACTATTGGAATTCTAAGCGAATATAT
Source organism: Platysternon megacephalum (assembly GCA_003942145.1). Lineage (NCBI taxonomy): Eukaryota > Metazoa > Chordata > Testudines > Platysternidae > Platysternon > Platysternon megacephalum. The sequence continues at coordinate 591,530 of QXTE01000370.1, read as the reverse complement.
TCAGTAATAAAAATAAATACTGCACAGAACAAACAGGCACATGATTAAATACAAGGGTTCAGTGTAACTCTGACACTAGGTAACTCTATTCTCTTATTACCACCAGCAGGGTCTTTTGACAGCAATGTCGCTAAAATCTTTTAATATATTTTTCTGCTTTTCTCCTTGCGGCCATCTAGGAATAAATGTTGATGGGACTGAACAACTTTCAGATATTTTGCTTTGAATGTCTTTGGAATTACCTTACTTCGTATCTGTGCTTTGCAGTGTTGCTGCTCTCTAGCAGACTCTGGGTTTCCTGTGGCTATATCTAGATTTTCAAAATTGATTTGCAGTATGAGCTGACCAAAATGGAAAGGGAAAGAAACATGACATTGTAAGGTTCGACCCTGAGGTTTGTAACTTCTTGTCAAGGAATGCAACATAGGATCCTGCAAGTTGTTGATCACCTCCTAAGAGGTGCTAAATACCCTCAGCTCCATTGAGATCAGCATCTACTTTGTTCAGGGAAAAAAATAAGGGACATTTGTTCCCCTGTGCACTTGTTTCTGTCTTCCTCTGTGTATGCTCCCTTCCCCCTGTGCTCAGTTAAGTCACTTTAGCTATATCTAATACATCCAAGGGCAGGATGCAACTGGGTTAAAGGAATGTACTTGTAGGTACAATTTGAATATTCAGCCAACACACTATGATGATGCCAAAATGGAAGGTGCATAAACAGTGGCTATAGGCCAGATTCTGGCCCCCACTAAGACTGTCTAGTGCTGTTTTGATGGTGCAAAGCAGCCTTAAAGGCATCTTAGCCAGCTTCTTAGGAATCCCCCCAGACAGGGGGATTGCCAGGTGGGTGGGGCCAGTGTAACTAGCTCTGTGCCAACCCTCCTGCAGTCCCTGAGGTAGATTGTGATTGGGGAGCCACAACCTCTGGCCAGTCCTCAGCTGTTGGTACAGCCCATGGGTGCAGAAGTAGCAGGATGCAAGATAAAGCATCTTTGGGTTTTTTTTACTTGTGCCAGGTATTGGACTTCAATGAAGTTACTCCTGGTTTACACAAAAGTAACTAAGAGAAGAATCAGGCCTTTACAGTTTGATACAAGCTCAGTTTTTAATGATATTACACCAGCGGAAGTATTAGAGATGAGCCCAAAGTAGAAACCCAGATCCAAACACCCCTGAACTTTGGGGAGCTTGCTCCTGCATCCAGTTCCCAACTTTGCAGCTGGCCCCTTTTTCAACAGTAGGCGGAATCTGAACCCAACATGAAAGGAAAAGTTTGTATTAGCATCTGGTTCTGGATTGGAACCATCTCTGTTAACTATGGATGTAATTTTATCCTTTGACCTTGATATTTTTATTTAATAATATGACTGTGCTGGTGCTCAAGACTTGCCTACATATAGAATCTGCTAGTGAAAAGCATAAACCATTCAACAGAACAAGATCTATGGAAAATATGAGTTTAGACCCACATGGCATTTCAAAATTCATTTCCAGTTCACATGATCCATGATTGGGCCTTGTTATATTGAATGGATACATTTAGAATTGTTTCCTGCTATATCACACACAGGAAAGAAATTCCAAACCAATATAGTTGATATGTCTCTCCAGGAATAACTATTGCTTAGAATATTGGGCAATCCTGGAATCTATTCTTTTCCTAACATTTGCTTTAGAATTAAATCCTCATTGCTGCCTGAGTGAACAAGGAGAGGAATCCTCTTCCCAGGCCATGAGCATCGGCAGAGCTGCTCTGTGAAGGTTGTTTCCCTATATTCCTCTTATTCGCCTCTGCTGAGGGATCTGTTCCACAACAGATCCTCTGATCTCATCAACTGCCTACTCTCCCTCTTTCTTCCCCCCGTGAATGTTGCCTTGCCAGGAGCCGTTGCAGAGTGGCATGCCAGCCCATGCAGAAGATGTGCGTCTCCTATGTGAATCCTTCAAGTTCTGCCATTTCCTTGTGCAGCAAAATAGCATCAGGGAACTCTCATGTGGCCACAGAGGTGAAGGCAGTACTTGACCCTTTAATGCACATCTTGTAATTTCCTTCTGTGGATGCAAATGTAAAGAGAGAAAGTTCTCTCAAATAGAGTGTCATTTTCCCCTTTTGTCCTTTCTTTGCAAGCTTAGTAATAAGACTTCACTCTTATCTAGGGCTTTCCACGCATGGATCTCAGAGCACTTCACAAAGATGAGAAAATATCTCCCTATTTTATAGATGGGGAAACAGATACAGGGAGGTCAAGTGACATACCTAAGGTCACACAGCAGGTCAGTGGCAGTCTGGAAGAGAACCTAGCTCTCCTGATTCCCATCCCACTGCTCGATCCACCTCCATCTCATTGGGAGAACATTTGTTGTGGTTGTTTTTCTGCATGATCCCATTAGTTCCATTAACAGCCTCTCAGTGGGTCAAACCCTTAAGTCCTTCCTCAGTTCACTCAATCTTTACTTGGACTTGCAGTTTTTCTGCTGAAGCTAATGAGAGTTTGCCTGAGTCAGGGCAGAAAAAATGAGAGAGCCTTTTAGGATTTGTACCAGACAACAACGTTAGAGCCATGTGAACTGTTTCTCTCCTCTATTACAAGATGAGAGTAGTGTAGGATCCCTGTCTGGCACTATTGAACCCTCTCACTAAGTGCATTATCCCACTAGTGGTTATGCAATGACACCCCTATACAGTGTCTCAGTAAATCAATAATTCTACATAAAGAATTGCACCATTCCTTCCCACCTGCCCACTTCCCTTCACTCCAGTGAGACCTGCAATTAGATGGGACCATCTTATTTGTATTAGATTCTCAAACAGTAGTCAGTGCTGTGTGTGTATTTGTCAACTACCATATACAGGTCTGTTGCATCTTAGGCGCATTTAACATGTGCAATTTCAGCTTTATGCGGTCGGCAAAAACAAGAAAAAAACAAAAAAAAAGAGAAAAATAACAATTTAAATACTGTTTCTGTAGTGCGGGCGATTCTGCCCGCCATTACACTCAATGTAATTTTGACTATACGCGGTTTTCGCTTTACGCGCTGACCGCGGAACGTAACCCCAGCGTAAGATGAGACAGACCTGTATACCACAAGAGTCTCTTCCATTGTTTGCATTACACTGTCCTCTAGTGGCAGCAACCTTCTTTTCTGTGCAGCCTTGCTGTCACATACAAATAAGCCTTTTCAGATGCATTCTTCCTCATGTATGTTACGTACTAATGCAGAAGACTCTTCCTACAGAAATGTTCTGCATAGTAACAATAACATTGAGCAAGAAACATTTCATAGAGGAAATGTGTTTGTAACAAAGCTTTGCAGGCAGAAGCTGTAAGCATGAGTGGTCATGTTACAGAGCTAACCGATTCAGTTCAGGATTTGGCTATAGGTTTCATTTGGCTGTCCTTTCACTCTGCCCCTTGAAGATGTGAACGGAAGAATAGTCCAGTCTTGGGAGACCATTCTCCACTAGGAGTCATGAGATCTGGGTCATCTTTCTGTCTCTACTACAGACTTCCTGTGAAACCATGGCTATATCACTTACGTCTTCTTCTCCTTCAGGTCTCCTATCTGAAAAATGGGGGTGATAATAGTACCTTACCTGACCAGGGTGTTGGGAGGGTCAATTCATTAACGGTTGTAAAGTGCTTTGAGTAGCTCAGGTGGCAGGCACTATAGAAGAGAAAAATAATACTGTTTTTTGTATATTGTGCTAGCACCCAAAATGTGCTAGGCGCTTTCCAATGGAGACAAAGTCCTTGCCCCAAAGAATGTACAATCTTTAAAGACAATCCTTATACAGTGCCTAGTCCAACAGGGCCCAATTCTGGTTGGAAGAATCCCATTTCTGGTACGGGTCCTCTGTGCAGACAGGAGCATTCTCCTCTCTGTTTGTATCACTCAGATCCCCAAAGAGAATAGCTCTTACCAGATCTAGATTCTCCATTCTTAGGCTCCTTTTTTCAGCCTGAAATATTTACCACTGATGCCCCAATGTTGCATTGGGTTCTGTGTGAGTGGACTGCTGTATCCATGCCAATCACAATGCAGGATCAGGGCCTTAGAATAACCTCTGTTTGCAAAAGTTCTCTATCCTTTATGTGGATACAGTAAAAATGTTTTGCTGAAGTGTTTGGGATGAGTTTCTTAACCCATCATAACTTGTGTAACTCATTAATAATGATTCATTTTATTAAAGAGACCAGGTGGGTGAGATAATACCTTTTATTGGACCAGCTGGGACTGACTAATGTCCTGGGACCGACATGGCTACAACTACATCTCATTTTATTAAAGATACTTGAAAGAAAAAATAATTCAAAAGATGCTTTGTTTGGTGGCCTAACAGTTATATTCAGGAAATGACTCACAACCAGCTATTACTATTTGGCTGCCTATAAGAATAGGGCAAAATAAACCATTCATATTTTTCTCTCCTATTGTGTAACTTACATGTTAATAAGCTGCACGGAACAATTCAAACACCCAATCATTACAGGAAGCGCTCTCACTGTTCATGTTGTGGACTATTTGCTAATGTTCACACTATAGAGAGAGGGAGGGAGAGAGAAAGAAGATGAAAAAGAATTCAGTTCACTATACAGTTTCAGTTTGCACCGGTGGAAAATCCAGTTGAAATATATCCCACAGCCAGCCTTTTCAAAAGGTTTCAGGTTATAAAATAGGTTTGTGGCATGTCTAATAATTTTCCATATTCCTTTCCTTGCTCATCCATTCAAAACACAGGAAGAAAAGCAATGCTTTGACAAATCAAAATAAATAAATAAAGGCCTAGGCAGTGTGACATTACCCAGGGTACAATCTGGACTGTTGAACAGCTGTGTCTCCTCAGTACTCCAACCTGGGGTATCACTTACACTGCTTCACTCTGGGAACAGCCATTTCTAGCCTGCTCACTCACAGTCTCCAGCATGTAAATTGCTCCCAGCTATATTGCAAGAGTGGTACAGCTAACCACTCCGAAATTATATTGCAGAGTGACACCAGCAAAAGCCCAGTCCCAGACTTGTCCCCAGAAATATGTGTCTTGTACTGGCCAGCTCTCTCCTTCTGGACAATACAAGCTCATAGAAAGTCCATCATTTTATTAATAGAAAATGATAGGCACAAATCCTGTTATCTCAAATGAAATTCCCCAAACACCTCAGTCCAAACACGTTGGTTTAGATAAAACAATAAAACAAGTTTATTAACTAAAGAAAGATAGATTTTAAGTGATTATAAGTAATGAGACATAAAAGTCAGAATTGGTTAGAAACAAATAAAAGGTAACATGCAAATTAATACCTAACTTAACAAGATAAGTAAACTTAAAGCAAAAAGGTTTCTCTCACCACATGCTTACAGCAGTCTGGCTGGATTCCTCTCAGCCAGGACCCCTCCCCCAGTTGAATGATGCTTCCTTTGTCTTTCAAGTAGTATTGGTGCTGTGACTAGAGATGAGGAGAGAGAGGTGATTTGAGGTCTCCCTTCCTCATTTCTATCCTTTTCCTCTTCTTTGAGAATCATCTCCAGCTGGGGTTCAGGTGACAGCAAGTCTGTGGGATGGAAACTTCCAGCTGTTTCTTTGCCAACATGTAAATTTCTTGCTCACACCATTTTTCCTGCCAAAGAATGGCTGCTTAACTAGGTGTTAGTCCATTTGATTTAACTGACACCTGGCTGAGGCATCAGTTTGACTTTTGTCTCTGAGGAATTGGTTTGTGTCTGCTTTTCTAAACTTGGAATATATCTTATACAGTAGAATTTTATAACTTTACATACAATGTTTCCACACATATTTTATTGAGACAATAATGTTCAGCAACTTATGCGTTTTCAAATGATACCTCACAAGCATACATTGTACAAAATTCATTATAGTTTTGTAAAAAGGGTGAACATAAGGATACAGACTGTCACAGGCAGCTAATCCAAAGCCCACTGAAGTAATTAGAAAGATTCCCATTGCTTTCAATGGGGTTTGGATGAGGCCCCAGGGTTCTGATATTAGCTTCTCTGGTTGTACACTGGCATAAGTGAGGTCAAAATTTAGTTCAAATCTTAGGGAACATCACTGATTCCAGTTCTGTTCTCACATGAGTAGAAACCCAGAGTAATTCCATTGAAGTAATTGTTTATATCCTGTAGCTTTTTAATAGCAGAATTTGGCTCATTGTTTTTCAGGGGTTATACTAATAAGGAAGATGTCTGGTTTTTTTAAACTTTATTAAAACTTACTCGGTGATGTCCTTATTGTATTGTAATATATTTAATTAAATCACTAAACAAATAACAAACTTAAATCACCTTACCAATTCTTGGGCCTGATTATCCTCTCACTTGCACTGGTATAAATCAGAAGTAATTCCAATCATGTCAGATATCAGAATCAGACCCAAGAGGCATTTGATAGTCAATACATTTTTTCCCAAATGTAGAATAAATCATAATATTCAAACTAAATCAAACAATAAAGTCAGCAACATTAACAGTGGAAACTTCCTGGTTACTTGAAGAAACATACTGGACTGTGTTTCCCCAAACACACACACACACCCTTCAGTTGTTAATACATTTATAAAGGGCTTGGAAGGGATGGTCTCATGTGCCATGGGGTGAAATGTCTGTTAGTAGAAAGCAGCAGCACGGGCCATAGGCGCTGCCTCCGTGGGTGCTCTGGGGCTGGAACACCCATGGGGAAAAAATGGTGGGTGCTGAGCGCCCACCGGCAGCCCCCCATCAGAACCTCCCCCTCCGCCTAGCACCTCCTGTCTGCCGGCGGGCCCCGCCAATCAGTGCCTCCCTCCCACTACCTGCACCTCCTGTCTGCTGCAATCAGCTGTTTCGCAGCTCACAGGAGGCTCTGGGGGGAGGGGCAAGAGCGAGGATGTGGCGTGCTCGGGGGAAGGAGAGAGGGGATAGAACGGGGTGGGAAGAGGCGGGGCGGAGCATGGGTGGGAAGAGGCGAGGTGGGGGTAGAGCGGGGGCAGGAAGAGGCAGGGCGGGGGTGGAGCCTTGGGGGAGGGGTGGAGTGAGGGCAGGGCCTGGAGCAGAGCTGGAGGACGAGCACCCCCCAGCACATTGTAAAATTGGCACCTATGGCATAGGCCGGGGTCCTGAGCAAGGTGGGGGCAGGCCCACAATCAGAAGGGGCGTGGCCTCAGGCGGAAGGGGTGGGCCAGCGCGGCCAGCAGCAATTTAAAGGGCCCGGGGCTCCTGGCCGCAGCGGCTGCTAGCATTACCCCGGGGCTCTGGCAGTGATTTAAAGGGCCAGAGCCCCGAACCCTTTAACTCATCGCCAGCGCCCCAGGGCTCCCGGACACCGCTGCTTCCCCGGGGCTCCGGTGGCGATTTAAAGGGCCTAGGGCTCCCGCTGCTGGCGCAGTAGCAGCAGCCGGGAGCCCCAGCCCTTTAAATCACTGTCAAAGCCCCGGTGGTACGGTCGGCTGTGTACCGGCTCTTACCGGTACGCCGTACTGGACCGTACCAGCTTATTTTCACCTCTGACTTTAATACTCAATGTTGTGTGCATGTATCAGTCATGCTATGCTATGTATATATTTTATTTACGAAGCCTCAGAAACTGTTTTTAACAGTACTAAGTGCCACATTTCGTATGAAAATCCTTCACACACTGGTCCCAATTTTGAATATTAGCCCTTTTCAGGTCACTTGTGCTCTCCTTTCTACCAACATACTTTTTTTCAGATATATGTTTTAATTAGAAAGATATGTATTATTATTTATTATCTTCAATACACAAAGTTATGCCAGGCACTTCTCTGTAGATGTAGAAAGCTGCAGTCTCTGCCCCAGCAATCTTGCACTCTGTAATTTAGATATGGCACAACAAATAGGGATGTGGAATAATCTCCTAAGAAAAGCGCTACATGGTATTGATTTAAAAGCCTTTTTTTTTTCACTTTGACACAAAGATTAGATCATTGGGCCCATCTCAGTATTTACTACATTTATTCTGTGGTATTTTATGTCGTTAAAGATTGTACAGTAAATATAATTCACAGACAGAAATACATTGTTAAAATGGAGATAACTGTGCTTTTTACATCTAAAGTTCTATTCAAGTAGCTTCAAATATCTGAAAGGCAGGAAATTTAGGAGGAGATCTTCAGCTGATATCAATTGGTGTAGCTCCATTTAGGTTAATAGAACGATACCGTTTTACACCAGGTGAGAAACTGGGTCATGAAGTTAAACTTGTGTGGGGGAAAAACAGATATAGGAACTGAGACATGGAAAGGNTCACTGTGTGGTGATCTATAGATAGGAAATTAATTGTGTGGTGTTAGTCCATTTCCCACTGGATACGTTCCTACTTCACAAAAATTACCCCACCACTGGCATTAACTGGCCTGCTGGCTGGCAGCTTTGGTAGCGAGGCCAAGGACTGAATTGACAAGATGTCTCACTCCAATTTCTTTGGGCCTGATTCTTCTCTCCTTGCATCCGTGTAGATCAGAAGTATGTCTATTGAATTCAGTTGAGTCACACTGGTGTAAAAGTGGTGTAAATGAGATCTAAATCAAATTCAGATCTGAGTTGGACCATTTTTTTTCAGCCCTCCAGGTGAGAATTGTGGTGTAGTGTGGAAGAAACAGGTGCTGTGTGTTCTGTGGATAAATAAGGGACTTTGTTCTCCAGAGCCGTTAATTTGGCACCTTTAACCAGCAGCAAATTCACATGAAAAAAATCAAACCAGCTCCTCACAGATATATCTTAAACGACAGAATTAGTCAAAATTGTATGTTTTATATGGGAAAAATTAAAATTAATTTTCCTCAAAATTTTAACAACAAATATCCAAAACTTTCTATGAAAAAAATTGAAACCATTTTCCTCCCCCCTTTCCATCCATCGCCCCTCCCCCTTTTTTGCTAGCAAAATTGAAGAAAAGGGTGGAAAGAGAAGAAAATGGAAAAAAGGAAGGGGAAAGGTAAAGAGAGGAATTTTTTCAGGTTGGGGGGAATTTTTTCCACACAAAAAAAATCAGAGATTTTCAAAAAAGTTTAAAAATTTCCTCTACAGTTTTCATATTCGAAAAAGACCATTTCTCGTGAAAAAAATTGTGAATGAAAAATGTTGACAAGACCTATTAAGAGTCTTATGGAAAGGAAAATAGACTGACAGTTTTTTCCATAGAAATACATTGTATTTAAAGAGTGATTTTATATGTTTGATTTTGTTTATTAGAATTTGGACTCAGTACTTGTGTCTGGATAAGATGTTTTAAAATCATTCTGTGAAATCGATAATTCTCACCAGTACTCATAAAATTCTATGTAACACTGTAACTGTATCTCTTCATTCTGCCTGATAGAGGGATATCAGTAAAATAAAAAAATTCAGGATTCTAGCAGTTTTCTTTAAAAATATTGTCTTTTTAGTTAAAAAAATAGCAAAACTGATTTTTCTATTAGGAATATAGATATTGTCATACCTGATTAGACCAGTGGTCTGTTTAGTCCAGTATCGTGTCTCTGACAGTGGCCAGTACTAGCTGCTTCAGAGGAAGGTGTCAATTATAGAATACCAGCTGATAGGGAAGTTCCTTCCTAACCTCTGTCAGTTAGTGGCTGTTAAACCTTCATCCTTCAGCGTACATATGGACCTGATCCAAATCTACTGATCAGTGAAAAGATTCCCATTGACTCCAATGGGCTTTGGAGCAGGCTTTATAGTCTCTTTCCACTTGTATTCCAATTTATGTAACTGTGGATATTTTTGTTATCCATATAAATATCTAATCCTTTTTAGACTTCTAAGCTCTTGAACTGACTGATACATTGTGGCAGTGAATTCTGTGCTTGACTCTTCCTTTAAATAAAATCATGGGTTTAAATTACAGAAAGGTTTATAAACTTGGACTAGAGTTTGCTAACTCCAAACTATCTTGGAGCCAATGGGAGTGAGCCTTCCAGCCTGGGTCAACAGACTCAGGCTGGTGGGGCTCGTGCTCTAAAAACAGATGTTGCCAGTGCTTTGAAGTTGTGGCTTGGCTGGAGCTCAGGCTCTGAAGCCCACCTCACTCCCTAGACTTCAGAGCCCAAGCTCCAGCCCGAGCCACAACTTCAGAGTGCTGCCTACACAACTATTTTTGGAGTAGTAGTGCAAGCCCCACTAGCCAGTCTGTCTCACAGGATACATCTACATGGCAATAAAAGACCCATGGTATGGCCAAGGCTGGTCTGGATCAGCTGACTTGGGCTTGTGGGCATAGGCGCCAACTCCATGGGTGCTCCAGGGCTGGAGCACCCACAGGGAAAAATTTGTGGGTGCTCTGCACCCACCGGCAGCGAAGCTCCCCTCCCTCCCCCAGCGTGCCANAGTAGTGCAAGCCCCACTAGCCAGTCTGTCTCACAGGATACATCTACATGGCAATAAAAGACCCATGGTATGGCCAAGGCTGGTCTGGATCAGCTGACTTGGGCTCTTGGGCATAGGCGCCAACTCCATGGGTGCTCCAGGGCTGGAGCACCCACAGGGAAAAATTAGTGGGTGCTCTGCACCCACCGGCAGCCAAGCTCCCCTCCCTCCCCCAGCGTGCCGCGTCCCCGCTCCTCCGCCTACCTCCCAGCACTTCCCGCCACCAAACAGCCGTTTGGCGGCGCTTAGGACTTTCCAGGAGGGAGGGGAAGGAGGCAGAGAAGAGGCAGGGCAGGGGTGGGGACTTGGGGGTAGGGGGTGGAATGAGGGCAGGAAGGGGGCAGAGACTTGGGGGAAGGGGTGGAATGGGGCGAGGGCAGTGCAGGGGTGGGGGTGTGGTCGAGCACCTACCGGGAACAGTGGAAGTCGGTGCCTATGCTTGTGGGGCTTGAGCTGTGGGATTAAAAATTGCAGTGTAGATGTTCAGGCTCGGGCTGGAGCCCGGGCTCTAAGACCCTGTGAGGGGGGAGAGTCTCAGAGGGCGGGCTCCAACCTGATCCTGAACGTCTACACTGCAATTTTTAGCCCAGCAGCCCAAGCCTCACGAGCCCAAATCAACTGACCAAGAGTCTGAGACTCGATGCTGTAGGTTTTTTATTGTAGTGTACCCACAGACACATAGGCTTTAAGGCCAGAAGGAACCATCATGATCATCTAGTCTGACCTCCTGCACATCACAGGCCAAAGGACCTCACCTATCCACTCCTGCAATAGGCCTATAACCTCTGGCTGAGTTGCTGAAGTCCTGAAATCATGTTTTAAAGCCTGGATGTTACAGAGTATCCCCTATTTACTTTAGTTAAAACCAGCAAGTGATCTGTGCCTCATGCTGCAGAGGAAGGTGAAACCGTCAGGGTCTCTGCCAGTCTGACCTGGGGGAATTCCTTTGTGACACTAGCAGACCAGGTGCCAGCTCATGCCAAGGCCCCAGGACTCACTGAACACTGACAAATGCATAGCTGGAAACCAGTCTGGCTCACCTGTGGGTTAGCATAGTTAAAATAGATATTAGTGTTATAAGAATGTGTTTAGTGTTTAGACTTTATGGAGTGCTTGTAGGATGCTGCATGAATTAATCCAACCTATAATATCTGTATCCCATGCTATAAGGTAATATTTAAGTGTTTGCTCTATAAGTGTAAAATGTTTGTTCTGAAACTATGGGCACGTCTTCACTGGCAACGTAGTCACGGCATAGCCACCTCCATGAGGGGCGTAGCTACCAGCGCTGAGAGCCAGGCTCCCAGCGCTGGTGCACTGTCTGTACTGGCACATTACAGCGCTGAAACTTGCAGCGCTCAGGGGTGTGTTTTTTCACACCCCTGAGTGAGAAAGTTGCAGCGCTGTAAAATGCCAGTGTAGACAAGTCCTGTATAACTCACAAAACAGGGGAAAAAAGTCACCTAATGTAATATGCTGGATTCCTACAGTTAGTTAATGGGAGTCAGCTAACTTAAGAACACAACTTTACTTCCTAGTGAAGACAAGGCCCATGAGGGAAAACAGTGTGTGTCTTCTATAACATGTTAGATCAAGTCTTGCCTCAAAAAATGGCTGCTGTTCCTGCTCACAGGCAGATACCTCAGGGTATGTCTACACTTACCGGGGATTGATGTAGTGAAGACCCGCTAAATTGACTGCAGATGGCTCTCCCATCAACTCCGGTACTCCACCGGAACGAGAAGCGTAAGGGAAGTCGACAGGAGAATTTCTCCTGTCGACCCAGCGCAGTGTAGACACTGTAGTAAGTCGACCTAAGCTATGTCGACTCCAGCTACGTTATTCACCTACCTGGAGTTGCGTAACTTAGGTTGACTTAACCCCGTAGTGTAGACCTGCCCTTAGACATTAAGGGCAGATCTACACTACGAAATTGGGTCAATTTTATAGAAGTTGATCTTTAGAAAGCGATTTTATACAGTCGATCGTGCGTGTCCTCACTAAGCACATTAGGTTGGCGGAATGCGTCCTCAATACCATGGCTAGCATCGACTCACAGAGTGGTGCAATGTGGGTACCTATCCCACAGTCCCCGCTGCCCCTTGGAATTCTGGGTTAAGCTCCCAATGCCTGATGGGGCAAAAACATTGTCGCGGGTGATTTTGGGTACATGTCGTCAGTCTCCACTCCCTCCTTCCCTCCCTCCTTGAAAGCAACGGCAAACAATCGTTTTGCACCTTTTTTCCTGGGTTACCCGTGCAGACGCCATAGCACGGCAAGCATGGAGCCCGCTCAGCTCACTGCTGCTGTTCTGAGCATTGTAAACATCTCGCACATTATCCTGCAGTATGTGCAGAACCTGGCTAGGAGCCGCCAGTACGAGGATGATTGTGAGGAGGACATGGACACAGACATTCCTGAAAGCACGGGATGTGGCAATTGGGACAATTGAGCAGGTTGATACAGTGGAACGCCGATTCTGGGCCCGGCAAACAAGCATAGACTGGTAGGACCGCATAGCGTTGCAGGTATGGGATGTTTCCCAGTGGCTGCGAAACTTTCACATGCGTAAGGCCACTTTCATGGAACTGTGTGAGTTGCTTTCCCCTGCCCTGAAGTGCAGGAATACTAAGATGAGACCTGCCCTGACAGTTGAGAAGCGAGTGGCCAGGGCCGGCTCTATAGTTTTTGCCGCCACAAGCAAAAAAAAAAAAAAAAAAAAAGCCGCGATCGCGATCGGGAACTCCTACGCCGCCGCTTCATTTTTCGGTGGCAATTTGGCTGTAGGTCATTCCCTCCGACACGGACTGAGGGACCCGCCGCCGAAGAGCCGGAGGAGCCGCCCCCTTCCAGGGGCCGCCCCAAGCACCTGCTTGCTGGGCTGGTGCCTGGAGCCGGCCCTGCGAGTGGCGATAGCTCTGTGGAAGCTTGCAACGCCTGACTGCTACTGGTCAGTCGGGAATCAATTTGGAGTGGGAAAATCTACCGTGGGGGCTGCTGTGATCCAAGTAGCCAAGGCAATCAGTAACCTGCTGATATCAAGGGTAGTGTCTCTGGGAAATGTGCAGGTCATAGTGGACGGCTTTGCTGCAATGGGGTTCCCTAACTGTGGTGAGGCAATAGACAGAATGCATATCCCTATCTTGGCACAGGACCATCTTGCCAACCAGTACATAAACCGCAAGGGGTACTTCTCAATGGTGTTGCAAGCACTGGTGGATCACAAGGGACGTTTCACCCAGGGCCAGCTCCAGACACCAGCGTAGGAAGCAGGTGCTTGGGGCGGCCAATTCAAAGGGGTGGCACTCCGTCCGGTATTGGGGCGGCACGTCCAGGTCTTTGGCGGGAATTCGGCGGCGGGTCCCTCATTCCCTCTCTTCCTCTTTGAGCTGCCGCTGAAATGCCGCCGAAGAGGAAGAGAGGGAGGACCCACCGCCGAACTGCCGCAGAAGAAGCGGCGCGATTGAGCTGCCGCTGAAGTGCCGCCGCTCTTTTTTTTTTTTTGCCGGTTGGGGCGGCGGAAAAGCTGGAGCCGGCCCTGGTTTCACCGACATCAATGTGGGATGGCTGGGAAAGGTGCATGATGCTCGCATCTTTAGGAACTCTGGGCTGTTCAAACAGCTGCAAGAAGGAACTTACTTCCCAGACCAGAAAATTACCGTTGGGGATGTTGAAATGCCAATAGTTATCCTTGGGGACCCAGCCTACCCCTTGCTCCCATGGCTCATGAAGGCATACACAGGCAGCCTGGACAGTAGTAAGGAGCAGTTCAACTATAGGCTGAGCAAGTGCAGAATGGTGGTAGAATGTGCCTTTGTCGTTTAAAAGCGCGCTGGCGCTGTTTGCTGACTAGGTTAGACCTCAGCGCAACCAATATTCCCATTGTTATTGCTGCTTGCTGTGTGCTCCACAATATCTGTGAGAGTAAGGGGGAGATGTTTATGGCAGGGTGGGAGGTTGAGGCAAATCACCAGGTGGCCAGTTTTGAACAGCCAGACACCAGAGCAATTAGAAGAGCACAGATAGGTGCGCTGCACATCAGAGAGGCTTTGAAAACCAGTTTCATGACTGGCCAGGCTATGGTGTGACAGTTGTGTGTGTTTCTCCTTGATGCAAAACCGCCCCCTTTGTAGAATTTACTTCCCTGTAAGTCAATCCCCCTCCCCCCTTCGACCACAGCTAGCAAAGGAAATAACGTCCCTATTGTTTAGAATCCATGCATTCTTTATTTATTACAAAAAAAGTGAGATCACTGACAAGGTAGCCCGGGTGGGGTGGGGGAAGGACAAGGCCACATTGCTTATTGTAGCCACACTACAAATCAAAGCTGTTTGAATGACAGCCTTCTGTTCCTTGGGCCATCCTCTGGAGTGGAGTGGCTGGGTGCCTGGAGCCTCCCCCCCCTACGTTCTTGGGTGTCTGGGTGAGGAGGATATGGAACTTGGGGAGGAGGGCAGGCGGTTATACAATGGATGCAGCGGCATTCTGTGCTCTTGTTGCCTTTCCTGCAGCAGCTCCACCAGACGCCTGATCATGTCCATTTGCTCCCCCATTAGCCTCAGCATCTCCTCCTGCATGTTCTGATCACGCTCACTGAATGCTTTCCTGGCCTCTGCTACCGAATGCCTCCATGCATTCAGCTGTGCCCTATCAGTGCGGGAGGACTGCATGAGCTTGGAAAACATGTCATCGCGAGTGCGTTTTTTTCACCTTCTAATCTGCGATAACCTCAGGGACGGAGATGGTACGGGAAGCATAGAAACATTTGCACCTGCAGGGGGGATAAAAAGGGAGAGAAAAATTTAAGAAGATACATTTCTGAGAACAAAGGGGAGACTCTTTCACAGTGAATCAAGCAATTCACAGCAGACAGCACGTGTGCTTTAGGTACAAGGTTGCATTTTGCCTTTTACATTGAGCACCTGCCGGTATGGTGACACATCACACACGGCTGGGCAACAGAATTTGGTTTCCAGGCAGTCATGGTAAGCCAAAGGGTACACGGGGTTGGCTTCTTCCGCCTTCATAACGTGGGAATGGTTTCAAACTGCAGCACCTTCCTTTCCCATAGCAAGCAATGCCAGTTGGGTTTGCCGTTTAAAAGGAGGGGGCTACAGTTTTGGGTTGGATGTGCAGCACACCCCTCCCCCCACCGCATGGCTATTCTCTGGGATGATCACTTTTAGCCAAGCGCAAACAGCCCAGCATGAATGGGGTCCTTTTACTGTTCCCTTACAAAAATTCCCCTATTTCAACCAGGTGACCATGAATGATATCACTCTCCTGAGGCTAACACAGAAAGATATACACTGAATGTTGCTTGAATGCGACCAAAACCCAGGAGCATTCGCTGCCATGCTTCGTGCTGCAATGATTCCAGGCTACTTGCTACTGGCTTGGCATGGTAAAGTGTCCTACCGTGGAGGACGAAATAAGGCAGCCCTCCCCAGAAACCTTCTGCAAAGGCTTTCAGAGTACCTCCAGGAGAGCTTCATGGAGATGTCCCTGGAGGATTCCCGCTCCATCCCCAGACACGTTAACAGACTTTTCCAGTAGTTGTACTGGCCGCGAATGCATCCCAATTCTTCAGGGCAAATCAAACATTAAACACAATTGATTTTAACTCCTGTAGTGTAGTTACAAATGTGCACTCGCCAGAGGTGCCTTCTCCACCTTCAGGGTCCGGGAACCCGCCTTGGGAGGGTATTGGCTCCAGGGTGATGAAAAGGTCCTGGCTGCCGGGGAGAACAGATTCTCCACTTGCCTGCTGCGCATTCTCCTCCTCTTCCTCATCCATAAAATCCTCCTCTGTATTGCGTGAGACTCCCCTCTTGCAGGTGTCCACGGACAGTGATGGGGTACTGGTAGGGTCCTCCCCTAGAATGCCATGCAGCTGATCACAGAAGCGGCATGTATGTGGGGCTCTGACCCGGAGCGACTGTTTGCCTCCTTTGTCTTGTGGTAGGCTTGCCTGAGCTCCTTAACTTTCATGCAGCACTGCTGTGTGTCCCTGTTGTAGCCTCTCTCCACCATGCCCTGTGTGATTTTGGCATATATATTAGCATTTCTTCTTTTTAATCGGAGTTCAGCCTGCACAGATTCTTCTCCCCATACAGCAATCAGATCCAGTGTCTCCTGTTTGCTCCATGCTGGAGCTCGTTTGCAATTCTGGGACTGCATGGTCACCTGTGCTGCTGAGCTCGCCAGACTGACCAAACAGGAAATGAAATTCAAAAGTTCCCGGGGCTTTTCCTGTGTGCCTGGCTAGTGCATCAGAGTTGAAAGTGCTGTCCAGAGCGATTACATTGGAGCACTCTGGGATAGCTCCCGGAGGCCAATACCGTCGAATTGCACAACTCTGCGTCTGCACTACCCCAAATTCGACCCAAGAAGATTGATTTTAGCATTACTCCCCTCGCCGGGGAGGAGTACAGCAGTCAATTTTAAAAGCCCTTTAGGTCGACGGAATGGGGTTGGTTGTGTAGCCGCATTGCTTATAAAATCGACTTAACGCAGCTAAATTTGACCTAACCTCGTAGTGTAGACCAGGGCTAAAAGATATAAGGTTTGTTTTCCATGAGAAGTTAACTTGAGTTATAACTCAAGTCCTGTTCATGCACAAAAATCCTTCACTCAAGTGTGGTGCTGCTTTTAACTTGAGTTGGGTGGCCATCACCGGGTATAGGCTAACACCTCAGTTCACACAACCTGTCAGCCGCTAACATAACCACTCTGCAGTGTGGATGCAGGCTTGCTCCACTCAAGTGCAGTGCCTTCCCACACTTGCCCCATATGCCCAGAAAGGTCAGACAAATTCTTCCACAATTCATCAGGAAAGAATTCATAGAGCAGCTCAACTTTCTTCATCACAACGCACCATAAGATGTGCCCCCAGAAGTGCTGAGTGCCACACACCAGTGAGTGCAGCACCAGTATGAATATAGCAGCCCAAGTGTTATTTCACAGTGTGGCTCCTCTCACTTGAAATAGGCCAGCTCAAGAGAAGTAACTCAAGTGTAGATAACTCAAGTTTACACAGTAATGAAGACATATCCATAGTCCGCAGAAAACAAATTCACAACAACCACATAGATCCCAATTTGTTATTGTACAGTTGCTCATGATAATTGCAGGGCTGTCGACACCAAGCCAGATTCATGCCTGTCCTGGTGATAGGGCTGGTACAAGGACCTAGGAGATGTGGTTTGCACCTCCTCTATTCAGGAGCTGCCAGGGTCCAACGTGGTTCCCAGCACAGGCTACAGAAGCTATGAGGATTGCCCTAACTTGTACCCTAGCTGCAATGGTCCCTATGGATCACTGCAGGGGTACAGAACAGCTGGAGCATAAAGCATTCTGGTTACTCTTCCTCTCTCCTCCAGAATGTCTCCTGTGCTGAGGCCTCTTGTGGAGCCTGGGAGTGGGAAGGAAGTATTCAGAGCTAGCTATGGCTGTCCTGCAGCTCAGGCAAAGGACCTCTTGCTCCAGGTTTAGTTCTGGAAGGGAAGTGAGGGAAGGAATCTTATGGTCCCTCTGAAGCTCTCTTGCACCAACATAGCTAGTGAATTCCTCCCACTGTGCTGGCTTATCTTTATACAGAAAAACAGGCAGACAAAAATTGGCCCTAAATCTAAAATGACTACATTTTTCTCCATTATGGATATCACAATTTTCTTTGTTCTCATTGGCTGAAAGAGAGAACCAGAAGAACAGTACAGATATGTGAAGCATTTACAAGGAACTCTCTCCTTCCTGAAACTTTAAACAGTTGCCATTAATGTGTTTAGATTTCAGTGATTAAAACATCCCAAGTCTTACTATACCCATATTAATAGATTCTTAGGAATAAGTAAAATGAAACCGTGGACAACAGACACTAAAGGGAAAGGGCCTCTACAATCTATGTCCAGGGGCGGCAGGTTTGTAGAAATTTTGGTGGTGCCCAGAACGCCCAGAGCCCGTCCCCACCACCTGCCTAAGGCTCTGGGACGGAGTTTGGGTGGGGGGAGGAGGTCTGGGGTGCAGGCCCTGGGCTGGGGCAGGGGATTGGGGTGCAGGAGGGGTGCAGGGTTCAGGCTCTGGGGGGGAGTTTGGGTGAGGGAGGGGGTCTGAGTACAGGCTCTGGGAGGGAGTTTGGGTGCAGGCTCCGGGCTGGGGTAGGGGCTGGGGGTGCAGGAGGAGGGGTTGAGGGGTGCAGGCTCTGGGAGGGAGTTTGGGGATGGGAGGGGGTGCGGAGGGAGGGGGTGCAGGCTCTGGGAGGGAGTTTGAGTGCAGGCTCTGGGCTGGGGGAGGGGGATGCAGGCTCGGAGTGAGTTTGGAGGCAGGAGGGGGTGTGGAGAGAGGGGGTGCAGGCTCTGGGGGGGAGTTTGGGGGCAAGAGGGGGTGTGTGGGAAAGGGGAGGGCGTGCAGGTTCTGGGAGGGAGTTGGGGGCGGGAGGAGGTGTGTGGGAAAGGGGTGGCGGTGCAGGCTCTCGGACTGTGTGGGGGGTGCGGCACTTACCTGGGGCTCCTAGGCAGGGTGGGCCAGGGGACCTCCATACGCTGCTACCCCCAGGCACTGCCCCTGCAGCTTCTTATTGGCTGCAGGGGCACTTGGGGCGGGAGCAGCACGTGTGGACACAGACCCGCCCCACCCCGCCCAGGGACCACAGGGAGTGGCCAGCAGCCACGTGGAGCGACCAGGCAGAAGCCGCTCAGCTCCGCTGCGCTGCTGGTGGTGGGTGGGGGCCTCAGGGCCGTTTTAAATCGCCCGGGAGACGCTGGGGGGGGGGGAGAGAGCGTACAGGGGCGCACAGGGGCGCACAGGGGCGGCAGGCAGGGCTTCAAACAGTGCTGGAGCCAGGCCCCGGGCCGGGAATATTCCTGGTGCCCAGGCACCACGGGCCCATAGAACTCTCCGCCTATGCCACCCGCCCATGAAGAGGTTACTGCAGAAGCGCTTGTCCCATCAGCTTGGACTCTAGGGAGCTGGAGATAAAACCCTAATTCCTTCTGGTCAAGGATTTTTATGCTGTTTGGATTCTAAAGGACAAAGATTCCTTAACATAAGAAAGAGATCCCCAAGGTGCTTGGCTTAGGTTAGCCCCAAAGGACTTAAAAGCTTGCTTATTATAGAAGCTTGCATTACCTTTTGAACCTGTGACTGTATTTTATTTGTCTGTGTATGCTTACCTGCTTTAACTGTATGAATAACTCTCATTTCTTTTTCCTAGTTAATAAACCTCTAGTTAGTTTTTTGCAGTATTGGCTACAAGCATTGTCTCTGGTGTGAGATCTAAGGTGCAAATTGACCTGGTGTAAATGACTGATCTCTTGGGACTGGAAGTAACCTGAATATTTTTTGATTTTGGGGTAAAGTGACCATCTATCACAGAGGAAGCGTGCCTAGGTAGCAAGATAGATCGAAATTCCCAAGGGGCCTGTCTGTGACTCCATGTTAAGACTGTATAGAGACAGAGGAGTTTACACTTGTTACTTGGTTGGTGAAATCTAAATATAGAACTCACAACCAGTTTGGGGTTTGTGCCCTGCTTCTTAACAGGCTTCCCTGAGGTTGGTATTCTCACTCCTGAGCCACTCCAGACAGCATGACATCCTTCTTGGCCCCAAATATGGTGATCAGATAGACCCTGAGCATGTGGACGAGACCCACCAGCCAGACACCTGGGAAAGAATTCTCTGTAGTAACTCAGAGCCTTTGCCACCTCATGTCCCATCTCTGGCCGTTGGCGGTATTTGTTAATAGCAGATGCAGATAGGCCATATGCCACTGTAGGCAACCTGATCATACCACTCCCGCCATAAATTTATCAAGCTCAGTCTTGAAACAAGATAGGGTTTTTGCCCCCGCTACAACTCTTGGAAGGCTGTTTCAGAATTTCACTCCTCAGATGATTAGAAACCTTTGTCTAATTTCAAGCCTAAACTTGTTAACAGCCAGTTTTTATCCATTTGTTCTTGTGCCAATATTGGCCTTTAACTTAAATAACTCCTCTCGCTCCCTGATGTTTATTCCTCTGATGTGTTTACAGAGGGCAATCATATCTCTCCCCAGCCTTCGTTTGGTTAGGCTAAACAAGCCAAGTGCCTTAAGTCTCCTCTCATAAGACAGGTTTTCCATTCCTTTAATCATCCTATTAGCCCTTCTCTGCACCTGTTCCAGTTTGAATTCATCTTTCTTAAACATGGGAGACCAGAATTGCACACATTATTCCAGATGAGGAATACTGTTGACCCTGGCTGGGAGGCTTGCTCCCACTCCAAAATGCTGTGTGGACATACTCTAAAGTCCCAATTCTGGAACTGATAATGCACAGGCAGCGTGCTATGCCTGTGGGGAACTCCCTGATTTCAGCAAGGCTCCCCTGGAGGACAGGGTCAGTTACAGGATCTGGGCCTAGTCCTATTCACAGCATATAAAACCACAATCATTGGAATCCGATATGAACTTTAAGAAAGAAGTAGATGTTTATTCATTCTGATCGCCTGGGAGACTCATTGTGGTTTACTGAATTTTGCATATTAGCATGCAAGTAAACGAAACCCCATTCTGTTTATGTTTGTTTTGAAAATCAAGAATAGGTAGCATCACAAAACATGCTTTGTTCATGTAGCATTATGGCTACATTTAATAACTTTTTATGCATCATAATGCATTGGTAATTATTCTATACTGTATTTTGCAAAAATAACTGATTTCGTATTACTAAAACTCACTGCAATGCTCAGCTATTAAATCTTTGCTGGCAAAGCGAGGTGCTACCACCATTTTGTGAGTGGATTATAAAGCATGCAGATTAGCAAAGTTCAGAGTACTGAGGTTTTATTCTATTTTCACTCATCAAGAAATGTCTTTATGGATCAAGAATTGTGGCAGGAGGTGGGTCTGTGGTCTAGCTCATAATGGCCATAATAAGCGAGATCCTCTTTTGGGGGTTAAGCCACAGGATGTGGAATTTATGGACTCCTGAGCTGTTTTAGGATGTCAATTCCTATGCTCCTGTGATAGCAAACCTGCTGTGCAAAATATTATGCTGGCCTACGGAAAAGACTGTAGATCAGATTCTAAAATTGTCAAAATCAGTGTAGTTCCGTAGAAGCACTGTAGCTACGTTGACTTACACCAGTTGAGGAGCTGGCCCCATGATTTCAGCTTGGATAAGAGCAGATGACCTTTTACAAAACAAAATAAAAGTTTTCATGCAGTTGCCTTAACGGTAAAGAACAAGGGAAGAAAAATACTGTGGGAACAAAAATGTTTCTAAATTAAATTTCTACTAAAGTTTCCCTGGAGGCATTGAGAGTTTTGGAAAGTGCAGACTGATATGTGAGGCAGCCCTTTGATTGCTGTTTGGCTGTATTGTGATGTTATATTTACTGTAAAAAGCAAAATTTATTTTTCATATTGCTATACTGCCTTTTTTGAAAATGCCCTTTGCTTCATAAACACCTTAAGTGCCATTTGCTATGGTTGTTGCTAAGGGAACAGTTTAATATTTTCATGACTTCCAAAGTTAATAGGCTCATAAAACCAAGTGAAATTCCCCATAGGCGATTAATTGGTGCTCTAGTACTGAAATAATGTAAAGTCTGAACTCTCTGAGTTTCAAACTTTGACTTATAGTTTTTGTGGGACTAAGTTTATGTAATAATATGTATTGTACTGCTTCCTTCCTACTCCATTAAGTACTTTTGATTCAATTATGTGTAATGGCAGCACGTAAGTGAAGAGTCCTAAAGCACCTGAAGATAAAAAGTGGCTCGGCAAATTATTGGAAATAGTAAACAACCTGGGGGAAGTAGTTCCTGTCCACAATGAAATCAAAACCAGCCTAGCAGGGAGCTAATAGGGCTTTACAGTCTAGTGGGGAATTATTTTTTCTGAGGATGCTGAAAGCCAAGTCATACAGCCTTTCTCAGACAAACTATCCCTAACTGTGGTGGTCTGGGAAACCATGCTAGAACCTGCTAGTAACAATTGTGTTTAAACATTGCTTTGATAGTAGTATGGAAAGGGACTAGAACAATCATTGTGGCCCAACAGTTTATTTGTTGTCCTTCACTAAGGCCATAAGGGGTTGGGTGAATGGTTGAGCCAGGGAGAAAAATCCAAACTCATCCAAACAGTTTGCCAGGCGGAACCACAACATTGTGGGTTAGGGTGATGCAGCATTGCAGTAGCCTATAAAAACCCATGCTGTAAGAACCCACCCAAGAGTCACAGAGACCACTACATTACCGAGAACAAGGACGGCAACCCTTCCTGTTTCTTGACCAGATTCCTCAGATAGATAAAGGCTTTTAAAATATTAATTTCTGGACGTTTAAAATAACATTGAGGTTGTGATCTCTCCTGATAAAAAGCCAGGACACACGCACAGGCACACAGTGTCAATCAAGGACAGAGTGTATTCCTTGACTTTAAACACTCCCACCAATGCCACTTTGTCTTATGGTCCTGAATGTATATACTTTTTTTGAGAGGGAGGCTAATTTTTCTATTTAAAATAATAATAAAAGAAGTCTGAAATACTGCACAGTGGTTGACCGTCAGGACCCACAGAAAAGCCTGTCTTTTCCAGAGGGCATTTGAGGAGGGTTGAAGGCCTTTGGGCATGAGGCTTCCTTAAGGAATCTGAAGATAGAGATCAGGACTGATGAGAGAGGAGAAAAGGAGGGACAGTTGTACCGGGGCCCTCAGCCCAGGGTCCCTCCCAAAACATCTTTTAACTGGGTTGAAATGGGAGGGGATAGGGCCCCAGCAAACATGATGTTCCAGGGCCCCAAATTTCTCTCAACAGGCCTGGTAGAGACGCTTTGTATTGTTTTGTTGAGTGACTGTTTTGTATGGGGTAGGATCTGCTGCTGTTTCGTTTCGTGTAATAGTGTGGAGGTCACCCTAACATGCCCCTCTGTGGTCAGACATGGTGCTGCTGGTGAGCCCCTGCCCTAGTTTTCTGTCACCCTAGGTATAAACAAGTCCAAGCAGGCTTTTCCAGTATGAAAGAGTGCCCTCCTTGGAATGTCTACTTTATTTAACAAAACATAGCAGCGAAGTACAAACATAAACAAAAGCTTTAGTCAGCTCTGCCACCAGAACCTCTCTGCCCCAGTCTTACATCTTGCCCTTCTAGCCATAGAGCATTCCCAGGCTGAATTCTCTGCCGGGAGCTTGGGCCTCTGCTGAGTGTTTAGCTAGATGCCTATTTCCCCCCCACTACTGTGTTGCTCTTTGCTGAGCCAGTCTCAAGAGGTTCCACACCTAGATTGTTCTCCTGGGCTGCTCCCGTCCCTTGCCTGGGAGTACTTTCCCTCTGGGCCTGTTTCATGAACCTCTACTTTCTAAGGAAACACCACTGAGAGTAGCACTGTAACCAATTCTCCTGAGGAACTGCTCTCCCTAGAACAGGGGTAGGGAACCTATGGCCTGCGGACCGGATCCGGACCATTGGTTAATTTCATCCTGCCCAGCGCATGGGGCTGGAGCCGTAAGCACCAGCTCACCCCGCCACAGGGGGAAGCCCTGAGTCTCCACGCCCCCGGGTGGGTGAGTGGCCCGCAATTGATTTTTTTCTGTGGGTCAATGGCCCGTGACAGAAAAAAAGTTCCTCACCCCTACCCTAGAAGCATCCTCTCTTTTGGACCTTCCTGGGCTGAGTCCTCATAAGCCTTTATTAGGCTCAGATGCTTCTATCCTAATTGAGACTGCCACCCAGCTACTTACGCAATTAACTATCCACAGGTGGATCTGGATTGACTCATTCTTCTTAGCAGAGCCTGTCACTGTAAGCTGGGTGCCTGGCCCCCTCAGGGGTCAACTCCTGTGACATTTTGTCATTACTTTTATTGCTCTGGATTGTAATTTTAGTGGGTGCCAGGGCTCCAAGAGCCTGGGACAGGCAGCTTTTAAAGTGCTGAATTGAAATACATAAATGAAATCAATTATTTCTCCCACAGACTCAAAGGCCAATAATGTGTGTATAAGCCTCAGACCTGGAAGGCTTAAAGAGAACAAGAGTTCTTTGCTCCCCGTATAGATGAAAGGAGAAAATCTAGCTGCTGGCAGGCTTAATTTACATGCATTATCATTTTGCTTCCTTGCAGTTCTGTACAGTGCTTTGTGTTGTATTATTAGGAGTTTATAGTTTGCTTTAAGGAATGTTATTAAACTGTTCATATAACTGTTGGTGGGGACTGCTCTACCCCTTGCACTATTCCTGGGTTTGCTAATTTCATGTGTGAGACAGCTGATTATCTTGTTTCCTCAATAAAAAGTGTTTGTGTTTCACATTCCAAAGTGCTTTGCCTGTGGGGTAGAAATACCTGTAAAGGTGTTTAGATCAGGGGTCTCAAACTCAAATGACCTCAAGGGCCACATGAGGACTAGTACATTGGGCCGAGGGCTGCATTTACTGACACCTCCCCCCCCCGCCGCCCTCGGCCCCGCCCCCACTTCACCCCTTCCATGAGGCCCCGCCCCTGCCCCGCCTCTTCCCACCCCTTCCCTGCCCCCATTCCAACCCCTTCCCCGAAATCCCCACCCCAACTCTGCCCCCTCCCTGCCCCCAGGGGGCACAGGAGGGGTGTGGGGTGCGGTGGGGGCTCAGAGCAGGGGGTCAGGGTGTGGCAGGGGACTCAGCGCAGGGGGTCGGGGTGCAGGAGGAGTACGGGGGGCGGGCTCCGGCCCGACCCGCACCGGGGGCAGAGCAGGCTCCCTGCTTGCTTGCCTGCCTGCCCTGCCGCGGCGTCGCACCAGGAAGCAGCTGGAACCTGGGGGAGGAGGGGCGCAGGGGTGTGTGTGGCTGTTGCTTCAGGCACCGCCCCCAGCCATTGGCCGGGAATGGGGAACTGTGGCCAATGGGAGCTGCTGGGGGCGGTGCCTGAAGCAACAGCCACACACACCCCTGCGCTCCTCCTCCCCCAGGTTCCAGCTGCTTCCTGGTGCGAGGCGTTGGCCAGGCAGGCAGGCAAGCAGGGAGCCTGCCCTGCCCCCGGTGCTGGTCGGCCAGGTAAACGTCGGGGGGGGCCGGGAGGAGCTCGCGGGCCGCATGCGATAGCCCTGCGGGCCGCGTGTTTGAGACCCCTGGTTTAGATTGTTTGTTTATTTCTAAAACAGGTGGAGGTTTGAGTCAAATATTTTACTTATTTTATACAAGGATCCCTAGATACCTTGTTGAACCAGGCCTTTGTTACTGCTAATGAGCCCTGGCAGAAGGGTTACCTATGTAAAATGCATATTGACTCAAAATGAGAGGGGCACATTTTAAGGTGTTAGTCCAGAATGGATAGAGAGCTCATAATCTGCCTCAGATGCTATTTCTCTTCAAATCCACCTTGATGTGTAATGTCTACAGCATGCAATAATAACTTTCTTTTTCTCCTTCTGCCAACAAGGAGTCTCAGCATTTTAACTTCCTTTTCCTCCTTCTAAATGAGGTTAAACAAAAACCCTTGTCAAGACTGAAAGGGAAAATATGATGTGATTTAAATTTTTTCCAGTCACTTGGTCCAATACAAATTATGACTAAATCACTAGTATTTATTTATTTAAAATGTTCATGCTGTCTCCCTAATAGACAAATCTGAAATAACGAGGCAGGGAGCAACCACATTATCAGTCTGGCTTTGGCCTTCTCTATTCTGCTGCAACTTGTCACCAAGATTTCCAACCACCTTTCCCTAGCTAAATCACGGAGCTTCCTCTTTGTCCTCAGCCTCCTTGCTCTTTCTGTTGCTTTCAGTAATATTGATTGCTCCCTCTCCTCCTCCTCTTTTTCACCCTTGGCTTCCTTGGTTCTGTCTTATCTTGGTTCTCCTCCTACCTTTTAGTTTGTTCTGGTTTGCAGGGTTGGCTCCATTGTGTGTTCTTTTCTTTCTGATAAGGGATGCTAATACAAAGCATCCCTCAAATTTCTCAGGCTGCTGTGTAATTGGATTCTGTGTACAACACTAATCATTGCTTGATTATTCTGACATTCTCAGTAAAGAAATATGGACATTAAAATCCTAATGTAATTACACTCTGGCCTCTGGCATGAATATATTTCACTCTGACTTCTCACTGACATTGAAAGCATTTAGAGGCCCCAATGTTTATCTTATTTTGATATACATGTAATGGGCTTGAAGTAACTTTTTAAGGTGGAATTGTGTGCCTAGTGCTACTTACAGCCAAGGATTCTGCTTCCCGCTTGATGACATACCATAACTGTCAGCTTTTTATTAGAGCTTCTTGCGTAGGGTTAGACATTTGACTTTCTCTGTGAAATAGGCTGCTAACACTGCTGAGCTGGCAGGTTAATGATGAGATTTCATTAATATTAAAGGCTAGTACCAAAACAAAACTCGCAGAGAGATGC
Source organism: Platysternon megacephalum (assembly GCA_003942145.1). Lineage (NCBI taxonomy): Eukaryota > Metazoa > Chordata > Testudines > Platysternidae > Platysternon > Platysternon megacephalum. The sequence goes on along the minus strand of QXTE01000370.1, from coordinate 564,793 downwards.
CTGTGCACAGATTTAAAGAACCTGGGGTCACCAGCTGAGACAGCTGGCTCTCTATAGACTTCACTTGGAAAAAAAGAAAAGAAAATTATGATGAATAATAAGATTGTGTTATAAACCAGAAGATCAATTTATTTTGCAGCATCTGAAAGCTAAAGATAGTGATTTAAAGCCTAAACAGTAAGCGCGCTGGTTTCTGAAGTAGATAAAGACATGTACAGTAAATGGCAGTTGCTTTGTCCTCAACTTTACTTTGTGTTTTGAAATAATTTCCGAGCAATGTGAACAGTAAAGATGTGCACCAGGAGTGGGGCTTAGCTTTAGGGGTCATCCCGACTCCCTCCTCATGGCTGCAACCATCTTCCCTCACTCTCTGTGATGCGTTTCCCATTCTGTCAGTTTCTCTTATCTTTAAAAAGGCTATGTTGCAAGACAGTGTAATAAACTGGCTTAGTGCATGTGCTTATGTCTTCCTCTCCTGACAGAGCACTACACAGAACAAGAGCCCTCTGCTTAGGGTGTTCCTTCTCTTAGTTCAAGAGGTAGAAGCTTGTGCTTTGGGTGGTGAAGGTTTGAAGTTCAATCACGGAGGATAACAGTGGTGGCCTTATGTGTAAGTAGATGCAGTTCATTACCATAGTCTATTTGCGAGAGCCAGTCAGCTAATCAACCCCAACGTGCTTAGGAATCTTCTTCATTAGATGAACAATGTATTCTAGAGCACGTCCTTAAGAAAATCATTTGGTTTAATATGCTATAACCGCCTGTCCTAAATCACACATGGAAAAACACTTCAAGACAAAGTAAAAGTCAAGGGTCTTAAATCTGATCACAGTAACAGAAATATAAATCTGAGGTAATTCCATTGACTACAGTGGAGTTACTCTGAATTTACATCAGAGTATTTAAAAACAAAACATTATCAATGATCTAAAGAGTAATTTCTGTTTTTCAGTAACAGACATATTTCAGAACTGTGGGCCAGATCCTCAACAGGTGTAAATCGCCATAGTTTCCTTGACATCTGTGGAGTTATGCCAGTTTATACCAGCTAAATATCTGATACAATGTCCCACATCCACCTAGAGGACTGAAATTAAATAACTAAGAAACATGTCTCTTCTGAGATATTCTGTCGAAATACAGTTCCATTTTTGTGCCATCTTCTGTTCCGAGAGGATAAAAAGATAAGGTACAAGCTATTTTTAGGTGCAATGAAAGTCATTTTAAGTGAATTGATAGAAAAAGATCTAACTGAAGGAACAATAAAGTTAAAGGAAGTTATGGGTGTAGTGTTTTTATATAAACATTTCTCAGAGTTTGTTTAGATCAATGTTTCCCTAACTCTGATAGGCAGATCACTGATGATCTAGGGCAGTGGTTCTCAACCAGGGGTTCAGGGCCCCCTGGGGGGGCCGCAGGCAGGTTTCAGGGGGTCCACCAAGCATGGCTGGCATTAGATTTGCTAGGGCCCAGAGCAGAAAGCCAAAGCCCCACTTCACAGGACTGCAGCCCAGGGCCCCAAGCCCCACCACCCAGGGCTGAAGCCGAAGCATGATCAATTTAACGTTATGGTGCCCTCTGTGGCTTGGAGCTCCAGGCATTTGCCCTGCTTGCTACCCCCTAACACTTGTCCTGTCTTTTATATGCAGAAAAATAGGTGTTGTGGCACAGGTGGGCCGTGGAGTTTTTATAGCATGTGGTGGTGGTGGGGTGTGTCTTAGTAAGAAAAAGGTTGAGAACCCCTGCTCTAGGGAGCACTTGATGATGGCTTAGGGAGAGCTGGCTGGTCATATTTGTGCTGGCTCTTCTCCTTATTCCCAGCTAAGTTGCATTAAAAACAGAAAATACATATATAATTTCTTAATATGATTTTTCTATTTCAGTAAGTGCTGTAATTGCTACAGGGATGTTATGTGATTGGGAACGGTCTGTGTTATCACAAATAGAAAGGGGAGTGTGGTCTGCATGATCATAACTGTGAAGGTATGTGATCCATGAGCAAATCTCTGTATTAAGATGTGGTCTGCATTATGAAAAAAAATTGAGAATACCTGGCTGAGATGCTTTGCAGTGAAATACACCAAGTGCAGTGGGATGGGAGTGATTCTTAAGGGTAACAAGTACTGGATGCATCAAGAAAACAGCTATATCTCATTGTGTTTGCACTTTTGCAGCACACTGGAATGTATGTCAGTATTGTAACACTAGACTTGCAATGAGGAGAGCCACATACTGAGTAAGCATTGTGAATATTGGCCCGTGTATTAAATGCACCTATAATCACGTTGGCCTTCCACTTCGGTGACATATTCTAATTGGGTAATTTTGTAAATATTTTGATTAAAATCTTGCTTATTTTTAACAGTGCTTCCTCAGTCATTGGAAAGATCATCAGACCTCTTTCAGACATTGCCACCAATGACAAATTATTAGTCCACTCAGGGTACAGGAGTTACAGACAGTTGTTATGGAATTTGGAGACCTTTTCTTGTTTATCTGAAATCATTTAAACTTACCTTAAAATATTTTGATTATGGCTAGTAGATGAAATTTTTAGCATCAACCGCTGTCTGATCCTTCTCTCCTTACTCTCTACCTTCATTTATTTCACTGTTTGGACTTACCGTCTCATCTTGTGCCTCTGTCTTGTACATGGTGAGAAGTATTACCTTATAAAACATGCTTGCAGGTAGCTGAGCCAGGAATGCAGGACTGGGCTCATAATAATTTTAAAGCAATATTTCAGTAAATAAGTGACTATGGATCCAGCCCACACATGGGCATTGACTTCATTAGCTGAGTAAGGATGGCAGGATCAGAATTCATAATGAATTGCTAAACTATCCATCCTATTTGCGTGCCTAAATAACCAATTCTCCTAATTTCAATCTGTAGCTTGTTCAGCAGATAAACACATAGCAGCTGCTTTCGCCCAACCAGCATGGGCAGTCTGGATTTAGTCATCCAATAGAGAAAGTATCTTGATTTCACCTCTCCAAAATCCGTCATTGAACTCAGGGAGGTTATGCCACTACTATTTGCACTTGCAAATCACATATCTCTGGAGACCAAACTGCATGCCAACTATAGGAGGCATCAGGAAGATGGATGTTAATAAAATCTTCCAACTCTAACTAAAAGAAAGAAATAACATAGGAAGCTCTTAATATTATTAGTAGTACAACTGCACTCAGGTCCCTGTTGTGATAAGTGCTCTATGTACACAAGAGACACTACTGCCCCAAAAAGTTTACAATCTCAATGGGCAAGACAGACAAGGTATTATCTTCATTTTTCAGATAGGGAACTGAGGCACAGAGATTGTGACTTGCTCAGAGTTATGCAGAGAGTCTGTGGTAGAGCTGGGAATTGACTCCAGATCTCCTGAGTCCCAGACAAATCCATCAACCACAAGACCCTAACCTTCCTTCCTAAATTATAACATCTTTTTTTAATAATGTAATGTGAAAAATCCCAAGATAATGACTGGACAGCAGTGGCCTGCTTTTCAGAGGGGCTGAGTACCTGCAGCTCTCATCCAAGGCAAACGGATTCAGTATTTTTGGAAAATTAGGCCAGGATGTCAAGAAAAGAACAGGCTGAGAGTCATGATCTGTTTAATTCATGCTGTTTTTCACAGAACTGTATCTGAAGAGGGGGTCACACTTTTCCATTCTCAAGTTCAGCCTTTTCCTCTGTTGCATCAGCAAGTTTCACCACTTCTGAAACTGTACTCTCCTCTGGGTTATTTATAACCTCCTATTGCTTTTCAGCAAGTAGCATTTCACTTCATTTACTCCTCTCTACCTCAGACTCTTACATTCCACTGGCATACTGCTGATTTGCACCCTTAATCCTTTCACCAGCCAGCCTGTCTTTCTCCAGCACTAGGACCTACTAAATTCAAAGGGGTCTCTTCATGCAATAAGAAATGAAGCATTTATTCTAGACTGCAGCACTTCAGGAGTATGTGTAAATTAAGTGTGCAGAGTGTAAGAAACTCAATACATGTTTCTAAAATGTCCCTACATGTCTGGAGATCATATCACATATTTTTAAAGCCCTACCAAACCTATTAAATTGACCTGTTGGACTTTCACACTCTACAACAGGGGTAGGCAACCTATGGCACGGGTGCCGAAGGCGGCACACGAGCTGATTTTCAGTGGCACTCACACTGCCCGGGGCCTGGCCACCAGTCCAGGGTGCTCTGCATTTTAATTTAATTTTAAATGAAGCTTCTTAAACATTCTGAAACCTTATTTACTTATTTACATACAACAATAGTTTAGTTATATATTATAGACTTCTAGAAAGTGACCTTCTAAAAAGGTTAAAATGTATTACTGGCACGCGAACCCTTAAATCAGAGTGAATAAATGAAGACTCGGCACAGCACTTCTGAAAGGTTGCCGACCCCTGCTCTACAATAATGAGAGTTTTTCTGCAATCCTGATAAATTCTAGCCACCCCTTCTTTTTTTGTCCACCACTAGTGCTGTGGATCATATTTCTGACCTGTGCAGATTCAATTTAATAATTATATGGAACAGAATTTTTCTTAGTCATAGAGATTAGATTTTCCCCTCAATGTAAACTGCTAAACGTGTGTGTGTATGTTTATACCTGTGTGTCTGGCCAATTATGTGCATGTGTCTCTGTGTAATGTGTATACATGCACAAATGCATTAAAATTGAAATCTTCCCATCCCTAAAAAATAATCTGTAGCTATTCTAAAATCCCGGTGCATGGCTAAACAATGATTAAGGAAAAATAAGAGGTGTGGTTGCAGTGAGGCAATCTAGAACATAATGTAAGGTACAGCTAAGCATGTCTCTTTTGCCCTAAGGTTATCATCAAATTTTTAAGCATATGTTCCCTGCAATCAACGCTTCTGCCACAATGAAACCTATTTCCATATGGGAGAAATGTTGGCAATTAAATATAACTCTTTACATTGAAATGAACACTCTCCCTCTTGCGGAGTAATATTTATTTCTTTAAATGATGCATGGCTCCCATTAGCTGGGTACCAGCCTCACACTAATTAAAAATAAATACAAATGTAGTAAACATACTGTATGTTTGATCTACTCCATTTTTGTCTCTTATCCTTATCTTATGTAGTGTCTGTATAACTGTAATATCTAGATCCCAAGCAGAGATGCCAGGAAGTGGATGAGAACTTCCATAAAGTTGGGGTGCGTGTTAGACTGAAGTTTTTGCTTCAGTTTCATTCTCTGCTGTTTCTGCAAATGATTTTACAGGGCTTTCAGCAAAGTCTGAGATCTAAATACAGAATCCAGCACATGGGGATGGGGATTTGTGATGCTCTCCAGTGGAGTTGGATGTTTTTTCATCTATGATCTATACAGTGTCGATATTTGAATGTAATCCAATTGTAATTTGGTGTAATTTACTAATATAAATTAGAAATAGTTTTCATTTTCAATAGCTGTTTCAGAACACCTTATATGGGACAACTGAGGAGCACTATGTACACTATGTACAGTATGAGATGACACAACTTAGAGGAAATACTTTATGAAACTGTGAGAAGAGACAGGCATTTCATGCTCTGGTTTGTCCTGAGAAGCAGGTCACATAGGCTGTGAGGTGTCTCTGCTGAAGAACCAACCTTGTACTATGTCTTTCACTTCTTTGAGAGACATAGAATTATAGAATCTTAGGACTGGAAGGGACTTCGAGCAGTCATCTAATCCAGTCCCCTGCACTCATGGCAGGACTAAGTATTATCAAGTGAAAAGTGCCTAAACAACCACATGTTCTAAAGTATGGCAGCACTGTGATGGGGTTCCCAGGGTGCAACCTGGACTGTGGGGCCACTGAGCCCTTCAAACCCAACTGGAGCTGACCCTCATACTGTGATGCTGATGTCAAGCTACAAACCTCTGGCAGGTACTGCACTTACATAGACAATCACAGTCAGGGACATACCCAACTGTGTGACATTAATGATTTCCCAGCCACTCATGAACCATCAATAGGGAGGCTCAGCCAATTCCCCCCAATTCCACAGTCTTCCACCCCAGAACTGTCTGTCTTACTGCTCAAAGCCCCTTGGGGCAGTGCAAGTTCAGTAAGTAGTTCACCACTCCCTCAATGTGGGATGGACTGAACTGAGATTTCCCAAGCACTTTGACCAAAACACATTGTTTTAGTTAAAATATAAAACAGGTTTATTAACTACAGAAAGATAGATTTTAAGTGATTATAAGTAGCAGGCATAGAGATCAAAGTTGGTTACTTAAGAAATAAAAATAATTTCGCAGTTTAAGTTTTACAAACTAAACAGGATTTGAATCAAGCAGTGTCTCACCCTGACAGATGGTACAAGCAGGTTACAGATCCTCAATACACAGGCTGGTACTACCTTCCAGCCTGGGACCATCCTTCCCCAGTTCAAAGTCTTTGTCCTCCAGATGTTCCTCCAGGTGTTGAGTTGGGGGGAAGGGGAAGAGAGGCCAAGTAATGATGTCACTCTCTCTCTTATATATCAGGGGGTAGCCATGTTAGTCTATATCCACAAAAAAACAAGGAGTCCAGTGGCACCTTAAAGACTAACTGATTTATTTGGGTATAAGCTTTCATGGGTAAAAAACCACTTCTTCAGATGCATGGAGTGAAAATTACAGATGCAGGCATTATAAAATGACACATGAAGAGAAGGGAGTTACCTCACAAGTGGAGAACCAGTGTTGACAGGGCCAATACGATCAGGGTGGATGTAGTCCATGCCCAATAATAGATGAGGAGGTGTCAATTCCAGAAGAGGCAAAACTGCTTTTGTAATGAGCCAGCCACTCCCAGTCCCTATTCAAGCCCAAATTAATGGTGTTAAATTTGCAAATGAATGTTAGTTCTGCTGTTTCTCTTTGAAGTCTGTTTCTGAAGTTTTTTTGTTCAAGTATAGCTACTTTTAAATCTGTTATAGAATGTCCAGGCAGATTGAAGTGTTCTCCTACTGGCTTTTGTATGTTGCCATTCCTGATGTCCGATTTGTGTCCATTTATTCTTTTATATAGGGACTGTCCGGTTTGGCCAGTGTACATGGCAGAGGGGCATTGCTGGCACGTGATGGCATATATAACATTAGTAGACATGCAGGTGAATGAGCCCCTGATGGTGTGGCTGATGTGGTTGGGTCCTCTGATGGTGTCGCTAGAGTAGATATGGGAACAGAGTAGGCAACGAGATTTGCTACAAGGATTGGTTCCTGGGTTAGTGTTTCTGTGGTGTGGTGTATAGTTGCTGGTGAGTATTTGCTTCAGGTTGGGGGGCTGTCTGTAAGTGAGGACTGGCCTGCCTCCCAAGGTCTGTGAGAGTGAGGGATCGTTTTTCAGGATAGGTTGTAGATCGTTGATAATGTGCTGGAGAGGTTTTAGCTGGGGACTGTACGTGATGACCAGTGGTGTTCTGTTATTTTCCTTGTTGGGCCTGTCCTGTAGTAGGTGATTTCTGGGTACCCATCTCGCTCTGTCAATCTGTTTCCTCACTTCCCCAGGTGGGTATTGTAGTTTTAAGATTGCTTGATAAAGATCTTGTAGGTGTTTATTACTGTCTGAGGGGTTGGAGCAAATTCGGTTGTATCTTAGGGCTTGGCTGTAGACAATGGATCGTGTGATGTGTCCTGGATGGAAGCTGGAGGCAGGCAGGTAAGTATAGCGGTCAGTAGGTTTCCGGTATAGGGTGATGTTTATGTGACCATCACTTATTTGCACTGTAGTGTCCAGGAAGTGGATCTCTTGTTTGGACTGGTCCAGGCTGAGGTTGATGGTGGGGTGGAAATTGTTGAAATCCAGGTGGAATTCTTCAAGGGCCTCCTTCCCGTGGGTCCGTATGATGAAGATGTCATCAATGTAGCGCAAGTAGAGAAGGGGCGCTAGGGGACAATAGCTGAGGAAGCGTTGTTCTAAGTCAGCCATAAAAATATTGGCATACTGTGGGGCCATGCGGGTACCCATAGTAGTGCCACTGACTTGAAGGTATAAGTTGTCCCCAAATCTGAAATGGTTGTGGGTGAGGACAAAGTCACAAAGCTCAGCCACCAGGTGTGCCATGGCCTCACCAGGGATACTGTTCTTGACAGCTTGTAGTCCATCCTCATGTGGAATATTGGTGTAAAGAGCTTCTACATCCATGGTGGCCAGGATGGTGTTTTCAGGAAGATCACCAATGCATTGTAGTTTCCTCAGGAAGTCGGTGGTGTCTCTAAGATAGCTAGGAATGCTGGTAGCGTAGGGTCTGAGGAGAGAGTCCAAATAGCCAGATAATCCTCCTGTAAGAGTGCCAATGCCTGAGATGATGGGGTGTCCAGGGTTTCCAGGTTTATGGATCTTGGGTAGCAGATAGAATACCCCTGGTCGGGGCTCTAGGGGTGTGTCTGTGTAGATTTGTTCCTGTGCTGTAGCAGGGAGTTTCTTGAGCAGATGGTGTAGTTTCTTTTGGTACTCCTCAGTGGGATTGGAGGATAGTAGCCTGTAGAATGTGGTGTTGCAGAGTTGCCTGGCAGCCTCCTGTTCATAATCCGACCTGTTCATTATGACTACAGCACCTCCTTTGTCAACCCCGCTGATTATGTCAGAGTTGTTTCTGAGGCTGTGGATGGCGTTGTGTTCTGTACGGCTGAAGTTATGGGGCAAGTGATGCTGTTTGTTCACAATTTCAGCCTGTGCACGTCTGTAGAAGCACTCTATGTAGAAGTCCAGTCTGTCATTTTGACCGTCAGGAGGAGTCCACGCAGAATTCTTCTTCTTGTAGTGTTGGTAGGAGGGTTCCTGTGGGTCAGTGCTCTGTTCAGTGGTGTGTTGAAAATATTCCTTGAGTCGGAGACGACGAAAGTAGGCTTCCAGATCACTGCAGAACTGTATCATGTTCGTGGGGGTGGTGGGGCAGAAAGAGAGTCCCTGAGATAGGACAGACTCTTCTGCTGGGCTAAGTGTGTGGTTGGACAGATTAACAATATTGTTGGGTGAGTTGAGGGTACCACTGTTGTAGCCCCCTGTGGCATATAGGAGTTTAGATAGTTTACTGTCCTTTTTCCTCTGTAGAGAAGTGAAGTGTGTGTTGTAAATGGCTTGTCTCATTTTTGTAAAGTCCAGCCACATGAAAGTTTGTGTAGAAGGTTGGTTTTGTATGAGAGTCTCCAGTTTTGAGAGCTCATTCTTGATCTTCTCCTGTCTGCTGTACAGGATGCTGATCAGGAGGTTCCTCAGTTTCTTTGAGAGTGTGTGGCACAGTCTCTCACCATAGTCAGTGTAGTATGTCGATTGCAATGGATTTTTTACCTTCAGTCCATTTGGTATGATGTCCATCTGTTTGCATTTGGAGAGGAAGTTGATGTCTGTCTGTATCTGTGCAAGTTTTTTTGTTGAGGTTGATGGATTTCCACTCCACCGGACTCCTTGTTGTTTTTGTGGATACAGACTAACACGGCTACCCCCTGATACTTGACACCATGCAAGGCACTAAATTTAGCCGTATGGAGTGCTACTTTGAGATACAGAGTGCCACAAGCCCATATTAATCTGGTAGTATTTCTTGGGTCTGTAGAGTTTGTGATTGCAACAGACACAAATAGCCAATGAGAAATGGTGGCAAATATTATATATTGCATAGTATTTCGTGTGGCTCTGCTTTTTGAACTCAGCTGTTCCAGATGTATATCATCTGAGTTTCTATGTTAGAATGCTAGTCTCAGTTTCTATCTATTTTATTTGTCATAGGTTTTCATAAAGCCCTTGTCCTCTGGTAAACAAGATCTGAGGGCTTAAGTTTAGGTCCAGTAAACACACCAGTAGGAGTGACATCCTGCACTGAACAGCAAGAATGAGGCACACAGAAAGGAAAATATTTTAATAGAGACCCATATTTGAGGATAGATCTGCCAAAACAAGCCAAGCAGTATAAGGTGTCTTCATAGTACATGGATACACCTGCTTTTCCCACTTAATCCTGCTTTTTTTTTAACACCAAGTTCAGAATCTTCTCACAGTTTCATAAAGTATTTCCTCTAAGTTGTGTCATCTCATACTGTACATAGTGTACATAGTGCTCCTCAGTTGTCCCATATAAGGTGTTCTGAAACAGCTATTGAAAATGAAAACTATTTCTAGTTTATATTAGTAAATTACACCAAATTACAATTGGATTACATTCAAATATCGACACTGTATAGATCATAGATGAAAAAACATCCAACTCCACTGGAGAGCATCACAAATCGCCATCCCCATGTGCTGGATTCTGTATTTAGACCTCAGACTTTGCTGAAAGCCCTGTAAAATCATTTGCAGAAACAGTTGATGTTGTGGCGCTCATTCACCTACATCACAGGTTATGTCTTTTGTTTCCTGATTGGATGACAAACATTCCAAAAAGAAGACTAATGAATAGCAGATAATACCCTTCCTGTATGAATTTTCATAATTAGCATTGTTCCCAAACATCTAAAGCTATTCCTGGCCTGAAATGTGATATAAGATTGATTCCTATAGTGTACAGGTATACAGTTGATATCCTTGGATCACAAAGACTCTTGGGTAGCATAGCTGCAGTTTTCAAAGAAACCCAAGGCCTTGTCTACATGATAAATTGTACCAATTTAATGAAATGTATGTAGAAACTGATGTTAAACTGATGGAACTCTCATATTGGTTTAAGAGTCATGGAAATGAGTGCGTGTACCCACAGAGGCACTGAAATGTGTCCACACAAATGTGTTGGAATGACTTAATGAAATCAGTTTCTAAACTGATTTAGTTTAAAATGTATAATTTTCTCATGTAGACAAGGTGTAAGGGAGTTAGGTTCCCAATTCCCATTGAATTTCAATGTGATTTGGGTGCCTCACTCCATCAAGCTTCCTTTGAAAATCCCAACCCTAGTGATTAGAACTAGGATTCAGGGCTCCTGGGTTGTATTCACAGCTCTCTTCAAATTTAGGTTTTGCCTAGATTAGAAATTAAAGTTGCGTTGTTAGCTAATGTGCTAGCAACACATTTTACATCCTAGTCTAGACAAGGCTTTAACATGAATTCACTTTAATCTGTTTCCAATCTGCAAATGGGGATAATACTTATCTACCTCACAGGGGCATTGTGAGGTTAGCAGGGGCGGCTCTAGCTTTTTTGCCGCCCCAAGCATGGCAGGCAGGCTGCCTTCGGCGGCATGCCTGCGGGAGGTCCCCGGTCCCGCGGATTCGGCAGCATGCCTGCAGGAGGTCCACCGGTCCCGCGGCTTCAGCGTACCCGCCGCCTAATTGCCACCGAATCTGCGGGACCAGCAGACCTCCCCCAGGCAAGCCGCCGAAGGCTGCCTGACTGCCGCCCTTGCAGGGACCGGCAGGGCGCCCCCCGCGGCTTGCCACCCCGGGAACACGCTTGGAGCACTGGTGCCTGGAGCCACCGCTGGAGGTTAGGCCAGATTCTGAAGCCCTTCAATTGAATAGCAGTTACCTCAGCAACTAGTACCATTGACTTCAAACAAGTGGCACTCAAAGTGAGAACTGCAGAAGCTGATTAACATACCTCCAGGTCTCAAAGCACTTTCTGTGTGTAATATAATCAGCATTTCTAAAGTGCCTATTGCTATAGTATTTAGTTAAATGTACTAGGATAAAAGATCAAAAATTTGGAGGGGAGGGGAAGGTCATAAAAGGGAAACATAGCAGTGTTGTGTAAGTTATTCCTGTGTAAAGAGCTCCTTAGATGAGTTGTAGCGTTTTGACATTAGTTCAGCTCCCTTTGGTAAACTCTTTTGCATCTTCTCAACAATGAGAGAGGCTCCTTGAGATGCTCACCAATAATTCACTCCAGAATGTAGAGTAAAACAGTATTAAAGAATAGAGTAGGTTCTCTCCTGTTATGGCAATTCATAAAAACCTTCTCGAATCACGCAGACACCCATGATAAATTAACAAGAGGTAGATTAGAGGCAGTAGAGTAAAAACAGTGAGTCATCTTCTGGAAGCTACAAGTAGATTACAAAGAAATTCATCACCCTTCAGGGTAAGTCAGGGGCTTGTAATGGGACCTCTCACTGTTTGCTTGTTTAAGTGAAAATTTCAGATAGATTAATGGTCTCATTGAAATGATGCAAAACTCAGGGTAACAAAACCAGCTCTAAAGAAGGGGTGACAATAAATGTGATATTTTTAGGAAAAACAATTTTTAAAAATGTATAGTTGACATCATACACATTTCTGTCTCCAAGGCAAATGTTATCTTTCAGCAGTGTAAAATTCAGCTCCCTCACCAAAAAAGATATCTTACAACATATGACTTTGCTGTTTTTTAAAAGGGTACACTCTAGTGCTTAGCATAGTAGAGTGGGACCCAAGAGATAATGGTTGTGACATTCCCCTCTGGTGTTATCTGGACCTGTGATCTGCTAGGTCACTCCAGTCTTTGACTCTGGGAGCCAGCCTTACCCTGCTCTGCTGTGAGAACACCCACTCCTGGGCTGTTCACGCAGAGCCTCTGGCATGTAAGCTGCTCCTTGGATTGTGCAACCAAATGACACTAGCCAATATCTCTGGTCCCAGCACAATCCCAGGAACTTCCGTCTTGCAGTGTCCAGTTATGCCCGCTAGACGCTGCAAGCTTATATGAGTTTGTCAATTTAACAAAGAAATTGATATGTACCTGGCCTGTTATCCCAAGGGGAGTCTCTGACACGCTTCAAACCAAACACACTGCTTCAGGTACAATAAACAAACAGATTTATTAACTATAAAGATAGATTTTAAGTGATTATAAATCAAAACATAAGTCAGATTTGGTCAAATGAAATAAAAGCAAAATGCATTCTAAGCTGATCTTAACAGTTTCAGTGCACGTACAAACTTAGATGCTTCTCACTACAGGCTGGCTGCTCTTCAGCCAGGCTCTCCCCTTTGATCAGCGCTTCAGTTGGTTGGTGGTGTCTGTAGGTGTAGGTGGAAGAGAGAGGAAGACCACAGCAAACGTCTCTTCCTTTTATCATGTCCTTTCCTCCCCCTTGGCTTTGCCCCCCGCCCTTCAGAGTCAGGTGAGCATTGCTGAGTCTCTCCAAGCAAGGTTGAGCAATTCCCCTGGTGTGGCCTCATGCAGGTGTCATTGCATTGTAGCTCCCTTGCTGGACAATGGCTGTTGATGGGTGGTTTGACACCCCGCCCGGGGGGTTGGTTACTTTCCTTGCTGTTGCCTCTGGGGAGCTAATATCTGGCTAATTCCCCCAACTCACAGCATGTTTTAGTGACAACCATACAACACAAGTCTCATAACTTCATATGCATTAATGATATACATATATGGACAGAGAAATGACTTTCAGCAGATCATAACCTTTCCCCTGATACCTTACAAGGCATGCTTTATACGTAAGATCCCAATTATATGAAAATGAGAAATATGGGGATTCCAGCATGCTCCCCCAAGGTATAGAATGTCACAATGGTTCAACAGACTTTCTCTGTGACATTGTGCAAGTCATTTTATCATTTTGTGCCTCGGTCGCTCATCTAGAAAATGGGGAAATAAAAGGAGATAATTCTTCCCTAAGTAGGGTGTTCTGAGGATAAATTAATTACTGGTTCACAGGTGCTCAGATACTGTGGTCAGGGCCAGCTCCAGGCACCAACCGAGCAAGCTCGTGCTTGGGGCGGCAGATTCTACAGGGCAGCATTCCGCCCAATCCTAGGGCGGCACGGACGCTTTCTTTTTTTTTTTTGGTTTGCCGATCCAGCTGCCCTGTAGGGGGCGGTGGTGCAGAGGAGGGGAGCGCCCTGCTGGCAGCGGGCTGCGCGCTCCGTCTGCCCCAGCTGGTGCCAGGTCTGTAGCAAGCCCAGCAGGGCAGCCGTGTCCTTCCCCCCCCACTGACTGGAGCGGCACGGAGCCTCCCGGCAGGCGGCGCAGCAATCAGGGCCGCGTGGCAAGTGCGCCACTGAAGCTCTGGCTGCCCCCCATCTCCCTCCCCCCCCCCGCTCACTCTCCCTGCCCCCCACTAGCTGGGGCACATCTGTAGCGCAGGGAGTCCCCCTGCACCCTGGCTCCGGCCGCGCTGCAGGGTTTTGGGTTTTTTTTGCTTTGCTGCTCTGGCCGCGCCACAGGTTTGTTTTTGTTTTTTGCTTGGGGCGGCAAAAAAGCCAGAGCCGGCCCTGACTGTGGTGATGATCCTCTTATGAGTAGGTAGATGGGTCAAATGAATTTTCGGTAAAAAAGCTTTTACAAAACCTACTGTGTAACCAATGGCAATATTTCTATGGCCTTTATTAAACATCAGTCAATAGTAGCAGTTTCTGAAGAAAAGACTCATTCCCCTGTCCTGTTTGCAGTCAGGGAATTGTAGCATTGTGAAAGTGCATTGGAATCTGAAAGTGAAGTTGACAGGAAATGATTACACCAAAGTGAAAGTGACTAGTCATTTTATTGTCCTAACTGAGAGAAATATAGAAAGGAAAGAGAATAAATTGTAAGAACATTTGATTTTTAAAATTCGTTCAGTTTAGATTATCAAAAGTGTCATTAATAACAGAGCTAAGGAAAATGTTATTTTTAAATGGGGCTGGACCATCTCTTTCCATATACGTGAGTGGGGGATGCACACTGTGGGCAGATCTTTCACACAGAGAGGTCAGAGGGAATACTACGCTCCATCCTTGAGACCTCCATGTAAGCCCCTCATTGGAGATCCATGGGGTTAATATAACAATGGCCATACTGGGTCAGACAAATGGTCCATCTAGTCAGTATCTTGTCTTCAACAGTGGCCAGTGTCAGATGCTTCAGGAGAATGAACAGAACAAGACAATTATTGAGTGATCTATCCTGTATTGTCTACTCCCACCTTCTGGCAATGTTCTTGTGTTCAAATAGGGAGAAGAGAACATTGTTACACCATATGCAAACCCACTTGAAGTTTGTGGGTTTGAATCTGCCCTCAAAACTAAGTACAACATTTAACATGTTGGTAAAACTTCTAATCAACCATTGAAAATAATCTTAGCAGTGTAGCTCCTCCAGCTGCCCACATCAGGAAGTAGAGTGTCAAATTAGAGTGGGACAGGAAAAGAAGGAAATATTACTTAGTACTTTTATCAGAGGAGCTCTGCTCTCATTCTCTTATATTCCAACTAATCATCTCTTCCATATTCTTATTACCCCTTACACTTGGACCACCCATCTCCTCATTCAACTCCTTGAAACACATTTCTCCCACAATGCCTCTCAGTTATGGTGTCTGCACCATTTTGAGAATGAATCTTCAGCCTTTGTACAGTATCATGAATGAGTTAGACCAGGGCTGGGCAAACTTTTTGGCCTGAGGGCCACATCTGGGTGGGGAAATTGCATGCAGGGCCATGAATGTAGGGCTGGGGCAGGGGGTTGGGGTGTGAGAGGGAGTGCGGGGTATGGGAGGGGGTGCAGAAAGGGGCTCAGGGCAGGGGCTCAGGGCAGGGGGTTGGGGTACAGGGAGTGCGGAAGGGGGCTCAGGGCAGGGGGTTAGGGTGCAGGAGGGGGTGTGGAGTGCAGGAGGAGGCTCAGGGCAGGGGGTTGGGGTGCAGGAGGGGGTGTGGAGTGCGGGAGGAGGCTCAGCACAGGGGGTTGGGGTGCAGGAGGGGTGGGGCAGGGAGCTCAGGGCAGGGGGTTGGGGTGTGGGGTGCAGGAGGGGTTTGGGGTGCAGGCTCCTTGAGCGGCTCTGGGTTGGCAGCGGGGCTAAGGCAGGCTCCCTGCCTGCCCTGGCCTCACGCGGCAGCTGGCACCACATCCCTGCGGGGGGGCGCAGAGGGCTCCGCACGCTGCCCTCACCTGCGGGTACCTCCCCTGAAGCTCCCAATGGCCGCGGTTCCCCATTCCCAGCCAATGGGAGCTGTGGGGGGCGGTGCCTGCAGGCAAGGGCAGCGCGTGGAGCCCTCTGCCCCCAGGGGCTGCAGGGACGTGGTTCCGGGAGCGGCATGGGGCCAGGGAGCCTGCCTTAACCCCGCTATGCCATGGGGCTAGCAATCCTGCAGGCCGTAGTTTGCCCACCCCTGAGTTAGACTGCAAGCTATTTACAGTTTGTTTGTACAGCACCCACCATCCTGATGACGCTTAGTTTTAGAGCTGGTTGAAATTTGTGTTGAGGGTGTGACGTGTTGTGTGTAGTTTGTGGGTTTGGGGATTTTTATTTTTTTTATGAAAAACTGCTTTTCAACTAAAACAAAACCATTTTTATTTTGGTCAATGTTTTCTGGGTTTTTTTTGTTTGGTTGTTTAAAAAAATTCAAAAAGAGGGAGAAACCAAAACCCAGAATATTCTATTTTCAGCAAAAGTTTTCTGTTTTCAAAACCTAGAGTTTTTTATTAAATTAGTTTCCATACTTTTCACAAACCAAAAATTTTCAGGTTTCATTTTTTTCACTGAAAAATGTTTGTGGAGTAATGGATCTAAACAATGGTTTACTTTCCTGCAAAGAACTTTTGTGATGCAGTTAAGTGGCACAGGTAACCTCAGGTACACAGAAACTTGGTGGCGGAGTGTAAACACCAGGAGTCCCTTGCTTTAACCTCTTACACTATACTGCTGAATGGCTATACGGGGAAAAAAGAGGCTTAAGGCACAAAGCAAATTAAATATCAATGACGTTATGAAAGGGATAATTAAAAAAAAGGTTTTTCTTTTATCAGACAATTGTCCTTCTCCCACAATATGCTATACAGCGTACAGATCCCAGGAGAGGGAGAATAAATGATTTAATCATTTACTCTTTGAAAGAAAGCAGCCAGGAGGTTAACATAATGAAGCAAATTATCTTTAAGAAATTGGAAGCAGCTGCTCAGTTTTTCAGTGCTAATTCAAACTGTCATGGTGGCAGGTAAATCCACATACATGACAGTTAGCATTTGACTTCAGTTAGTGGAAGTCAGTAGTTAGCAGCACTTGGTACAGCACAAGCATTTAATGTTCTCTGGTTGCTATGTAAATTAAAAGCAGCCTGAAAGACTGCCAAGAGAAATCTGACAGCGGAGAGGACTTGTTTTCCCCCCAGCAGGACCTGGAGTTGTAAATTAGGTTAAACAGAAAAAGAACACACACATCTTTCAAGGGAACTGGAGTGGCAATGATCAAACTAGAAAAAGTAATAGTGCAGAGAACCTGATAGAGATTAAAAATGGAAAAAGCACTGGTAGACAAGGGTGCTAGAACAATTTGTGTAGAGGGGGTGCTGAGAGCCCTTGAACCAAACTGTAAAGCCTGCATATGATGATAACTACTTCAAGCCAGGGGCTGTGGCAGCACCCCTAGTTCCCGTGCCTATGTGTAGAGTCAACCACAGTTTAATTGACAGCATAAAGAAGCTGGGAATATTCGGGTCAGACTGAAATAATCACAGTAAACTTATACTTTACAATATGTGAACAAAGATTTTATGATAACCATAGGTCCTAGCTTATAATTTCTCTTGGTTTATGGGAATTAGGAGTTGAGGATACTAAGGAACCATCATGACCTAATTTTAAATGACAAACCCATGTAAATGTATTACAAAAAAGTGCTATTTTGCTGGAACTACTACAATAATAAGAGTGATTTAGGCCATGTCTACACTACCACTTATGTCAGTATAACTTATGCCACTCAGGGGTGTGAATAAGCCACCGCCCTGAGCGACATAAGTTACACCCACCTATGTGCCAGTATGGACAGCGCTATGTTGGCAGGAGAAGTTCTCCTGCCAACATAGCTGCCGCCGCTTGTTGGGGGTGGATTATTTAAGGCGATGGGAGACCTCTCTGCTGTCAGTGTAGAGCAGCTCCACTAGAGACCTTGCTGCTGTGAGCTATTGATTGTAGCCATAGCCTATATCAAATCAAAAGGTAATTAAATATTACATTTCCCAGAAGAAAAATCTTCTTTGTTTTATAACACTGGGCTTTGCATAAATATACAGCATTTAAGTACATTTCAGGAAGTCAGCATTTATATATCCACTGTAATCAAAGAGGATGAATATTAAGCCCCACACCACTCCTCTGAGATAGGAAGCCTTATTACACCTATTTTACTGATGGAGAAACTGAGGCATGGAGAAGTGAAGTAAGGTGACTCACGTAATACAACAAGTTTGCAGCAGAACGGGGAACAGAACCCAGAAATGGCAAAATCCCTAGTCTCATGATTCAGCTATGAAAGGACACTTTCTCCCCTTTAGGGAATGAGTCGTTAGTTATCCAATTTTTCTTTTTATATTAAAAAAGAGAAATCAAGATATTGGCAGTGAGAATTTTATTGAAATAATTCCCTCCAATCCACAAATATGTGCCATTGATTAAATTTTATTTGGTTCACTACTTGAAGGAATTCACTATACTAGTAATCAGCTATTATTTTCGTTGGGCGGGGAGACGGATAACAAAAATACAAAAGATACATAATTCATAGAAAGTGTTCTTCTGCCTTAGAAACAGTCAATGTTTCCCAGTCATACAGTGGTCTACAATGTCCATCTGAGGATTTTCAGGATGCTAAATCCTTCATCAAAATTCATCTCTAATGCTGAAATGTGGCTGATCCTCAGGTTTAAAGTTCTGATTGGGGCTGCCATCCTCATTCAGAATTCTTTGAGAAGTGTAGCCAACAATAGGATATTTGGCTTTGTACACATCATTGAAGATATCATCCAGGGATTTTAGCTCTTCTTCCGTGAGTCCTGTCTAAATGAAATATGGGCAAGAAAAAATGGCAGGTATTTACATATGTCTTTATTTATGTTGATCATCCTAGCCTGGACGCCAGCCTTCAGATTTAATTTGCACGGCACAGAAACAATGGAGGGTTTAAGTAATTGGCAATGAGTTATTTATCATAGAACCTTTCACCCCTAGGTCACTTATTCAAATTCAGCCCAGTAGTGACAAAGCCTGACATCCTCAGGTAAAGTGAGTTGTTGGCTTCAATTCATTTCCAAAAAGCACCATCACAGTTGGCCCATTTGGTATTCTCAGCAGAGACACCAAGGACTGCATTGGTCAAGGAAACTGAACTACACATTTTTAGATGCTGTCTCTCTAGACAGTTGTTAAAGTATGTTGATGGGGCAGCTGCTGCCCAAGTTGTGTCTGTTCTACTGATGGAGAACTTCTCTCTCTAGGGCTCTCAGTTTGGTAGCTTTCACCAGTCCTAAGTGCACTTTTTTTTTATTTTAAATTTAAAGAGTAGCTAAAACCAATGTTAGAGGAAAACGTGTGTAAATCTATATAATGGAAGGTGTCTCAATCAAGTCAAAAGATATTATGGCATTTCTTAGAAAATGATAGGATAAGAAGAGGATCTGTTCTGTTCCAGCCACAGAGGTCAGCATGAAAGGAGGTGCGAAGCTGAGAGTGGGAGAAGGCAGCTTCAGAGGAGGATGATTAGGAATTAAGAACAAATGAGTATGTTCTTTGTATTTAAATAGAGTTTGAAGTTTCCTAAAGATTTAATGGAAGGTGTCTCAATCAGATCAAAAGGTACAGGTCTGTCGCATCTTACGCGCATTTAACATGCGCGATTTCGGCTTTGTGCAGTCGGCAAAAACACACACACACACAAAAAAGAGAGAAAAAAAACAATTTATGTTCTGTGTCTGTAGTGCGGACGATTCTGCCCGCCATTAAAGTCAATGGGATTTTGGCTATACGTGGTTTTCGCTTTACGCGCTGACCGCAGAACGTAACCCCCGCGTAAGATGTGAGAGACCTGTATTACGGCATTTCTTAGAAAATAAAATATTTTCCTTATTTATAGGATTGGGCTTTGAATAAATATACAGTAGGGGAATATATTTTAGGGAAGCCAAGAAAAAGATTGAAATTTTGCAAAGAAGGAATTAAACAAACAATCCCATTTCTTACTGTGTCATGAGTGAGATCTTCTGGGTCAAGTGACATCTTTGCAACTCCTCGTGTTGAGTCCTTCCCAACGAGGGCGTTGTATGGGGCACCTTTCCCATAAAATTCTGTTCAAGGAGAGGAAATCTAGTAATGTTCAGACTATTGACAATGAAAACAACAGGCCAGATTAAGCATCTGCTTATACCAGCATGAAAGGAGCCCATTATACTCCTAAATGAGCCAAAACCAAGGACTTGGATCTGAGCCCTTTTCCTCCTAAAATTTTGGTGACGTCTCAAGACAAACTAGCTTACTTGGACTAGTTAACGTGGCCTAAAATGGCAACTGCCTGTCTTCACTAAGATTGTAATACAGCTGCTGCCCAAGTTGTGTCTGTTCTACTGATGGCGAATTTCTCTCTCTAGGGCTCTCAGTTTGGTAGCTTTCACCAGTCCTAAGTGCACTTTTTTATTTTAAATTTAAAGAGTAGCTAAAACCAATGTTAGAGGAAAACGTGTGTAAATCTATATAATGGAAGGTGTCTCAATCAAGTCAAAAGATATTATGGCATTTCTTAGAAAATGATAGGATAAGAAGAGGATCTGTTCTGTTCCAGCCACAGAGGTCAGCATGAAAGGAGGTGTGAAGCTGAGAGTGGGAGAAGGCAGCTTCAGAGGAGGATGATTAGGAATTAAGAACAAATGAGTATGTTCTTTGTATTTAAATAGAGTTTGAAGTTTCCTAAAGATTTAGGATGTTTAAGAAGAAAAATGGGATAATGTGAAGGGGGAAAAACTCCCTGGGGAGAAGCCAACTCACCTTTTCCTGAAGTGACATCAAATACTACTCCCTTCACGGCCATGTAAATAGGCTGGCCCTCCTGGAAAGAAAGAGAGAGGCCAGCAGGTGCTCAAAATAAAGCCAGTATGTGTACAGCACATTGAGGAGAGAATGAACCCCATACTATGTGTTCTCTCGCAACTTAAATCACGATCAATGCACACAAGATTCACAGCCTGGAGTTTTCATTCATCCCCAAATCAATTACATGCTGCAAAAAAAATGAATAAAGATTTCTCTGTGGGTCTCTGGGCCGCAAGAAGCTGGTTTTCTATACCTTGCCATTATGACTGCTGTCAGCTGCCAAACAGTCTTGCATCCCTGTGTCAGCTGCTGGCACTATACAGTAAAGAGGCGATATTCTGAGCCAAAGGCAGAGATGGGGGAGGGAACAGAGGCTGCAAAGCCTCCAGGTCACATGCAGGTTAGTGTACAAAAAAATCAGTATTCATCATGTGATAATTACATGAATAATTTCCACTGGGTATTCAGTGATGTGTAGTTCACTGGTATCTAGCTGTGATGCCAAGTTCTGAGTGTCTGCATTCTGAAAACCATGTTGTACATGGAGAAGATGTAGACTTCTGTTCTCACTATTGGAGCTTGTTTTCACTATTAGGACACCAAATACTAGTGGAATAGGTATGTTAAAGCCCTGTTTATTTCTGTGCTGCATCAGTGTGTCTCTTGCTCCCATAGATGATAATTCTTGAAATTCCTGGAATAAACACTGGTACTTGAAATAGTCTATGAGAATCTTTATGGATTTAGCCCCAGAAAATGATGAAAGTTCATGGAAGAAACTATTGTTTGGAATCTAATAGTCAGACAATACACTTCCCCCTTCTGTGCCTTTTCTGGAGTCAGTTCATAATACTTGTTTGTTCCATGATGATTAAGTAAATGGGGGGAGGAATAGCTCAGTGGTTTGAGCATTGGCCTCCTAAACCCAGGGTTTTGAGCTCAATCCTTGAGGGGGCCACTTAGGAATCTGGGGCAAAATCAGTACTTGGTCCTACTAGTGAAGGCAGGGGACTGGACTGGACTCAACAACCTTGCAAGGTCCCTTCCAACTCTATGAGATAGGTATATCTCACTATATTTAAAAAAAAAAAAAAAATCTGGAGGTGGATGTTTTCTGAGGTGAAAGGGTGTATGGCAGATGGTATTCTCCTTTGATCAAGAGGATAAAGCAAACACACGCACACACAAATCTGATCTTCTGCTGACATCTGTTTTGCTTAATAAACCATTGATTCCACTTTGTCCTTCCCTCAAAATCTATTTTCTCTGTCAATGAGATACTGGTTAGTGTTTCTTAGTTTCTGGAGACAACCCCAAAGAGGCCAACCAGCAAGCACTTCAGAGAAGAGAGCTGTATAAATTTAGCAAAGGATTTTATCATTTTGAATTTGTTAGCTAAGATTTTTTTTCATCATAGAAAACTAAAACTTCTGGAAATTGAATTCCTGTATTAATTCTATGATATTTTTAAAAACTGTCTACATACTTGACTTAATGAGCTAGAAGAATACATTAAGGCGGGGTGGCCAACCTGTGGCTCCGGAGCCACATGCAACTCTTCAGAAGTTAATATGCGGCTCCTTGTATAGAGACCGACTCTGGGGCTGGAGCTACAGGCGCCCCTGGCTCTGCCACAGGCCCTGCCCCCACTCCACCCCTTCCCGCCCCCCCCCCCAAGCTTGCTATGCCCTCGCTCCTCCCCCCCACCCCCGAGCCTTCTGCACGCCAAGAAACAGCTGATTGGGAGGTGTGGGGAGGGAGGGGGAGACGCTGATCGGCAGGGCTGCCGTTGGGCGGGAGGCACTGGGAGCATGGGGGGCGGGGGAGTGGAGCTGATGAGGGGCTGCTGACATATTACTGTGGCTCTTTGACAATGTACATTGGTAAATTCTGGCTCCTTCTCCGCCTCAGGTTGGTCACTCCTGCATTAAGGGAAAATTTTGAATCCATTGGCCTAAATGTCCTACCTGGCAGGCAAGGATTAGAGTAGGATGGATACTTCATTTAATCCCTACACATCTCTGAAGGCTATGGAATTAGCTCAGTGAGAACAATAACTTTGTAAATGTGATGAATTTTCTTTGAGGATTACCTCATTGGAGGGATCACCACAGGTTTTGGAAGAATAAATAGGTAGCTGTGATTCTGTAAAATTTTGAGGCATCGGTAGTTATAGTGCTAGTGATGAGGGAGAGAGTATCAAAAGCTCTGTATTCCAATATCCTATTGAGTGGTTTGGTATTTATGGTGAAGCACATTCTACAGATCTCTAAAACTGAGGAACTGTCTGTAAACACTCAGATGGGAGAAGATATCTGGTATCTGTTCTTTTTCTGTCAGGAAGGAAACAGGAAGAATATCCTGTTCTACCATTGTGGTGTTCATCCTGGGGAAAAGGGGAGGTCTGACAAACAACTAGAGACTTTGGGCCCATTGCCTGATTATTTTGATGGTTCTCTTGAGCAGCCTGGGAAAAACTGACCTGTTTGGATAGATGTTTAAGAACCTTGTCCCTACAATACCTGAGATATCCTTGAAACTGATTGTACTATTTGTACACTATGATTTGAAAAGGCATTTCTATGCCTGAGATGGGTAACTTGGTCTCTCTCACTAGACAAACTCTCAAACAGGGCTATCTACAGAAGAGTTTCCACCAATTGCACATTTTTGCTCTATTGTATACAGGGGCTATGCATAAGAACTGGTTAGAGAAAGAAATTAGAGTCAGGAAACCTGGATTCTCTTCCAAACTATTCACTGTTTGACTTTCAGCAAGTCACTTACCCACATTTGTTTAGTGTTTTGAAAACTTTGGATGAAAGATATAATACTAATAATTATGCTTTCTTTCCTCCTTCTCTAAAATACTTTAAAATAGTGCTAGGAAGAAAAAAAATATTACTTCAGAAATGTTGGTGTTCTGTTTTAAAAAAACGAAAGGAAATACACACACACTTAGTTGAGAGTTAAAGTTGTCAATAGATATCTATTTTATCTCATTTTTAGTTTAAAATAAAGTCAGGGGGTTAAGATCCCAGTAGAAACCTTATCTTTACTCCTTAGTCTCTCCATCATCCCCTTCAGCTATGAGTCACAGATGCCCAGTATCTCAGGGAAAAATTCTGGCCTGCAAACTGTTAATATACCACTAAACAGCTGTGACCAGACTTTCTAAAGTGCCCAGCAGCTAGCAGATCCTATTGAAATCAATGGGAGTTTTGAGGAGCCAAGCTATTTTGAAAATCAGGCCAATAAAGAACCAGACTCTCCCCCGCTTTCACAGTACAGGACAAGACCAAAACATGTAGTTACATCCATGGCTGACAGCTGACTGTTTCTGCTAGGCTTATTCAGTCTTTGCCTTACTGATTGTAACCATCAATTGCTATACTATCTACCAGTTCCTTCCCATTAATATATTGATCACTAACCTTTAACTTGCCTTGTTGACTGTTCACTTACTGACCATGTTACCTAATCTCACCAACCTCTGCCTCCTTTATCATGCCTTCTTTTGTCCCCACATTCCACTCCGCTACTCTTCTCTCTCTTCCTGACACTACAGTCTGATCCCCTCTACCGTTCTCATGCACCCAACACAACAATCTTCTTCCACCCCCAGCTCTGCCCTCTCCATCCACTATTAACCTCCTCTCCAACTCTCTTGACAACAAGGAGAGAGAAAAAAACTTTAATTTTGCTCTAAACAATATTAATTTGTTAAAATATATGTGGAAATATCAAGATGCATGCAAAAGAGAACAAAGGATTATCATTTTGTAATCCTTGTTCTCCCTTCCCCCAAACCTCCTCCAATGTCATTACTTATGCTATTTCTAAATGTAGATTGTAAGCCTGTTAGGCAGTATCCTGTAATTCTGCATCTGTATGTAAAGATCCATGTACTCCTAAGGCCCTGTATAAATCTGATCACCCTGGACTTTATAGCTGTCACTATATAGCACACCCCAATTACTCAGAACTTCATTGCAAGAGTACAAATAGAAGTTGGATCCTCCTGCTCCAAAATCATAGGCCCTTATTATACGGGCTAAAAGGGAATCGCAATAAGTTGTTTAAAATATAGGACCTATGACACATACAGTACTTGAGCAGTTCTATTGTTACCTAGTAGAGAGCAATGGTACATATACACACTAGCCAGCTCATTACAAAAACATGTCATATTAGCCTCTGCATATGATCCATAAGAGCCTGCCATGCCCATCATCCCACAGTGTGCTTGTCTTCACTGCAAAATTTTAACTTGAGTATTGCCCCATCCACACATACAGACCCTTAGTATGAGGGCTGTAGTGCTTTTAATTCTTATGGGCCAACCTGCCCAGTGACACAGACCAAATCTCAAGTTAGCACAACTCATCAGCTGCTAACAACCATTCTGTAATGTGGATGCAGGCTAGCACCTTTTTCCATCTGCTTTAGTCACTTCTCTGACCAAAGGAGGGGTGGTCCCCTCATCTTCACTATAAATTACACATCCTCATGATCTTGTATAGTATAAACTGGAAGTGTGTGTGTTGAGTGGGGGGAACAGAGTGCAGGTGATATCTCCATATAACAAAAGATCATACCACTGCGATTCATATATGCAATGGGGAAGACTTGTGTTTCTTTCATGTGGCAACAAGTGGTGTTCTTCCACTGGTAAGGAACAGAGTTAAGGTTGAGTTAGAGCCTTAACTGAAAATGTCCAGACTGTCAGATGTTTGTCATTGTAACTGCAGTGTTCTAATGCCCTGGCTTGCACAAGTTGGTTTCTTTTATCACGGTCTCCTCGTTTGTTCCCCAGCAATGTTTTTAGTCTAGTGGTGACTATGCTCCCCATTTGGAGAGAGCTGATTAGGCAGCTCCAGTGTGTGATGACACTTGGTCTCCTTTGACATGACAAGTTTTTAAATATCTAGGAGAGAGATGGAAGAGTTGGCATCAAACTGCTCCAGACACAGCAGGGCTGTGGCTAGTTTCTGGTGGGGGTGTCATGCATCCGGTAGTAACAACAACTCCACCCCGTCTCCGCAGGGGGCAGTGCCCTCCGCTCATGCAGCAGCGCCCTTCCCCCACCGCATCGCGCCCCCAGGGGCCGGCGCCCCCTCCCCAGCCGCATCGGCGACACCTCCCCCCCGCCCGTACCTCCTGCCCGCTGTATCTGGCCAGCTCGGACTCAGTGAAGAGCCGCACGGGGGTGGGGGCCGGGGCCGGCCTGAAGCGCAGCTGTTGCTGCTCCGCCAGCGCGGCCAAGGCGGCCAAGCAGCCCAGGGCCAGGGGAAGCAGCCGCCCGGGCCCACCGGCCATGGTGCAGCGGAGGCGGCCCGGTAGCTCCGGGGCGGGGCCAGGGCCTGCGAGGCGGGATCCAGGGAGGCTCTGGGCTGGTATCAGCCCCTTTGGGGAAACACCCTCCGCCCGCCCCACCCCTGCTCCTGCTCCGCCCAATCACCCCGCCCCCCACCAGCTCTGCAGCTCCCCCACCCCGTCCCATCCCCCGCGCCGCGACCCCCTCCCCCCCAGTAATTTGTACCGGCTTCCCCCCCCTCGTCGGCTCTGCCTACCACACAGCACCCCCAGGTCCTCCCACACCAGCCCTGCAGCTCCCCCAACTCCCTCACCTACCCCCATTCCACACCACCTGGGCAGCTCCCCCCAACTCGAAACCCCACACCTCCCCTTTATCTACACCAGCCTTGCAGCATCCTCCAAGTCCCAACCCCTATGTCCCCCCACACCCACCCTGCATCTCCCCAACTTCAAATCCCTTACCTACACCTACCCCACAGTAGTCCTGCATCTCCCTTCAAACCATTCTCCTAACTCCAATTCTTCGCCTTCATTCCAATTCCTACCTCTCATCAGCCCTGCATCTTCCCCCAGACCACTCTCCTAACTCCTGTTCACTTCCAACCCCTACCTCTGCCCAGTCTTGCATCTTCTCCTAATTCCAACCCTTCATATTCCCTCCCCAACTGCTGTCCCTCATTGCCACCAACCACCATCCCCTCGCAAGTCTTGCATCTCCCCAACTCCAGCCCATCACCTTCTCAACTCCAGCCATCCAATCCTATATCTTTCCCACTAACCCCACCTCCCATACTGACACCTTCATCCCTGACTTAGACCTCAATCCGTTGCCTGTACCCTAGCTCAACCCTATCTTCCTCCTAACCCACAATCTAATCTCAGCTCCACTGTTTTCCTTAACTTCCTAACTTCCTTCCTAACTTCAGCCTCTGGTTTTTCTTCTAACCTCCCCCTACCATCTCGCCAACACAAACCCCCCCTAACACAGCTAACCCTCCCTCTCATCTCAAGGCCTAATCTTAGCTGTTTGTCATTTCTTTTACACCACACCCTAGTTCAACTCCCCCTTTTTTCCTATGAGGTATATGAATTAGATAAGGATGTGGACAAATTGGAAAGAGTTCAGAGAAGAGCAACAAAATGAGTAAAGGTTTAGGCTACGTCTACACTACCCGCCCGGATCGGCGGGTAGAAATCGATATAGCGGGGATCGATGTATCGCGTCTTGTCTGGACGCGATACATCGATCCCCGAACGCGCTCCCACCGGCTCCGTAACTCCAGCAGGGCGAGCGGAGTTAGCGGAGTCGACGGGGGAGCCCCGGACATCGATCCTGCGCTGTGAGGACGCGAGGTAAGCACGGGTAATTCGAAATAGGATACTTCGACTGCAGCTACGCTATTCTCGTAGCTGAAGTCGCGTATCTTATTTCGATCCCCGCCCCTAGTGTGGACCAGCCCTTAGAGAACTTGACCTATGAGGAAAGGTTAAAAAAAACTGGGCATGTTTAGTCTTGGGAAAAGAAGGCTGAGGGGCAACCTGGTAAGTCTTCCAATGTGTTTTTATAAAGGTCTTTTATAAAGAGGAGGGTGATCAATTGTCCTCCAGGTCCACTGAAGATAGTACAAGAAGTAATGGGCTTAATCTGCAGCAAGGGAGATTTCGGTTAGGTATGAGGAAAAACTTTCTAATTTTAAGGGTAGTTAAGCTCTGGAATTGGCTTCCAAGGGAAGTCATTGGAGTCCCCATCATTGGAAGCGTTTAAAAACAAGTTGGACAAATACCTGTCAGGGATGGTCTAGGTTTATTTGGTTCTGCCACAGTGCAGGGGGCTGGAGTTGATGACCTCCCCAGCCCTACATTTCTATGATTCTGTGAGTACTGCAGGTATTTATATGTAGCAGTCTGACAGTGTTTGATATTCCTGTTTAAACAAATTGATGTATTTTTTTTGCAAAAGTACAGGGGAAGAGTTTAAGCAAATGCATATATGCATAAAAATTAAACAAGGATCTGTAAAATGCCTGTTATTACTCAGAGGAAGAATAATTAGTGGTTCACAGCTGTAATTGGTAGAGTGGTATTCCTTGAGGTACAAGCAGCCAGAATTGTAACCTACAATAGCTAATAAAAGATTCTTTCATTCCATTCTCTGAAGTTTCTCTGCTTGCTGTCTCAGATGATTATGCAGAAAACCGGGGAAAATAAGGAACGTTCAATCTTTGCAACTTAGGCCCCGTCCAGACTACCCGCCCGGATCGGCGGGTAGCCATCGAAGTATCGGGGATCGATCTATCGCGTCTCGTCTGGACGCGATAGATCGATCCCCGAACGCGCTACTTCGAACTCCGGTACTCCTGCAGGGCGAGCGGAGTACCGGAGTTCGAAGTAGGAGCCGCGAACTTCGATCGCGGCGCCGCGCGGACGCGAGGTAAGTCGCGTTAGTTCGAACTAAGGTACTTCGACTTCAGCTACGCTATTCGCGTAGCTGAAGTCGAAGTACCTTAGTTCGATCCCGCCCCTAGTGTGGACCAGCCCTTAAAAATGCTAAGATTTTCAAGCTAAGGAGCAAGTGGAAAAATATGAATGGAGATAGATTCCAATTCTCAAATAATATGATTTCTCCCTGCTAGAAAGTATTTTGTAGGGAAACATCCTGCACTGGAAAGGGGATTGACAAAATAGATCTAATGTCTGTGATTCTGTATAGAATGAAAATCAGGTTAAACTATTCTTTTCAATTCAGGTTCTGGTACCTCCCTCGTCAACGTAGAATCTGAGTGCCTTCTAGTAGTAGCAGTGTGACTAATATCAGTCGTGTGGACTGTTTTTGTGGAACACAATCTGATCTATCATAAGGTATTCTTGTAATTACTGATCCTACTACAGTCATACTGTGAAAGGCAGAGTTTTCAGTAAATATACTTGCAAAAAACTAAAAGGCATTTTCAATACCATTTTGTGTGTACTTGAAAGTTTTTTAGATATGGTCCAAAGCTTGCTAAAACCAAGTGTGTTTCATATTGGATTTTTGTACAGTTTTCCCTTATCCTGTGAAAACTGTATGTTTCTTGTTTAAACCATCTTCATTATTAAAATTTTTGAATAGTCTTGGGCTGAGAACTTTGGTACCACACTAGAAAACCCCCAATAATTGATAATTCCCTGTTAACAGGAAATTTGATCATATTTGATACTGGGAAAATGAATGGAGAGATAATTATTTTTCCTCCTGTGAATTTTTCAAGAATCTTGTAATATATTGGAATTTATTAGTAGACCATTGAAAACAGAACATAAATTTTCTAGGAAGTTAGCTCTCTGGAAAGGTTAATATAAAATTGATCCTGAATATCAACATCTGAGAAAAGTGGGCCTGACCCTGAGGTTATATCTTCACTGCAGAGTTTACCTGGGTCCAGACACCCAGGTATGGGTATCTGGGTTAGCCAAGACTACCTGCAAGCATCCATAACTTGAAGCCACACTTAAGTCATGATGCATACCTATCAAGCCGCATCCACATTGGTCCCACAATAGCCTGAATTATACACTAGGATTTCTGGGACCATAGCCGACGGTTCTTAGTGCTGCACTAAGCCGAGCCTCTCTATGAATTGCTTCACAGGGTATTGTGGGAAAACTTGTCTTTCCTTTCTGGGTCTCTGTTGAGAAAGGAATCTCTCAGCAAACTGTACAGTCTCGGAGGCTTTTAAAATGGTTTGGTTCTGTCCTAATAGAAGACTAACATAAGAACAGGCATACTGGGTCAGACCAATGGTCCATCTAGCCCAGTATCCTGTCTTCTGACAGTGACTTCCAGATGCTTCAGAGGGAATGAACAGAACAAGTTAATTATCAAGTGTTGCATCTCCAGTCATCCAGTCCCAACTTCTGGCAGTGAGAGGTTTAGGGACACCAAAGCATGAGAGTGCATCCCTCACCATCTTGGCTAATAGCCACATCCTGTCCTCCATTAATGTACCTAATTCTTTCTTGAACCCATTTATACTTTTGGCCATCATTGTGTATACATAGTTGGAGTTATGTTTTCCAATGTGCAGTACTTTGCACTTATCAACATTGAATTTGTTGTTTTGCCATTTTGTTGTCCAGTCAACCAGTTTTGAGAGATCCACTTCACGGTCAGCTTTGGACTTAAGTATCTTGAGTAATTTTTGTATTGTCTGCAAATTTTGCCACCTTATTGTTCACCCCCTTTTCCAGATCACTTATGAATATGTTGAACAGCACTGATCCCAGTACAGATTCTTAGGGGACCCCATTATTTACCTTTCTCCACTGAAAATTGGCCATTTATTTCTATCCTTTGTTTCCTATCTTTTAACCAGTTACTAATCTATGAGAGGACCGTCTCTCTTATCCCATGACTTCTTATTTTGATTAAGACCCTTTGGTGAAGGACCTTGTCAGTGGCTTTCTGAAAGTCCAGCTACACAATATCAACTGGATCACACTTGTCCACATGTTTGTTGACACCCCTCAAAGAATTCTAATAGATTGGTGAGGCATGATTTCACTTTACAAAAGCTGCGTTGACTCTTTTCCCAACATAACATGTTCTACTATGTGTCTGTTAATTCTATTCTTGACTACAGTTTCAACTAATTTGCCCATACTGAAGTTAGGCTTACTGGCCTGTAATTACCAGGGTTGCTTCTGTAGCTTTCTTAAAAAATAGGCATTTCATTAGCTACTCTCCAGTCACTGGGTATGCAGGCTGATTTAAGAGATAGGTTACATACTACAGTTAGTAGTTCTGCACTTTCATATTTTAGTTCCTTCAGAACCCTTGGGTGAATACCATCTGATCCTGGTGACTTATTACTATTTAAGTCAGGGGTTCTCAAACTGGGGGTCACCAGGTTATTACATGGGGGGCTATAAGCTTTCAACCTCCACCCCAAACCCCGCTTTTCTTCCAGCATTTATAATGGTGTTAGATATATAAAAAAGTGTTTTTGATTTACAAGGGGGGTCGCACTCAGAGACTTGCTATGTGAAAAGGGTCACCAGTACAAAAGTTTGAGAACCACTGGTTTAATGTATCCATTTAGACTCAGAGACTTTAAGGTCAGAAGGGGCCATCGTGATCATCTAGTCTGACCTCCCCGCACATTGTAGGCCACAGAACCTCATCCACCCCCTCCTTTAATAGACCCCTAACCTCTGGCTGAGTTACTGAAGTCCTCAAATCTTGATTTAAAGACTTCAAGTTACAGAGAATCCACCATTGACACTAGTTTAAACCGGCAAGTAACCCATGTCCCATGCTGCAGAGGAATGCGAAAAACCCCCAAGGTCTATGCCCATCTGACCTGGGGGGAAAATCCTTCCTGACCTCAAATAAGGCAATCAGTTAGACCCTGAGCATGTGGGCAAAACCACCCAGCCAGACACCTGGGAAAGAATTCTTGGTAGTAACTCAGAGCCCTCCCCATCTAGTGTCCAATCACCAGCCATTGGAAATATTTGCTGCTAGCAGTCGCAGCTTGGCTACATGCTATTGTAGGCAGTGTCATCATAAACTTATCAAGCTCAGTCTTGAAGCCAGTTGGGTTTTTTGTCCCCACTGCACCCTTTGGAAGGCTGTTCCAGAACTTCACTCCTCGCATGGTTAGAAACCTTGGTCTAAGTTCAAGCCTGAACTTGTTGATGGCCAGTTTATATCTATTTGTTCTTGTGTTCACATTGGCGCTTAACTTAAATAACTCCTCTCCTTCCCTGGTATTTATCCCTCTGATATATCTATAGAGAGCAATCGTATCTCCCCTCAGACTTCTTTTAGTCAGGCTAAACTAGTCAAGCTCTTTGAGTGTCCTCTCATAAGGTAGGTTTCCCATTCTTCAGATCATCCTAGTAGCCCTTCTCTGCACCTGTTCCAGTTTGAATTAATCCTTTTCCCATGTGGGACTGTATCAAATGCCTTACTGAAATGTAGGTAGATTAAATCTGCATTCCCTTTGTTTAAAAAAATCTTTTATCTTCTCAAAGAAGGAGATCAGGTTGGTCTGGCACGATCTAGCTTTTGTAAACCCATGTTGCATTTTATCACAATTACCATTCACCTCCATGTCCTTAACTATTTTCTGTTTCTAAATTTGTTCCAAGACCTTGGATACAATTGAGGTCAAACTAAAAGGCCTGTAGTTTCCCAGATCACATTTTTTCCCTTTCTTAAAAATAGGAACTATATCAGCAATTCTCCAGTTATTGGATATGACCCCCAAGTCTACATATTAATTAAAAATCCTTGCTATTGGGCTTGCAGTTTCATGTGCTGAAATCCCCCATTATTATTGTATTTTCTGCCTTTGCAGCTTCCCTAATCTGCCTGAGCATTTCACAGTAACTGTCACAATCCTGGTCAGGTAGTTGGTAGCATATTCCTACTGCTATACTCTTATTGTTCAAGTATGAATTTCTATCCATAGAGATTCTATAGTACAGTTTGATTCATTTAAGATTTTTACTTTATTTGACTCTATGCTTTCTTTCACATATAGTGCCACTCTCCCACCAGCACAACCTACCTTGTCATTCCTATATATTTTGTATCCTGGTATTACTGTGTCCCAGTAATTATCCTCCTTCCTCCAAGTTTCCATGATGCCTATAATGTCAATATCCTCATTTAATGCCAGGCATTCTAGTTCACCCATCTTAGTATTTAGACTTCTAGCATTTGTATATAAGCACTTGTACATTTTGTCAATATTCAGCTGCTTGTCTTCATGTGTTATATTTAAATGGGACTTTTTTACATTTGACTGCTCCTCACTAGCTTCTACCTGTACTTTACCACTTCTTTCCTTCCCCTTTACTGGGATATAGAGTTCACCCTTTTAATAAATTCATCCCTAAAGGGATGTCTCTGTCCAAACCTTGTGCTGCTCCACACCTGTAGCCTTTCCCTAAGCCCTTAGTTTAAAAAAACCTTTACAACCTTTTTAACTTTAAATGTCAGCAGTCTGGTTCCATTTTGGTCTGGGTGGGGCCCATTCTTCCTGTATAGGCTCCTCCTTTTCCCAAAGGGTCCCCAGTTCTTATTATACTTAAAACCCTCCCCCTCACACCATTGTCTTATCCACACATTGATGCCCTGCAGTTCTGCCTGTCTTACTGGCCCTTGCGTGGGGAATTAGAAATATTTCAGAGAAAGCTACCATGGAGATCCTGGACTTTAATCTCTTACCTAGCACCCTAAATATGGTGTCCAGGACCTTTACTACCTTTTCCTATGGCATTG
The DNA here is from genome assembly GCA_003942145.1 of Platysternon megacephalum. Lineage (NCBI taxonomy): Eukaryota > Metazoa > Chordata > Testudines > Platysternidae > Platysternon > Platysternon megacephalum. The sequence continues at coordinate 531,487 of QXTE01000370.1, read as the reverse complement.
GTACCCACTGGCTCCTCCCTAGCACTGCACATAAGTCTGTCATAAGTCTGGCAGGCAGTTTACCATGTGGTCATCCCTTGGTCATCAGAAACCCAACTAACTATATTTTTACTAATCGAATGGTATTTTAGGTGACCATAACTTCTGCCCACAGGTTGAGGAACTGGAGACATTAATGGTAGATTACTTTACAGTTTTCTTTAAGGAAAAGTCTTCTTTATGACCACATCCTAATTTTTTACCCAAAATTTTCTACATCAATCAGGTTATAAATCTTCATGCATTAGAATCTATGAATCTATAAGGCAATTGACCAAGTTTAGATCCCATACAGTAATAGACTTCTTTAATTGTGGTTATATATTAATCAAAACCTTTAATAAACCTTGTCTTTGTGCGGTGGGCAAATACTGAAAATCCCTCCACAGGTGAATCATAGAATCATAGGAACATAGAACTGGAAGGGACCTTGAGAGGTCATCTAGTCCAGGCCCCTGCACTCAAGGCAAGACGAAGTATTATCTAGACCATCCCTGACAGGTGTTTGTCCAACCTGCTCTTAAAAAGCCCCAATGATGGAGATTCCACCACCTCCCTAGGCAATTTATTCCAGTGCTTAACCACTCTGACAGGAAGTTTTTCCTAATGTCCAACCTAAACTGCCCTTGCTGCAGTTTAAGCCCATTGCTTCTTGTCCTATCCTCAGAGGTTAAGAAGAACATTTTTTCTCCCTCCTCCTTGTAATAACCTTTTATGTACTTGAAAACTGTTATCATGTCCCCTCTCAGTCTTTTCTTCTCCAGATTAAACAAACCCAATTTTTTCAATCTTCCCTCAATGGAAGGGTGTGATAGCCACCAAATGAACTTTAACCGAACTCCTAGAAAGACCTGACATTTTAACTCCAACAGGTAATCACAAACAGCACAGAGAGAATGAACTGGTGAAAACTGCCATTGGCCACATCAGTGAAATCTCTTCCTTTTTGAAGATAAGCAGTTCTAATAGAAACCTTTCTGCTGTTTAACAGGACCTGTTGTTCTTCTGATGAGCAGGAAACCTCTATTCTGAGAATCATTGAGAAACCAGGCTCTGAGTCGAAGAATTTCCAGGTTGGGGGGGGAGAATCCAACTGGAGTTCTGAGATAACAGGTGAAGAATGGATCAGCAGCGAGGCGAATCAGGTAAGGATATCATACTTGTCTTGGCTAAGTTGGAGCAACTAGAATGACCTTTGCTCTGTCCTGATTGATCTTGTTTGGCACCTGTAGGAGCAGAGGTCTGCGTGGAAACACATAAAAAAGACTCTTTCTCCAAGAGGTGAGAAATGTGCCTCCTAGAGACTGGTGACCCAGCCCCCGTCTCGACTAGCACTAGAATTTCTAGCACTTACTGTTGGTGGGAGTTACAAAGATACCTACTTCTGGAAAATTTCAAATTAGAAAAATGTGTTTGAGAATCAAGGTCCCATTTGTAATCTTGGGAGATGTGCCTACTCAGATTGTTGGTGATGGTGTGTGGAATGCCTGGAAGGTAAGAGGCTGAAATAAGGATGTGATTGGCTATACAGCTTCACTGCTTTAGCACAGAGGGATAGGGATCTCCCTCTCCTGCTCCCCAGATGATTTATGTAAAACATGGAGGCTATATTGTCTGTCATGACTTTTATGGATTGGCTCCTGATGAAGGGGAGAAAGTATATGTAAGGATTCCTGACTGCTGTGGATTTTAGGAGGTTGATGTGAAGATGAGACTCTTGGGTAGATCATTTGCCCTGAATGGTGTGTGCCCCTAGATGTGCTCCGTACCCCACGAGGGATGTGTTTGAAGTTATGGTGAGTGTTGGAGGAGGTTGGCTGAAAGGAACTTCTGCACACACTTTAGGTGGGTCTTTCCACTAATTGAGTGAGTCCAGAACCCAGCAAGGGATATCTTGTTTAGACTGTGTTTGTTTGGAGTGTAAACTTTTTTGACCCATCCCTGGAAGCAGCACAGGTATAACCTGTCATGTTGGGTTATAAAGGTACACACACTGCCATATGTTCTAATAGTTGGAGACAATTTCTTGTCAGCATCTGTGGGGTTATTTAAATCTTTGAAATTAGGCTTTTAGTGTCTGCCTGAAGGTAAGCCCTAGCTGTTACGGTGTTTAGAGAAGCCCCTATAAAGAATATCTATTGTACTGTGCTCAAAGTGGACTTAGTGTTGATTTGGAGACCTAGCCTGTGGAACAGGGATATGGCTGGCTGTACTGCAGAGAATGTCATTGTATGACTGGCCCTTGAGCAGCTAGTCATCAAAATAGGGGAAGTCTATTATCCTCGGCCACCATAGGTAAGCAGCTATCGCTGCTATGATCTTTGGGAATACCCTTGGGACAGAGGAAAGGTCAAAGGGAAACACTTAATACACCTCTACCTCGATATAACGCTGTCTTCGGGAGCCAAAAAATCTTACCGCGTTATAGGTGAAACCGCGTTATATTGAACTTGCTTTGATCCACTGGAGTGCGCAGTCCCCCCACCCCCCGCAGAGCACTGCTTTACCGCGTTATATCCAAATTTGTGTTATATCGGGTGGCGTTATATCGAGGTAGCGGTGTACTGGAAGTGACCCTGACTGCTTGTAAAACAAAGAACCTTTTGTGAGAGGGGAGAATTGTGACATGAAAATATATGTCCTGTAGGTTGAGGGCCATGAACCAATTCCTGGAATCTAACTATGGAATAGTATCTGTGAGTCACCATCCTCAATTTCTGTGATTCCACAATGGTGTTTATCAGTCTGAGATCTAATATTGGTCTCTCCATCCTCTGTTTTTTTTAGTATTAGAGGGGTAGCCGTGTTAGTCTGGATCTGTAAAAGCAGCAAAGAATCCTGTGGCACCTTATAGACTAACAGACATTTTGCAGCATGAGCTTTCGTGGGTGAATACTTGCATCCGAAGAAGTGGGTATTCACCCACAAAAGCTCATGCTGCAAAACGTCTGTTAGTCTATAAGGTGCCACAGGATTCTTTGCTGTTTTTTTTAGGGTACCAGAAAATACTTGGAGTAGAATCCCTTCCCTCTCTGCTGGAATGCAACTGTTTCTATGGCTCCTATGCATAGAAGAGAGACGACTTTTTGTCTCAGTAACTGTTCATGAGATAAACAGGGTCGGTAAAGAGGGTAGGGTGGGGGATGGAGGTGAAATGGATTGAGTAACCTGATGTTATGGCCTCCAACACCCATCTGTTAGATGTAATCTGTTCCCAAGCAGGTTGAAAATGGGAGAATCATCTCCAAAGGGAGGGAGGTGAGTGCAACTGAACATTCATGAGGTGGGGATGTTCCAAACCCTCAACCAAACCATCCAAATTGACGGTTGGATGAAGAGGACAGCTGTGTGGTGGAGCAGTCACAGTAGGTAGTCTCTTCTTTTGACACCTAGGCCTGCCTTTCGGTGGTTCAGTAGGCCTAGGGTATGTAAAGAACTGAACTGGACGAGATCTCTGTGCCATTTGTGATCTGCTAAATTTTCTTTTGTTTGCAGGCATGTATATGCTAAGGGCTCTAAGTGTGGCCTGGAAGCTTTCAAAGTCTGGAGAGATTCATCTGTTGACTCATAGGAGAATTTAAGTCCATCAAAAGGGAAGTCTTCTACAGTATTCTGGACCTCCCTAGGAAAACCAGATAGCTCTAGCCAAAGTGCTCTATTCATGACAACATCAGTAGAGGTGCAGTGGGCTAATGTGTCACCTGCATCTCGGGAGGCTATCAAAGAGGCTTTTGCTAAGAACTGACCTTCAGCTATGATGGTCTTGAACTGCTCACAGTGTTCTACAGGTAAGTGTTCACTAAAACTGTTGAATTTGTCATAATTGGAATAGTTGTACTTCACCATTAGACCTTGGTAATTTGCAATCCAAAATGGCGGAGTGGCTGAAAAGTAGCTCTTACAACCAGATAGGTCAAGGCACTTCTAGTCTTTATCACAGGGTGTAGACTTTGAAAGATGTTGCCTGCCATGCTCGTTGTGATAGCCTCCACAACTAAAGAATTTGGTGGAGAGTGGGAGAACAAAAATTCCACGTATTTTGCTGGGATGTAATACCGTGAGCCCGCTTGCAAGTGGGTGGTGTGGTGGCAAAGGTTTGCCATATGGTTTTGGCAGGATCCAGTAGAGCTTCATTCACTCATAGAGTCACTCAACCAGAGGATGTTGTATGTAAAATGCCAAAAGTTTGTTGCGACTCTTAGGCCTTCTTTAAGGGAATCTCTAGCAAGTCAGTATGCTTCATCAGTTCCTGACACTGTTTAAAATCATTAGCCAAAGAAGGTAGAGGAGGCATTACAGCCTCATATGGTGACGATGATATTTGTTTGAGGTGTCACCTCCTTGTCCACTCTGACCTCTTGCTCGTCAAAAGTTTCCTCTTGAGGTTGAGGTTGTTGAAGAGAAAGTGATGGAACAGGCAGGTGTCTTCTTCTGTATTCCCCATGAGTGATGCTAGAAGTCCTTGAGAACTAACGGTAATAGAGAATCCATGGGTCTTAAGAAGGGCATTGAGGGGGTCCATAAGGTAGAGGATGGAGCATCCACTGCTGGTCATACCAGTGAGGCAGGGCTCATGATAGTTTCTCCCTTGGAATTTCATTTTGAGGGTAGGTAACAGGGAAGAAGTCTCTTCTATGGAAGGTAGGACTTCCCTGGACAGAGATCCGGGAGTCAGAGGACTCCTCCTCAGAATAGTCCAAAGGTGGGGTGAACACTGAAGGTGAAGATAGTTGTCCACCTGGTGTGATACGTACCAGAGAGCTGGTCACTGGGGCTGGGTCCAAGAGATACAGGGAAGTAAAGGATGTTTTGTACACCCACATATCCTTGCTTTCTGCCGGGAAATGCACGGAGCAATGTGATGCTGTAGTGTTGTAGTGTACATCTGAATTTATCTATTTGCTATTATTATGAGAATTTGATTTAAACCTCCTGCCTACTCTTTGTTTCCCAAGTACTAACACCCCAATGAATTGTACAACCAAGTACTTTATTAAAAACAAATACAGGTGTTCCAGCTGCCAATACTAGAGAGTGCAATTGTTAATAAAAGTGAAAAGTGCAACGAAAACCAACAGTGACGCCAAACTGTGCAATGTCACTGGAAATGGAATTGCCACCACCAGTGTAGCTGTTCTCTACTGTGGCTGGACGGGGACAGAGTGAACAGGGTACATCTAATCATACACACTTCCATTCCAGGAGTTCATCAACTGATTCTTTGCCTACCTTGCCCCCCACAATTGTCCAGTGGCTACATTGACTGCAGGATGTGGAGTATGGAGGAGGGTCCTCTGGGGATGGTGTTGATGCAGGTATTAGTGTAGGGATATTAATGAAGGTACTAACAGTGATTCCCCCAAGTGACAATGACCCCCCACAATTTGTCCCCCCACATCTCTTGGGTCTTCTGTTAAAACTTGTAAGCTACTGTGAACACTATGTTACCACCCCTGCTGTGAGCTATAAGCCATTAAGTGACTTTCACTTTATTGTACCAGCAACAGCTCCTAGGAACAGATCCCCACCCTCTGTGATTAAATGGAATGTATGTTGATGAATGCTTGATGTACATGAATGGTTAGGGAGGTGCCAGCCTAGAAAGGGAGTATCCATCGGCCGAAGAAGGTGTCAAGTGGAATCAACCAGATGACCCCCGGAGGGCGAACTGGGATCCACCCCAGCACCTCAAAGGAAAGAAGACAGAATGGAGCCACCCACCTGCTGATTGATTTAACAGCAGCAGAATGAAACAACTTCCATGAACTAACATAGGGAAAAATCCCTATAAAACTGGACTCTGAAGAATAAGTCTTTGAGTCTCTGGTTCTGCTGCCAGCCTCCAGGAGCATCAGGTGCATCTGACACAGACTCCGCTCCCTCCTCATGACCAAGATACCTGGCCAGTAACTTGGCATGAGCAACTTCTAGGCTGGTAACTATAACACCTATACAGAACTTGAATGAATGATTGTGTGAATGAATATATATATATATATGTGTGTATATAGGAATAAGTAGTCAAACAACGTTGTTTACTGTTATCTTTTATAATATTATTATATTTACAATAAATGTGGCATCTTTGCCTTATCCCTCTTAATAAGATCCTGCTGGTTTTTATTGGTATAACATTAGGGTCTGCTGCTTGCTGACCATCACAGTGAGCAGTCACTCAAACATTTCCCTCTGCTGCTCCCAGTCTTGGTCAATGAGTTCCCTGTGCTGCTGTCAGCTCCTGCTCCATTCTCACCCTGTCATGCTCAAAGTACTCTGCCACCAGCCTCTCCTCCCTCTACCTGTCTGTTACCTCCCTTTTCCTCTTCTGCTTCTTCATTTGCTGCTGGAATTTCAGCTGTTGGTTCAACCTGTGGTCAGAATCCCTCTGCATGTCCTGCAGCAGGTCATCCCTAACCCTTTGTCTTTTCTCCTGTTGGTTCAGTGTCCTTGCCCAAAGAGGCTAGGTGGCTGCCTTGGTCCAGCAGAGATAGAAGGCCCTGCCAAGGCAATGAAAGAGGATATTACATTTTTGTCCAGGAAAAGAAAAAAAAGTTCCTTCCCTTTTCATGTTCCGCATCAAAGTAAGGCCACAAGTTAATACTTTTATCTACCTGGTAGCATGCCTTTATTCCATCTGCCCACATTTGCCTGTTCAGAAGCAGCTGCATTTCAGGTCACCAGCCCATGAAGTAAATCTTTTATATTTATTTTATTTAAAAAAATCAATACATGTTTTTGGCCTAGACAGGAGGGGCGTGGGGCCCACAGGCCAAGGACCTTTTACCAGTAGTGGTCTTAACACTATTTCAGGCAGTGGTATGTAGGAGACAGACCTCAATATTAAGTCAAAAATAGTTATCAGTAAAACTATTATAATTTATTCTTATAATATTAGGTCATTACAAACTTGCTTGCACCTTTATGCATTTAAAATATACTCAATATTTATACAGGATGCTTAGAAAAATAACAACACAGTCTTATGTTATGAGTTGCTTATTTAATTGTATGAAATGTTCAAGTTAAAGGAATCTGCCTTCTGTCAACTAGTTACAAACTACCGAAGTGTCAAAAGAGGATAACCACCCCACAGCCATAATATCTCTGTGTTTACTCTGAAATGCAGCTTTTATAAGTTCTATTGTGCCTTAACTTTCTATATTTTATTTTATGTTGTGTTTTGAAAGATGTATGTAAACCTTGGTTGTTATGATTTATGTTTTCTATAGAATGCTTTAGTGAAGTTTTTAATTGCAAGTTGTAAATGTACTGCAAATGGCAGATTTTAAATCTAAGGGTCATTTTGGACAAAGGACCAAAGCACATCTGGTATGAGATGCAAGTCTACTATAGAGATGAGTTTTCTCTCGAGCAAAGGACTTTGTAGGAATGTTTAGCGATGTATTGTGTTATCAAGAGCTATAAAAGTAGGTCTTTTACAACCCCACTCTCTTTGCAAGAAAAAAAATGTTGGTTTCAAACACACAGAAAATATGCTAGAAAAAATCCTATTCAAATTAACCCCTTTTATAAACTCTCTAAAGACTTAATTCTTCAAATATTAAGGAAAACATTTATGGCTGGGGAATGTTTTGTAGCAGATCTTTGTAACTTCTAAATTCATGTTCCACTTGAAGGTGAAAAACCCATGCCTTGATGCTAAATGCTTAAGAGTTCATCAGCTTCTTTTGAGATGTATATTTGCAAGTGCTTTGTCTCTAACTGCAAACCTTCTAATGTAATAACTTCCTTATATCATTGTATGTGAACAGTGGCATGGTTTATGTGCAATATAGTAAGGTCATTTGACGCTACAACTCGTTACTCATATAAAAGCCATTTGAGTATAGAATATTTATATTAATTAGGGAATTTAATTGATTATCTGGCTTAAACTACTTCCTTACCAAACTCAGAGAGACAAGTCACCTATCCAAAGATTGTTAAGAAGGGACAATAACTTCTTTAATGACTATTCAAGTTTAAAAACTTTCTTTAAGGAGTAATAAAGTTTAAAAAATACTTTTGAAAACTGAAAACCATTATATACAACATACAGGTATTTGCACCCGTTTGAAGCAGAATTTCAACTCCAATAAGCTAGCAAGGAACTAAAGGGATATATCAGAAAATGGACCGAATAAAAGAAAACTCAAACTTCAAATATGTTCTGATAATCTCTCACAACAAAGGCAGTATAACTATTGAGTTGAGGAAAAATTACAACCCTGCTGCATCTGTTGTAGCAGATCATCTATGCGTGAGCTGAAACTGCTGACAATCTCAGAAAGGTGCTGAGCCAATGAAAGAATGACAGCTGCTAATTTTTTAATTCAGCCAAGCTCTGAAATAGGCGTGCCTTCCTCCTCCAGTAAAGCTATGAAAGGAAAGGAATATAAAATTTGCTGAATTAAGCAAACCAGCAGCACAGGCTGCTCCCATTCCTCAACTTTACAGTACTCCTCACAACTCCTCCTGTTCATCTCTGCAAGCAAACAAGTAACAGCAATTAGCTAAAGAGCAAAAAGGAGCACAGAAGAGCATCAAGAAGAAGCAGCAACTTCTAGTTCAGCACTGTTCCTTCAGCATCCAGGGCTAGATTAAGTTAGCAAAGCACCCCAAGGAATCAGATATACATTTTCTTGTCGTGATTTTAATGGCATATTGAAATGCTATTGTAATTTAAGGTATTAACAGCATCTGTTGTTAAATACCAAATTGTTTACATAATGTATTTCAGGCAGAAATTGTGGGATTTAATTTGGATTTAAGATGCTTGATATTAATTTACTTGTCTCAAGACAACTCCTTGAATGACTTTTTTTAACTGAGTTAAATATTTTATTTGGTTTCATAGGATTTAGTTAAAAATGCTCACCATTAATCAGTAATAAGCTATTTAAGTTATCAATAATATTGATATTAGGGCTCTGGGAGCATTCATGCAATCTAGCTGGGTGTGGGGCTCCACATGCGGTTGTGCTGAGTGATAACAGCGCCTGGAGGGGTTTGCTGCTTGTTACTATCAAAGCATTGTGAGAGACAGCCCAGACTGGAGAGTTAAGGGGGCACAGCGGTTCCACAGTCCCATGCTGAACCCCAGGGATCCCATCACAAATATATCAAAAAGAATTCACCAACCCTTAAATTAAATTATTTTGCCCATCTATAAACTGCTTTAGTTATCTATGACAGAACCATTATTGCTTGTTTGTGTGTTTTCTTTCTTTAATCATAATTATTACCTCTGACTGTATTGTTATATTGCTTGGTTTTAATCATGGTATCCCGAAGGCAAGGTGTAATCCACACACCTCCAGGGTGTGGTGTTCTGTCCCATCTAGTGGCACCGAGACCACTTAGAGAGAGAGATAAAATGAGTCTGCTCTACAGCCTTAGCTAACAGCCTGTTGGCTTTTAGCTCATGAGGTAGAGGCTCATGCACTAAGCTCCGAGGTCCCCGGTTTGATCCTGCCCACCTACAACCAGGGTCTGTCAGCATTACAATGGCAGAGAATCCCATGTGACTAAAATAGTGGGAGTCACATCTCTGAAGTCACATTGAAAGACGATGACTAAGATTTGGCCTACCATTTCTTGTTTCTCTACAATATAAATTTTCGTTGATTTTTGAGATAAAATCACTTGGTGCTCTACAACTGGAAACATTCCTTTCTACCCCACAGACAGCATTAGAAGATGTTAATCTGCTGAAGACTCCAGAGTAGAAGAAGGAACAATTTTTCCAGGCCTCTGGTAGAAGACGGCCATCTGTCTATGCCAAGGAGATATTTTATCACCTGGTGATTGATCAGCATATCAGTGACTGGAGAGGACTATGCAGTGTTGTTGTAGCCGTGTTGGTCCCAGGATATTATAGAGACAAGTTGGGTGAGGTAATATCTTTTATTGGACCAGCTTCTGTGGGTGAGAGAAACAAACTTTTGAGCTTACACTACTATGCTACTGGGGTGGAAGGAAGAGCATGGGGAAAGCTTTGCCCTGCCCAGGTATATCATAGATTGTCTTGAGTTTCTTGAAAGAGAACTTGAAATGATTAGGTGTCAGCAATTCCTCCCAACATATTTTTGTGAGCTTCTAAAGTGCTTTGGGATGTCTCTGAATGAAAAATATTATGTAAAGGCTAGATTTTATATTCACTGCCCAAAATCTTTAACGCTAAAATAAGTTCGACTGGCAATGCCTCATGCCCTTGCAGAATGGGAAGTGCACCTATACTTAAACCTCTGAAAATAAGGAAGTGCACACAGCTCATCCTTGCAACTTACATTTTGGCTCCCTGGAACTGAGGATCTACTGTATATTTCAGCCTGGACTGTCCTATAATCAGGCATAAGGAATGACTAAGTAAATGTGCCATTTCATATGACATGTTGTGCCCCACAGGATTGTATTCTCATTTGTCTGCATGCATTCCCAACTGCCCTTCACTGTGTAGGGGACAACTGTACTGACTGACACAAGATTATTTGCAGCAGGTTGCCACAGCTCACATGGCAATATGAGAAGTGCATCTGCGCCCAAAGGAATCACAACACAGACCCCTTGTTTCTGTGCTGTTACAATGGTTGTGCAAGCAGAGGAGCACAATAATCTATCATGACTACAGGGCAGAGGTTAGTGCAAAGAGGCTGTTCCAGAAGGAATCCTTAGGACAAAGGTCAAGGGGGTAGTAACATCTGGTAACTATGGGGTGGTTTGGGCAGAGCAAGTGAAGTGGTTGAGTACAGGTCAAGTGTAGCCAGCTGGTGTTCACTAAGCCTGCCTTCTAAATGAGACGTTTGCCTTACTGAGGATATGGCCTGACAGTTTCTCCTCCTGTACCAATATGCTGCATGCCCATGGTGCACTTTATAGTCTGAAAGGATGGAGTGCTACTTTGTCAGTGAGGAACGGTGTTGATAAGTTGTGTAGTCAATTGCTTGACCACACTGGTTCATTATGAAATATATTCCAGAGGCCAAATAAACCAACATCAGTCAGATGTATTGGTCTAAGCCAATAATAATATAGTGAAGGAAAAAGGTTCTATACCAACGTTTCTCAAACTGGGGTCTGCGGATCCCCGGGAGTCCATGAGAGAACTCCAGGGGGTCCGCAGGCCCCGCTGCTCAACTCCTCCCCCTCCCTCCCAGGCAGGCTCCCTACCTGCCCTGGTTCCATGTGGCTCCCAGAAGTAGCCACCAGGTCCCTGCGGCCCTTAGGTACAGGGGTGGCCAGGGAGGCTTCGCACACTGCCCCCACCCGAGTGCTGGCTCTGCAGCTTCCATTGGCTGGGAACCGTGACCAATGGGAGCTGTGAGGGCGGCGCCTGCAGTGCGAGGGCAGCGCGCAGAGCCTCACTGGCCGCGCCTCTGCCCAGGGGCCACAGGGACCTGGCTGTCGCTTTCTGGGAGCTGCAGTAAGTGCTGCTGGGACCCTTCATCCCTCACGCCCCCGCACCTCAACCCCCAACCCAGAGTCCCCTCCTGCACCCAAACTCCATCCCGGAGCCCGCATCCCCCCACCCCAGCCCAAAGCCCCCTCCTGCACCCCAAACCCATCATCCTTGGCCCCAGCCCAGAGCCCATACCCCCAGGCGGAGCCCTCACCTCCCCCCACATCCCAACCCCCTACCCCAGCCTGGTGAAAGTGAATGAGGGTGGGGGAGAGCAAGCGACAGAGGGAGGGGGGATGACGCGAGTGGGGGCTTGGAGAAGGGGTAGGGCAGGGGCAGGGCCTCGGTGAAGGAGCAGGGGGTCCATGAAAATTTTTAAATCAAAATGGGGGTCCTCGGGTTGCTGAAGTTTGAGAACTGCTGTTCTATATGATACCAGTCTCAGGGAAGCTGTCTCATGTAGTGATGTTACATTCACCTTATGTGGAAGATGTGCTCCCAAAGGTATACCACTTAAAGCCCTCTCTTTATATCCTACTTGTTTACCAGTAAAATGTACTATATACGTCATCTGAAACTAGATTTAACCAACTGGCTTTTTACCTTGCTTTTCTAGTACCATGGTGTACCCTTTATCTTTGTTCTGAACATATGCAATTCCAGGTACTAATGGGCATGAAAACATCTCCAAGGTCTGTCCCAGGGTAGATAGGCTTGTGAGGGTAACTCCCTTTCCATTGCTATGATAAAGTAAACATATGTCCTGATCCTGACAGCTTTCCTATCTACTTAAGCCAAAGCTTACTTTAACTAATGCAAGGTGTTATGGGATACTTAGCATAAGTGGACAGATTATAAAGGTATAGGCCAATTTAGGCTATGTAACTGCTATATTTATGCTTAATGTGTAGGGTGCAGATAAAACATACTATCAGTATAACATATATATACTAGCCAGCATATATTGGTCAACAGCAGGTTGAGGCATNGGGGGGGGGGGGGGGGGGGGGGGGGGGGGGGGGGGGGGGGGGGGGGGGGGGAGGGAGGTATGTACTTATTTTCAGAGGTTCAAGTTTGTTTTACCATAACTATTTATTCCCTGGTTTTTAGAGATTTAAATATAGGTGCCTTTGTTGTAGAAGGGTATTAGTAGGCTTGGAAGAATGACATTTTTAGCAGTGAATGTTGATAAACATCAGCTTCACTGTACACACACACACACACACACACACAACCCAACAAAAATATTTCCATCAGTAGTAATCAAAATTTACAGATAGCCAAATTAAGAAAAATGCTACTTGAGAATTTGATTTAAGGATATTTACTTTGTGTATTTTGATGTGATGTTGACAACTTGTGTTTTAATGGTTACAAACCTTTCACTTTTTGAATCTGAACTGACTCCCCAAACACCCAATAATTTCCCACAACTGTGAAAACTTAAATAGAAAAAAATAAACATCAGTATTATTTGTTGAAATTACACAATTGAATTCTGCCAAGCCTAGGTATGAGGCAGCCTGAACTCTGCATTAATAAGTTTTGGGGCCATGAATTTCCCATATTTTTTGAGGTGTGTGTGTGTGTGTGTGTGTGTGCCCGCCTGCCCCACTGCCCTGGTCCTGGCCTCTCCATGCAGGAGCGCCGCCAGCTTTTCTGGTGCCCTAGGCGGCGGAAGGTCCCGCCCCCGAAATGCCGCCCCCAACAGCGGCGGCGGAAGGTCCCGCCCCCAAATTTCCACGGACGGCCGGGGCGCCGGCGCCCCCCAAATAGCAGCACCCTAGGCGACCGCCTAGGTCGCCTAATGGGTTGCGCCGGCCCTGTCTCCATGCACCCAGCAGGGCTGGAGGCCCATGCGGGGGAAGGAAGAGGGAACCAACAAGCTGTGAAGAGCCTATCTACCCACTGAAGGCAGCAAGAGAGAATGAAGGGCTGCTCCAGACTTTTGTACTCCACTTTGGGGCTAATGTGGGGGAAAGGCTCAACACAACCCTCTGCAGTGCGGAACGAATGCAGAGGTGTGAGGTGGCTATTCATCTCAGGATGAATATCATTTTGAAAATGTTTATTGCAGTTTATTCACTGCTTGATTTTTTTTTTTAAGGTGGCTATTCGGGGGATACCTTTTGAGGATTAGTGTGGCTATTTTAAAAAGAGCCACTAGGGAAATGTAACCTAGATGGAGCTACTATAAGGTGGGTGCAAAACTGATTGGAAAACGGTTCCCAGAGAGTAGTTATCAGTTCTTCACAGTCATGGTGGAAGGTCATAACAAGTGGGGTCCCGCAGGGATCAGTTCTGGGTCTGGTTCTGTTCATCATTATCTTCATCAGTGATTTAGATAATGGCATAGAGCAGGGGTCTGCAACCTTTCAGACGTGGTGTGCCGAGTCTTCATTTATTCACTCTGATTTAAGGTTTCGCGTGCCAGTAATACATTTTAATGTTTTTAGAAGGTCTCTCTCTATAAGTCTACATTATATAACTAAACTATTGTTGTATGTAAAGTAAATAAGGTTTTTAAAATGTTTAAGAAGCTTAATTTAAAATTAAATTAAAATGCTGAGCCCCCTGGACCGGTGGCCAGGACCCAGGCAGTGTGAGCGCCACTGAAAATCAGCTTGCCCTGGCATAGAGAGTACACTTGTAAAGTTTGCAGACAATACCAAGCTGGCAGGGGTTACAAATGCTTTGGAGGATAGGATTAAAATTCAAAATGATCTGGACAAACTGGAGAAATGGTCTGAAGTAAATAGGATGAAATTTAATAAGAACAAATGCAAAGTACTCCACTTAGGAAGGAACAATCAATTGCACACATACAAAATGGGAAATGACTGCCTAGGAAGGAATACTGCAGAAAGGGATCTGGGGGTCATAGGGGACCACAAGCTAAATATGAGTCAAGAGTGTAACTGTTGCAAAAAAAGCAAATCTCATTCTGGGATGTATTAGCAGGAGTGTTGTAAGCAAGACACAAGAAGTAATTCTTCCGCTCTACTCCATGCTGATTGGCCTCAACTAAAGTGTTGTGTCCAGTTCTGGGCGCCACATTTCAGGAAAGATGTGGACAAATTGGAGAAAGTCCAGAGAAGAGCAACAAAAATGATTAAAGGTCTAGAAAACATGACATATGAGGGAAGATTGAAAAAACTGGGTTTGTTTTGTCTGGAAAAAAGAAGACTGAGGGAATATGATAACAGTTTTCAATTACATAAAAGGTTGTTATAAGAAGGAGGGAGAAAAATTGTTCTTCTTAACCTCTGAGGACAGGACAAGAAGCAATGGGCTTAAATTGCAGTAAGGGAGGCTTAGATTGGATATTAGGAGAAACTTCCTAATGGTCAGAGTGGTTAAGCAAAGTGCAGGTTAGACAAACACCTGTCAGGGATGATCTAGATAATACTTAGTCCTGCCATGAGTGCAGGGGTCTGGACTAGATGACTGCTCGAGGTCCCTTCCAGTCCTATGATTCTATGTGATTAATTTTTATCATGTCTGATATTTCATTTGGACCCTTCTTTCACAGAAACTACAACACTTGAACAGTAAAATCGATAGATATAAACTTTGGTTTGTGTAGATGGTTGAAATCTGTTTATTTTTCATAGGAAGTATAGGATACTGTCATCAGTCAAAACAATACCTCAGCATCATATTAGTCACTGTTAACTTTATGCATGTCCTTGGAATAAGGCTCTTTTTTGGGGGGGTGGGGGGGGGGAGGAGTGGGTTTTTTTTCCCTAATGATCAGAAACCCCTTTATCAGGCTGAGATTGATGAGTGTGACAGCTATTTTCTTTTCTTTTATCACACTCAATCATATGATTGTGGAAATGGATAAGGATTATGAGATATGATTACATTACCCTAATCTATTGCTTACTAGTGTCTTTCATTTTCCCTCTGTTTGTTTAATGCTATTTTTTCACAATACTTCTAAAGTAAAAGCTGAGTATGGATATGGATTTCAGAGCAATTTGAAATATTGGCTCATACCAAAAATTTTGCTCTGAGAGCAAAAATTCCAGAAGAAGCCCCTGCACAACAAAACTAATGTGCATAGCATACAGTCTCAGAAAGCTGCCACAGGTAGGACTCAAATTCTAAGTTCATGGGTGCTGCTTAGGTACAATGGCCACAGCATGTCACCTGGAGCCACCCCCTTACTCTGTTTACCTGTCTGCAAACAATCTGGCTTTCACCAGAGTCCCAATCCTGCTGTGAAATGCTCAAATGACTTTCTCTGACTCATCAGCCTGGCTTGATCTACATTATAGATCCAACTTTAACCCCAAATAACTTTTAAAATAGTGATTCCCATGGGAGGAGTGGGTTTTGGACACTAGCTGAGATCAATCTGTAGCAGGTGATATCAGTATGAGGAGGATCAGAGCCCTAGTTTGAGCCCTTAGAGTGGAGCTGTATCTCAAGTACCCCTTGCTCAAACAACCTCATATTTGGATCACTATCTCTACCCCAGATCCTCGTTAGGCATAGGAATTTTCAAGACAATGCACATAAGCATTTAGATTTTAGAAAAAGCTGTTAAGCAGTAAGCTATCCTATAGTGGTGCTGCTATAATGTTAGGTTGGTTAGTTAGTAAGTACCCTTTACAGTTCTGGTATTTAGGGCAGTGACAAAGCTGCTCCACTCCTGTCTGTTTCTAGCAAGTCTTTCAATGGTTCCCCAGCTGTGCCCCAGGTTTTTCAGCTCGGCTTCCACAGCTCTTCACCAAGTTGTTTTTAGGCGACCTCATTTTTGCTTACCTTCAGGTGTTCCTCTTATTGCTATTCTGGTGATGGAATCAGTTTGGATCTAATGTTAGGAGTGGTTTGTATATATTTTTTTGAATTTGAAATGTAACAGTCAGTTGAATGATTAATTAATTAATCATGTACGATTACACATGATAGGAGAAGCAGTGATAATGATATTTAGAATGGCAGTTTGTATTTGTTGTATCTCATCCCATAGCGAAATACCAACATCTCCCTATACTCTGTATACTACCCCCAATGATTACTGACTGACATTTTGAACACTTTGTACCATTTACTTTTATATATTATTTGCATATGAATAGTTTGCCAGTCTGCATTTATGTAGCACCCTGCATTTCCAAAGCGTGTCACATATATTGGCTCTGATCCTCCAGTCAGATCTATGTGGGTGGATCTTTGCAGAGCCCCACTGTAGTCTGTGGACTCCATCTGGGCCTGACTGCAGAATCAGGGTCCATTAACTAGATATTATATAACACCCTAGAGAGGTAAGGGAATTAGAAATAATGTGTATATCTTAGACAGAGATTGTAAAATTGCTTTTCCAACACAGTTTCTGAAAGCAGCACATCCTGTGTTTTAAAATATTTAATTAACACACACGCTTCCTAGCTAACCTGTGCATTTTTACCAGACTGAGGCACTTACTATAACCTTAAATATTAAAAATATTTTTAAATCAGTCTGACAACCTCTAAAATGTAGCATTTACAAAAGATGTGTAACCCTCTTTAGTCTGTTGGAGTTGTATTGCTCTCTGTGATGACTTTATTCCAATCTTCAGCCCCAAAGCAGGATTCACCAGCAATTACTAAAGAAGTTTAGAAAGCAAAATCACTTTTGACAGCTGTTGTGATTTTATTGCAAGTCTTGCAGTATTTGGTGTATTTATTAAAGCCCCAGCTCCAGAGGTGGATTGACAGGGGTCCCCAGGGCCCGGCAGCTTTCGGGGCAGAAGCTTGGTCCTGCCGGCTCCTGGGGCTCCTACTGCAGGCTCCGCCCCCACTGGCAGCCAAGCTCCCCCGAGCGTGCTGCGTTCCCGCCCCTCCCCCCAGCACTTCCCCCACCACCAAACAGATGTTTGCCGGCGCTCAGGTCGCTCCGGGGCCGCAGCGCACTCAGGGGAGGAGGCAGGGAAGAAGGTGGAATTGGGGCAGTGCAGAGCCCTGCACTCTCCCTACACATACCCCGCCAGCCCTGACTCCTGAACCTCCCTCACATGCCCCCTGCCCTCCCTAACTCCTGCACCCCCACACATACCCAGCCCCCCCATGNTTCGCTGGTCAGAGAGGGAGGGGGGAGGAGGGGGAACGCGGTGTGCTGGGGAAGAGGCGGGAAGGGAACCAATAGGGGCAGGGAGGGGGCGGAGTTAGGGCTGGACTTTGGGGAAGGGGTGGAGTCGGGGCGGGGCCAGGGGCGGCAATTATTTCCGGGCCTAGGGGCGGCAAAATGATTAATCCGCCCCTGCCTGCACCCCCACACATCCCCAGCCCCTCCATACCCTGACTCCTGCACCCTCCACATCCCCACCCTGAGCACCAAATGGGAGCTCCTGCACCTCCCCCCCACATTCCCACCTGCACCCCTCGCACCAAATGGGAGCTGCCCCAGGTAAGCACTCTACACCCCAACCTCCTGCCTCAAACCTGAGCCCAATCCCTGACTCCTGTACCATCCCACACTCCCAGCCCTGACTCCTACACCCCTCACACAGCCCCCTGCCCACCCTGACTCCTGCACACCCCCCCACAACCCCACCTGCACCCCTCGCACCAAATGGGAGCTGCCCCAGGTAAGCATTCCACACCCCTGCCCCAGCCCTGAGCCCCCTCCTGCATCCTAACTCCTGGCCAGACCCTGCACCCCAATGTTTTTTTACATTTTTTTTTATATAAAGCGNGCCCTGAGCCCCCTCCTGCATCCTAACTCCTGGCCAGACCCTGCACCCCAATGTTTTTTTATATAAAGCGCTTATCCAAAGCGCTTTACAATAGCTAACGGTACAAACAATATTTGGAAAGATCATTAAGTGGTCTGCTGAGATCTTCAGCGATTTTCAAGTGGTCTGTGGAAAAATAAGTTAGACTACACAAACAATCAAGGTACCTCACTTTATTTTCATTTACTTCCTATTACTTATAGGAGGAGGATGGGAAAAAAAAGAATGAAAAACGGGGGCGAGTGGGGGAGATGAGAGAATGTTCTTTTTCTTGGCTGGGTCCCAAGGAGGGGCCCCAAAAATGAAGCTGAGCCCAGGGCCCCAGTAACTCTAAATCCGCCACTGCCCAGCTCCCAGAATCCTGTGATTATATGATAACCTCACCTTTCATTTTTTTAAAAAGCAAGTTGCTAACCCTCTTAGACGAAGAGAGAAACTTGAAACTCTGAACCTTAAATGTTAAAAAAAACAGAAGGCAAATAAAAAAGAAACCATCATTATTATTTTAAGCCCATCTCGTGATTTTTGGGGGCCCCTCATATCCATCCCGCGCTCACACAGGGAGACCCTTGGGCTGCTGTGTCTAGGGGAGAAATTCTGTTGAACATGGTGGTTGGTGCTCACCGCAGACATGCACAGGAAATGCTGTTTTCCTGCTGCACCCTGGACAGTCCATGGGCTGCTTTAAATCATCCGCGGCTGCAGTGCAAAGGCTTGTTGGGTGTTCCGCAGGTCAGGACAGAGCAGGGGCCGCGCACGGTCGGGTTTAAACTACATTTCCCAGAAGCCTGCGCTTCTCACGCCCATGCTGCAACTGATGAGCCTGAGAGAAGGGGTTGGGATAGTCACGGCAGCAGCAGCAGCCGGCGGAGGAGATAGCGGGTGAGAGGCGCGCGCGGTGGCGCCGGGTGGACGCTCCGTGAGGGATCGGTCTGGCACTGCAGAGCCTCCGGCTCCTTGCTGTTGTGCGCCTGCTGTTCCCCGCGCTCAGCCCCCCGGGGGCTGCTGCAGATGCTTGTTCCAGCTCCCGGCGCTGATGCCATGCTAAGGCAAGAGATCTCCACATCTTACCAGGAGGTACTGACGGGCGGCGGGGGAGGGGAGGGGAAGGAGTTAATTTGACCGTGTGAGTGCATGTGCGTGAGGAATGCAAGCCGCCTTGCAAGCCAGCGGGGTCTTTTGTTTGCCGAGCAAACTCCGTAACGCACTGAGCAGCTGTGCACCGGGAAATGCGTTGCAGCGGTGGTTGAAAAACGGCAAGACAGCGACGGAGATAAGAGCAACAAGGTGCCGGATGGATTCATAGCAGCCTTTTATGGTGCAGCCGTTTCTAGCTAGGTGCAGCAATCCAGGGATGTGCACATTAATGGTAAACCCCAAATCTGCAATGAAATAACCGTGCAGCTAATTGCCATGTATCTATGCTCAAGATGAACACCGCTATAACTTGAGCGTGTGTGTGTTATTCCCCTTCCAGTCAATTAAAAAGCAACTGCAATATATTCATCTTGGCTCCAGTCACTGCCCCTATTAAACGTTCATCTTCTGGTTATCCAGATCTTTAGTGACTTTGATAAGTCACCTAAGTCGTAGAAAGTCAACTAGGTCACATTTTCATTTTAGAGCCATAGCAAAACTGGCTGGCTATTGGCTTTATGTTGCCCTAGGCAAACTGGAAAGTGTCCATTCCTTGCAACCTGCAGTCACCCAAAGAGATCTCCTCGTGAATAATTTTGCTGCCCAAGGCATCCACCAGCGTTCTCTGTATGGTAGAGCCTTGATCCCTAGGTCCTTGTATTTAAATACCTAGGAAACAAACCTGATGCTTTTTGATACAGGCAAATACGTATTTGTATTTAAAAACAAGGAAATGTCAGTTAAAATACAGTCACTCGTAACGTTGTAGAAAGTAAAGGTACGTACAGTTGAGAGGTGACTTTATCATTTTTATAGCAAAGGAGGGGTCTGTCAGACGTGAAAAGGGAGAGTGAAGGCCCAGTTGTAATCCTGCGCCTAGTCTGCCTATCAAACTCATATATAAGCATAATATTATACTTGCTTGTACTTGTATCTGTCTTGGTAGATGCATAGAAATTGTCTTCTTCAAGTTAACCAGCAATAAAAACCTGCGGCTGGTCACCTTTGCCTTCACCAGACAGCTGTTTACCTCATTTTAGAAAGTTGCAGGCTACGTTTGGCCTTGGGCTTGCACTGTAGGAAGCCCTAGTTTAGCCTATCAACATTGATCAGTTCTTCTCCCATGTCTCATGTTAGACTAGAAGACATTAAAAGATTTAAATAACCTCATGCACAAACAAGTGAAACAGAACATTTCTCCTTTTATTTATACCCCCCCCCAGCAGGGTTTTCTCTGACTGGATGAAATTCACTTCACTCACATAAAGGTAGGAAGTGGGTGAAGAGCATGTGGTGCTGCTATTTCTGTAACCGTCCCTGAAGCGTGGGTTCTGTATCCCCCCTGATCTGCCCCATCTCCCAAGTCAGTGTTGACACCCATTAGGTGGTTGCTACCAGCCCTCCTCTGCTCAGTGCAGAGAGCCCCCTTACATTGACCTTTCACACCAGGATGAATTTCACCCACTGTGGCTTCTCATCTTCTCTGTGTCTTTTCCTTTTATCCTTCTTTTTCTTTTCAGCTGAGGGGCATAGAACATCTAAATGTGAGCTTTCCTTTGCTCATTTGACTCCAGCAAGGTTCCACGCTTAAACAGTGATTTCCTTCCACGACGCCAATGACCTGAGTTATATTAGCCTAGACCAGGGGTAGGCAACCTATGGCACGGGTGCCGAAGGCGGCACGCAAGTTGATTTTCAGCGGCACTCACACTGCCCGGGTCCTGGCCACCGGTCCGGGGGGCTCTGCATTTTAATTTAATTTTAAATGAAGCTTCTTAAACATTTTAAAGACCTTATTTACTTTACATACAACAATAGTTTAGTTATATACTATAGACTTATAGAAAGAGACCTTCTAAAAATGTTAAAATGTATTACTGGCACGCGACACCTTAAATCAGAGTGAATAAATGAAGACTCGGCACACCACTTCGGAAAGGTTGCCAACCCCTGGCTTAGACAGAGATCCTAGAATTGTCACCTTTAGTTTTATCCTGGGCAGCCAGTTTCCTCATGTAATTCTACTTCCTCCCCTCTGCACCAACAACGGTTAGGAGTGCTGCATTCGTTCTAGAGTGATTCTCTGTCCCTTGAGACTGCCACAGAACTTTGACATGCTTTTAGGTGGTGTGAAAGTGCAGAGCCCATTCTCTCCCACTTCTCCCAGCTGCTGGAGACTGGGAATGAAATTTCTGTTATCATTGCACCACCAGTAGAAATGTCAGTGCTGAGATCAAATCCAGATCTGGGTCTCGCATGATGCTGGAACCCTGTGTCCTGAATTACCCCGCACTTTAATGTCCTTGCCTGTCACCTAAGTATGTGGTGGAATATCATATGTTGGGCAGCTGTCACCATATTTGACTGGTCCGTGGTACGTACGCAGTATACGTAAGATGTTGGTCTGAGAAGGTGACTGCCACTGATGTGCATCTGTGAATAGTTACAACGCAACTTTCATTCATTTGGGCATATACTGGTACATTTGAAGAAACCAGAATAAACTTGCATGGTAATACTGCTCCTGCTATCCTGTTATTGGTGGACTATAGCTTAGTGTGTATGCAGAGGGACAGGCTACGAAATAGGTCTTGTCAGGTTGCATACACTCATTCTGGATTGAATGCTGTGCTCCCAAGATGTAATGGCTTACCCCATGCTCGAGTTAAGCTTTTGAAGTCCAGTGCTATATGTGATTCTTAGTGGTTTGGAGTGAATTTTGTATGCACGTTTGTGGTCAAATGAGTTTTCTGGACTTCCAGTGAAGTCAGTTGTCCTTACAAGCATCAGACCACCAGCACAGCTCACCTAGTTACTAAGGGTGCGATCCACGAATCTGGGCCCAAGGGTTACTGCTTCATACACTTTGGGCTGACACACTTAAAACCATCAAAGGGCTAAGAGGCTTGTAAAAATAGAACTGTCTCACCAGTGCAGAACTCCAAATGTTGTATTTTGCTTCTGAAGTGCATTGAAATGCTCTCTGTTTTGATTTTTCATCTTTCTTCCATTCCTGCATATTAAAGAAGGGTCATTGTAGATTTACCCTGAGAGTGTAATAAATGTTGTATCATAATATGTTTTCTACTTTGATATTACACTGAAATTTCTTGCAGTCATTTTTTCCATAGGTTAATTTAATTTGACATGGAAGTTCTCTCTCACTGCAATTTGCATGTTGCTGTGAATTGGAAACAATTGCGGCTTATTCCGCTTCCCAAGTTCCACTCAAAATCTCTCATTGCACATGGTTTTCTGTGTTTAGACCTGATGTGACCAAGTTGCAGGTTTAAAGAAAGAATGAACCGTCTGTTGTGTTAATTATATTCTGTGCTTTTGTAGGACCTTTCATCTGAGGATTTCAATGCATTTTACATTGATTAAATCTTCAAACACCTGTGTAGAGTAGATACTAGTATTCTCATTTTACAGAGAGCTAAACTGGGGCTTTGAGAGGTTAAGTAATTAGTCTATAGTTACACTGTCTGGCAGCGGCAGAGCCCAGAATACCAAATGCCTTTAACCCCCTAACTAGACAATATAAGTAGATGAAGTGTCTGTGTATTAGGAGGAAGTGTGTCTAATGGTGAGAGAAGAAGATTAGAAGTCAGGAGTTGAGGAAACTATTTCTGGTTCTGCCACTGACCAGGTCTGTGACTTTTGATAAGTCCCTTAGGTCTTTTCTACATGAGGAAGTTACACAAGTATAACTTGAGTCAACTTTTAAACTGATAAAAGGCTTGTCTCCAGCAACAATCAGTTCATGTCAAGCAGCGGTGTGACTACCCTACAGTAGTCTGTGAGGGGCCGTCCATGTGGACCCAGCTGAAATGTATTAACAGTTAATGCCATTTGATTAGCCCCATATCAAAGAGGACTAAATCAAAGGTCATTAATGAATTATTAATGGGAGTCAGCAGGGTCTGCACACACAGTTAGTTCACAGCAATCTTGTGCCGAGTGGAGTCACACCCAACCTTGCGGCAAACGAAATGTTCCTATAGTCTAATCTTTAATTAAACTGGTGCTAAAGGCTCTGCAGACACTCTTATTTCAGCATAAGAGTGTCTTATTTTGGTTTAGCTAAACCTGTTCCTAATCTATTCAAGCTAACCTGCAGTAATCCACTCTTAAACTGAAATAAGAGTCCGCACTGCTTTGTGTGGAGGTGGTTTTATTATGTCAACGGGAGAGCTCTCTCCCAACAGCATAGCTCGGCTACACGAGCGATGTTACAGCGGCGCAGCTGCATCGGTACAGCTGTGCCGCTGTAAACTCGCTAGTGTAGACATGGCCTTAATGTGTTGATATTCACAGCTTAAGTTATACTGGGGCAACAAAACCCCTCTCTCTCTCTGCTGGTCTGAGTCTCACCCTGAGAAGTCAGTCACACCTGTGCAAAGTGTGTGTGAAACAGCGGTAACATTTTGCGCTCACTTTGTGCAGGTATGAGTGACTATACAAAGTAGCAAGAAGAAAGTGGAGAATCAGGCTCTTTGCCTAAGAAGATTTTGCATCTGTAAAATGAATAATATTTGAGATCTGGAATAAAAATAGCTAAAAAGTGAAAATGATCAATTAGTATATTTTATTACAATGTTTAAAATAAAAAATGGTATATTTTAAAATGAGAGAGGCAAAAGTTGGTGCAAAGGAAGGATCCTTAGCCCTTCAGCTTCCATGGGGGACACTTGGGGAAAAGATGATGGAAGGACTTTTTTCTTAAATAAAAGGAAAACCAAGTTTTCATTGTTTGCCTTCCATGTGTTCCCCAGTTCTTTGTCTAGATGCTTTATGGTATATATTGATGCCTGTCTCATGTGACAAGCTTACGACATTGACCAAAATGTCCTGGCAGTTTTTGGAACAAGAAAACGTGTGATCGCTATTACTTCTTTGCAAAGCACTGACTTGTTTGTTAGCAGCTGCACTGAGCTGAAAAATAAAGAGCAGCGACTTGTGGACTTTTTGACTGTTCATTTATAATGACGCATCCGCCGAGGTGGTTTGGGCTGTGCTCTGCAGTAACTTGCACTAATATCTGTTTTAAAACAATAACGTTTCTTGCATTCCCTTCTGATTGCAGTATGCTAATGCTTTGTCCTGTGGCATAGCTTGTGATTTGTAATAATACATATGCTGAAACATGGACCTTCTCCACTCAAGAACATGTTGAGATCATGAGACACTCTCTTAATTTGGAGGGTTCAAGTGGGCTGAAGATGCTGTTGAAAAGTGCTGTTTTTTAAAGGGTGGTGGTGGTGTTGTGCTGGATTGGGAGTTGAAAAATCTGGGTTCAATTTCAGGCTCTCACACTTCCGTTGTTGCCTTGGGCAAGTAATTTAATCTCTCAGAAATGGGGATAATATTTCCTTTCTCCCATCCTCACGTCTGGTCTCTTTATGTTGTAAGCTCCTTTCCTGTGTATTTGTGCAGCACCTAGCACAACGGGGCTCCGATCTCAGTTGGATCCCCCTGCACTGCTATAATACAAATAAATAATCAGTGTTGTGATGATATAAAAGTACATTTGAAAATGGAATGTATTTCCTCAGCTGAGTGAGGAAGTGGAGCACGTAGCTGAGCATCCAGAGCCAGTGGAGGAGGGGGAAATGGACGACGATCAGGAGGATACCAGCTCCGCTATTTTACCAGGTGAGAGCTGCTGATCCAAAAGTCCTCTATCAAGTGCCTAATAAAAGCTGCTTGTTTTGAATGGTCTTTTGGGGAGCAACTGAAACAATAAATGACTCACTGTCAGGAATGAAATACTGTACCAAAGGGAAGCTGAAGAGTTCCTTACCCATGAGACCACATCACTGTGTCTCCTCTGCTACAGATATTAACCTGGAGTTAGAACCAAACCAAAGAAAATCCAGCAAAATCCATTTAAAAGGAAATGCTTCTCTGCCGCAGAAGGGTGAAGTGCTGAGCTGACCCTGCTGGGATTTGAATGTGCAATTCCAGGGAGCCAGTGTATTGCAACTTTGCGGCATAGGCATTGTCTACCTAAGCAAGTTGCACCGGTTAAACAGAAGGTGTGGTTTTAAACCAATTTAGGCCCTGTCTACACTACAGAGTTTTGTCGACAAAAGTTATGCTGCTTTAATTAAACTGCTGTTTCACGTCCACACTATGCTTCTTGTGTCGGTAGAGCGCATCCACAATAGCAGCTCTTGCATCTACACAGAGAGCAGTGCACTGTGGGTAGCTATCCCACTGCGCAACCAGCTGCAGTGCGCTTTGGGAAGGGCTTGCAATGCCTCATGGGGCAGGTACAGTGTCACATGATGAAGGTTTCTCAATCCCATGGTTCCAGAGGCATCCTATACATTGCCAGCTGCTTTTCAACTGAAGTGTAGGGAGGGGTGGAGAGTGTGTGTGTGTGTGTGTGTGTTGTGGGGGAGACAGAAACAGTGTGCGTTGGTGGAGAGTGTGTCGGCATGCTGTCTCTAAGTTCAGACAGCAGCCTGAACAACCAACCCTGAGGCAGGAGGAGGGGGACACCCCCTCTCACATCAGCCCCGGCTCCCCGCTCTGCCTGCCGCTGTGTTCCTCGTGTCGAGGAGAGCAGGATTCCACATGAATGGTTCTGTGATTCCCTCCGAGTTCTCCCACAGCCTCCTCAGCTGCTGGGAGCAGCATCCTCGGCAGCTCTGTGAGCTCTCCACGCTGAGGAATGTCAAAGCTTCCCGGAGCTTTGAAAGGGGAGCGGTTCCTGCCTGCATAGCTAGATGCAGAGCAGCCAAGTTCAAAACAGTGAGTAGAGCAATCTCGGTGGGAATTGTGGGATACTGGGGGAGGCCAGTTATGGTGACATAATGAACGGCAGCATCACCACTGACGCTTTGTTGCTTTAACTTTGCAGCGAAAAGCTCTATGCCTCTTGTTGAGGTGGTTTTATTTTGTTGGCAAAACAGCAAGAGTTTTGCTGCCAAAAGTAGCTTTTTAATGTGTACACCTCCCCTGTTTTATCGAAACTGTGTAGTGTAGACAAGGCCTAAGTTACAGCACAGTAAATACTGTGTGGACGTGCATTTTGGTTTAAATCAGGTTTATTGCAGTTTAGATTAAGTTGATTAAGAATAGGTGTAAACTAAGTGTCCATACTTGCTTTTGCACTTGTTTAAAAAACAATGTAAGTTTAATTGGTGCAATTTTCTTGTGTAGATAAGGCCCTAGTTCTTTAGGCTGTCCTCTCCTGGCAGTAACTTTGTGGGAATGGCCTGTGTGACAGTGGAATCACATTATTTAACTAGGCACATGTTCATTGGGCACTTTTAAAGGGTCAGTATTTGCTATGGTAAGGAACAAACACCTCAGCATGCTCTTACATTTGAAGGATAGGACATACTGTGGCATGATAAAGGCTGATTTTTTTTTTTATATGGCTCCCTGTGTAAAAGACCAAATTGTCAAAATATAGCCACCACTTCTTGCATGTGCCATTTATAACACCCATTTGTGTGTGCAACTATATAGTGCACATAGTTAAACCTCCTTGTGTGTAAGTCAAGTATTGGTTCTTAAAAGTTGTGCAGGCAAGTCGTGTGCGGGGGATGTACACAAACCAAGGGAAGCTGATTAAAGGACTGGACAGTATTACCCATCCTGTTGATTATGAAAGTGTTTGAGAGAGATTTTTTCTAGAGTTAACTGGAATCCTTCTCATGTGCAACTTTATATAATATGCAGACGGAGTTAGGTGTTAGACTTTAGTCTTTAAAAATGTAAGGATAACATATAATTGACTGACTTCTAACCTGGTGCATGCATAGGGTTGCCAACTTTCTACTCGCACAAAACCGAACACCCTTGCTCCGCCCCATCTCTGAGGTCCCGCCCCTGCTCACTCCACACACCCCTCCCCCCATCGCTCACTCTCACCACACTCACTCACTCGCTCATTTTCACCGGGCTGGCTCAGGGGATTGGGATGCGGGAGGAGATGAGAGCTCCGGCTGGGGGTGCGGGCTCTGGGTTAGAGCCAGAAATGAGGAGTTCAGGGTGTGCGAGGGGGCTCTGGGCTGGGGCAGGCAGTTAGGGTGCAGGAGGGGGATGAGGGCTCCGGCTGGGGGTATGGGCTCTGGGTTGGAGCCAGGGATGAGGGATTTGGGGTGCAGGAGGGGGCTGAGGGGTTCGGAGTGCAGGAGGGGGTTCTGGGTTGGGGTGCGGGAGGTGGTGTGAGGGCTCAAGCTGGGAGTGCAGACTCTGGGGTGGGGATGAGGGGTTTGGGGTGGAGGAGGGTGCTCCGGGCTGGGGGGTGGAGCCCGAGGGGTTCAGAGTATGGGAGGGGGCTCCGGGCTGAGGAAGGGGGTTGGGGAATGGGAGGGAGGTGAGGGCTCTGGGTTGGGGGGGTGGGTTCTGGGGGGGCATAAATGAGGGGTTCAGGGTACGGGAGGAGGCTCCGGGCTGGACCAAGGGTTTCGGAAGTCAGGAGGGGGATTGGTGCAGGCTCCAGGCGGCGCTTACCTCAAGCAGCTCCCAGAAGAAGCAGCATGTCCCCCCTCCGGCAGCTCTGTGTACTGCCCCATCCACAGGCACTGCCCCTGCAGCTTCCATTGGCCACGGTTCCCAGCCAATGGGAGCTGTGGAACCAGCACTTGGGGCGGGGGCAACATGCGGAGCCCCCTGTCTGCCCCTACGCGTGGGAGCCGGAGGGGGGACATGCCACTGCTTCCGGGAGCCACGGCAGGTAGGGTGCCTGCCTTAGCCCCGCTGCGCCATCGACTGGACTTTTAACAGCCTGGTCAGCAGTGCTGACCGGAGCCACCAGGGTCCTTTCTCGACCGGGTGTTCCGGTCGAAAACTGGACACCTGGCAATCCTGTGCATGCACGCTGCAGTTAGCTAGCTACATAAGAGCACTACACTGCTGAAAGCTCTGTGTTGATTCATAGATTAAATTTGGTCAGGATCAGTTGGTTCAGACTTGGGGGAGATGAGTCTTTTATGCTGTGGAAAAAAAGGCTCCATCAGGAGACTTTTCACTGTGAACTCTGAATTTTTCAGCTGAACTGGCCTCTTTTAAATGTGTTTTTCTTCTGCCTATTGTGGCCCTAGGCACAATCTGTAATGCAGGAGGTAAAACAAAGGCAGAACCCGCTCCTTACTGATTACGCCTCATCATGTTCATGGGAAGTAACAGCCGACTGTTTGCTTGTCAAAAAACATTATTTATTTGTTCTTGTATTTTAAATCAAACTAAGCCTGTTGTTCCCTCTCATTTCAAATGGTTCATCTTGAAATTAACACTCTGCATGATTCAGTATGGAAGACTGTAAGTAAATACACTTACAAATTTTAATCCCATATTTTTTTCAGTCCTAGATAGTGAATCGGGTACCAGTAGCCCTTCTGTGCGTTTCAGCAAGACCTGCCTAAAGAATGTCTTTTCAGTAATTCTCCTCTTCATTTATCTGCTGCTCATGGCTGTAGCTGTGTTCCTTGTCTACCAAACGATCACTGACTTCAGGGAAAAGCTCAAACACCCGGTGATGTCTGTCTCTTACAAGGAGGTGCCCTTGTATGATGCACCTGGTAAGTCTCTGGAAACAAATCATCATAGTGGTGAAGTCCAACTATATCTCAAGATGTCATTCAAATCTTTGCATGCGTTACTGACAGCATTTTGCTTGTAACAAGTGCTGGTGCCATTTACTCTCCATGTCGGTCCAAGTGATGCAAAAAATGCTTTGGGCTTTGCTTCTTTTTTTGTTTAACCCACGGTGGTGGTGACTGCAATGCATGGCACCTTTTTTCGGTTATCATGAGACTGATTTGCTGAATCTGAACATATATAATGTTAAGACTAGCTTTAGAGGCTCATGCAGCTCTTCAGGAGCTCATATGAGGCTTTTTTGCAGAGTCCATAGACTTGAATGGGCTCATCTTGATCTCTTGGGAGTGAGAAGAGCATTGACCACAGGAGTGCTCCTTAAGCTACTTAGCTTAGCCAAAGCAGCACATCTGACTGCTGCTAGGATCCCTGCCCCTCGAAGGAGCAAGGAAATAATGGTGGTCAAAAGAAGGCAGAGCTTTTGTATTAAAAGGATTTTGTAGGCAGCCACAAAATCATCATACAGTGAGAGTCTGCTTTTGCACTGGCATTGCATCAGTAGGCAGTGACAATGAAACAGCTACACCGTATCAATATCACAACACAACATCAGAGCATCATATGGCAGTTATTTGGTGCCTATTGTTTTTATTAAAATGTTTTGGAGTATTGCTGTGTGTGTGTGTGTGTGTGTGTGTGTATATATATATATATAAAAAAAATGTGTACTTACCCCAGTAAGCAGCGGCTTACTCAAAGGGACACAGTCAACTTAAAAATTACACTTCTGTCTGAAAATGTTACCACCTACTCTTGTTAGGAGTGATCCCTCCCATGACTATTGTTGAAAGATTAGAGAGAAAATATTTGGGGTTTTTGCAGCTATACTGTGTGCATTTGACAGCATTCTGTGTAAAGTTAATTTAATTATTTCCTCTGTAGTCAGTTAGGCCTCAATTCTGCTATCAGACCTTTGTGGAGAGCTGCATTCACAAGCTCAGGTGTCTACTGACATGGATCTGATTGTAAGGTCAGGGCCTTTGTCTGTTTCCCCTATGGTTTGTGTGAGTCTTTCATACAGTGATAGGGGAGAAAAAGACATTTTAAAAAATAAAAATAAATCTGATTGTAAAACCACAAAAATTGGCAGAGAGCTCAGAGGCAGTTGTAGGACCTGAAATTACTTTTAACTTTTTTAAAAAACTGACCAGATTTTTCTTCCAAGCATGGAACACTGGAGATCAGCAAAATGTATTTTAGATGCTCTCCACTACCCTTTTTGACTTCTTATGTGAGGGCATACAGGTTATTTCATTAATTGGTGTAGGTTTATAAATCGTATGGTCATTTATCACATGTAGCTAGCTAGCTATTTATTTATTTATATATTTATTTATATAGATAGATAGATAGTAGTTGATCTATATTATCTTCAAGCAAATCTGTGTTTCCCAGACTAAATGTGGCATAAGAGCTTTGCTGGTTTTCATGAGGGGAAAGCCGGAAAGAAACACATGAAGTTTTTATACCCACCATTGGACTTAAGCATTGTTGTACTTTTATGCTAAATATATTAATTGCAGCATGGGTGAAAAAAATAGCCTGCCAACCTGATAACAAAAGTGATGAGAGAGGATAATTTGTTGACACATGTTTGATATCTTTGATTTAGCTTGATATAGTATTTAGTAATTATAATGTCTATTTGATGCCATAGGAAGGAACATCTTTTTGCTTTTATTTCGTCAGCCAGTGACTTTAGAGATTCCATAGACAATACATTACTTCTGTTGTATATTCCCAATATGGGTTTATACAATATGGTTTAAGGGCTTGATCCAGTAAAACAGTTAAGTACTCTAAGTATTTGAGGACTCCCATTGACTTCAGTAGGCCTATTCACATGTTTAAGTGCTTTTCTGGATTGGGGTTTTAGGGCCTGATCCAGCACCTTCTGATGTTAATGGAAAGATTCCTGTTGACTTCGGTGGGCTTTGGATCAGGCCCTGAAAGAGAAACAGGCAAGGGTTTTGTTTTGTTTTGTTTTTTATCCTGCTGCTCAGGGCTTAATCCTGCAAGGTGCTGAGCACTCTAGCCGTGGTCCAGCAGAGCATTTAAGCACGTTAACTTGGAATGCTTTGTTGGATCTGGGAGCTCAGCACCTTGCAGGATTAAATCTTAGAATGACAATCCACTTACTTGGGCAAGAAATCAACTCTCATTTACATTTCTTCCAACTTTTTTCCCCTGAAACAGGTATTGCACTTTACCCAGGCAAGGCTCAGCTGCTTAGCTGCAAGCATCATTACTATGATCACATTCCGCCTCTGATAAACCCAGGTCAGCCAGGAGAAATTGAGTGCACCACTCAGAGAATCAACTACACAGATCCTTTTACTAATCAAACCATGGTAATAATTAAAAAGACAAAGGAACAGAGTTCAGCGGATGGGGTTGTTTTGTGCACTTCAGCATTCCAAAGTAGCAGTATATGTTATCCAGGAGCTACTTGCTTTCTTTTTTTGAACAATCAGTCCTTATTTTTAGAAATGTGACAGACATCAGTTGGTTTATTTTATTGTGGATGCTCAGATAACTGAGTGATATGTGTGTCATAAGAATCTGAATAGAATGGAATGGAATAGATATTTTTGACAGTGCAACTTTTGGTTCATTTCCTATAAAAATCAAAACAGGCATACAACTGTAGATTGTGAGATACGTTCAATTTGTTGAATCCTGCTTTGACTGAAGGCAGAAGTTTTTCCATGGACTTTCAGTTGGAGCAGGATAGGTCCTTAGATTCCCTTTTTACATATTCCATGTGAGGATGTACATACATATATTGTAATGTCATTTTTACCAAACTTGCTGGAATCTTCATGTGAATTCAGCGCCCAACTAAACTGATTAGAATTAGGAAGGCACACTGAATATCAAGTGAACCCATAGTGGTAATGCTCACGTAAAAAGGAATTGAGTTGTAGTCCACCTTTATTTGCTGCATTTGCAAGAGCAATTTTTGATCATATTTAGATAATTTTTATTTAAAAAACAGGCTGAAATATGCCAGTTTGAGTTAAAAATTGTTGTTCATGTTTAATTTACTCTTTTTAAAGCAGTCTGTGTAAACACCCCTTCATGCCAACCATTTATCCTCTTCTTTGCTTTTCCCATGGTCTGTCCACTTCTTTCTGGGGAGCTGCCCCCCACCCCTCTTCTTTGTGTTGATATTTATTTCAGAGCAAAGGCTATGGTAGGTTCAATTGTAATGTGTTCTCTCTCTCTCTCTGCTTTTGTTATGATTGCCCGTTTCAGTGTGCTAAAATCCTGCATTTTATGCTGCACATATTAGATACATTTTAAGAATCTTGGTGCTCTTGTATGCTCTGATCTTGCACTTGACTCCACATTGTCAGACCTCTCTGCCTGTGCGGAGAGTCCCATTGGAGTCAACGGGACTTCTCCTGCAGGCAACAAATTGCAGGATCAGGGATCTATATTGAACATGCTGTCTGGTATGCAACTTCATGTACAATATTATGTTTTCTCTGCTTAAAGTGGGGTTCTGCTCCCTGACATCACTTTTCAAAGCCTGTCAGTCAAGGTTTGTCTATCGTCAGTGTTGGATCTTAGAATTATATTTATTTGAGATGTTTGGGCTAGATGAGTGACATTCTGTTTTGCAGGGAATCCCCACCTTCTCCTCAGGTAGGCTCTCAAGTCATCCAGCAGCTGCTGGAAGAGGCTTTTGGGATCCAATCTTGCATTCCTTGAGCACACAGAACTCCCAGTGACTTCAAGGCAGGTTGGAGTCAATAGGAGGTGTGATTCCGTAAAGAATGTATGATTGGGCCCTGAAAAGGTACTAGCCTTTATAACATACATCAGTAGTCTGTAGCCGTGACACAAAACAGTATCATACTTACATAGCCCCTTTCATCCAAATCTCAGAGCATTTTACAAGCGTTAATTAGTTAGCACTTCTTTTACTGATGGAGAAACTGGGATGCAGAGGCTAAATGTTGCCCCAGGTCACAAAGTGAACAGAACCAGAGTTCCTGGACTCACAATCCACTAGATTGTACCCTCTCGCCTTACAATAATCTTATTGCAATGTCATGGACTTTTCCTACAGTATTTTACGGAACACTGCTCTTCCAGTGGCCTCCACCTAGGATATGTCCACATTTTGGAGCCTCGGATGGGAATGTTCCGGGGAGGCTAGCCCCTCCTGTCACTCGTGCTGCTGGGACTACACTGTATTGTTAGGGTATTATTTTGGGGAGAGCTGACATGGGTATGGCTCCTTGAACTGGGACTCACACCAGTGTTCCCTCTAATTTTTCCCACCCATGTGTGGAATGGATTTTGTTATGTGCACCAATATGGAGTTGATGTGTGACACCTCCATATTGGTGCACATAACAAAATTCATGTGGTGGGGGTGGGGCCGAGGGGTTCAGAGTGTGGGAGGGGGCTCAGGGCTGGGGCAGAGGGTTGGGGGGTGTTGGGGGATGAGGGCCCTGTCTGGGAGTGAGGGCTCGGGGGTGGGGCTGGGGATGAGGGGTTTGGGGTGCAGGCTGCCCCGGGACTGCGGTGGGGAGAGATGACTCCCCCCAGCCCTCTCTCGCCACAGCAGCTGGGGCCGGGGGAGAGGCGCCTCTTCCTGACGGCAGCAGCTCCGGCGGGCCTGGTCTTGACCAAGGGAGGGTCTCCTCTCCCCGGTAGCTCTGGTGGGCCTAGGAAAGGGCTTCTTTCCCTGGCAGCTCCGGCGGGCCTGGTCTGGGCCAAGGGAGGGTCTCCTCTCCCTGGCAGCTCTGGTGGGCCTGGGGAGGGGCTTCTTTCCCCGGCAGCTCTGGCGGGGCTGGGCCAGGTCGAGGGAGGGACTCCTCTCCTCCGGCTGCGGCAGGTCCGGGGCAGAGCAGGTCCATGTTGGGGCCGGCGGGGAGGGGCACCTCTCCCCGCCGTGGCAGGTCCGTGCTGGGGGACAGGCATCCCTGGGTGGGGCTTAATAGGCAGCTGCGCGGATGCACAGCTTAGAGGGAACTTACACTCACCCCTCCCTGCCCTGCTCCCCCCAGCTTGAAGTGTAGACATAGTTCTAGACTAGCCAGGATCACTCTTCAGGTTCCAAGAACTGAAAAATCATAGATTCACAGATTTTAAGGTCAGAAGGGATTATAATAATCTAATCTGACCTCAGACATAACATAGGCCATAGAACCTCACCCAGTAACTTCTGCATCAAGTGCAATGACTGTAGTGAAACTAGAACTTTTAAAAAGACATCCAATCTTGATTTAAAGACTTCAAATCTCAGGCAACGTCTACACTGCAAAGCGATGACGTAATCGTAGTATGGGTAGGCATCCCTGAGTTAGCTTTAATCAAGTTAGTTCAGGTAACAAAAGCAGCATACACATGGTGGCCCAGGCTCCAGAGTACAAGCCCTCCAGGGACCCAGGGTACTTATTTGGGTTGCTAGCCCATGCTAGTACATCTACATGGCTGCGTTACCCGTGCTAGCTAAATGTAAAGCTAACACGAGTATGCCTCCCTGTGCTATGATCACACCTTCACTTTGCGGTGTGGATATACCCTTAATCAGCAAGCAGGAATTTAAGTATGCCCTGGCATTCTCACTGGACATCTTAATTGATGTGTACTTACCCCAGGCCTGAAAATCCCCATGTATACTAGGTTTCTGCCATACATTAGTGACAGGTGGCAAGTTCAGTGACAGGAAATGAGGATTCCTTTACTTTTTTCATAGTTCTATCAATAACTCTCTCTCTCTTTCTCTGTGCTTATAGAAACATGCTTTGATTGTCCAAGGACCTCGAGATGTGAAGAAAAGGGAACTGGTGTTTTTGCAGTTCCATTTAAATGAAACAGACCAGGATTTCAGTGCAATAAACTATCTTCTGTTCTCTTCTTTCCAGGAGTTCCTCAACAGGTATGCACAGGAATAAAGGGTGTAGCCTAGCAAATATACTGTAAAATGCATATTGTTACTGGTAGAATGAAAGTAGGGCTTCTTGTTTTCCACTTGTGTTTTTACTGATTTTATGTGTGTTTTTGGGCTAGCTTGGGGCACTTTCATGCCTTGGAAAAATTGGTTTCTAGTCATTAATGTTGGTGACTGAAGAATTTTGAGCTGTGGAAATGGTTTTCAGTGGCAAAAATCACCTCTGATCAATGTTGCCACCACTCATTACTTGACTTTTGGCCATTCAGTATCTTTGGTGCAGTCTGTGCTGCTGCTATGGATGACCTGGAAGTGAATCTCAGCGCGCAGCACAAACAGGAAATACATTTTAAAGAATGATTATTTTTCTGTTTTTATTTCTGTTAGGAGTTTTTCAAATCAATGATTAAAAAGAATCAGTGATGTTTTATCTGAAATCTTAAACATAGTTACTCCGGACGCTCATGTGAGGCTCTACAAAACGATTCACCTGTTTGGGTGGGAGTTTCAAAAGCACTCAGCATCCAACAAACACTGCTTCCATTGAAGTGAATGGTAAAACTCCCACAGTATCTCTGCACTGCAGCTGGGAGCAAGCCGGGCTCGTGGGGCTCACGCTGGCGCACTAAAAATAGCAGTGTGGACATTGCTTTGATGATGTGGCTTGGGCTCAGAAGACAACATCTACTTAGCTATTTTTAGTGCACTAGCATGAGACCTGCTAGGAAGGGCTTGCGGGCCCAGACTCGCTCCCAGTTGCAATGTAGACATATCCCCATTGACTGTAGTGGGAGCAGAATTAATCCAACACTGAGCATTTTGAAAATCTCACCCTTTTATTGAGCCTCCCTTACCTGTGGGGGGGCAGGGGGGGGAGGGGGATATTTTTATTCAGTCTTTGCATTTAATTACAATTACTTGGTTCTGCTGCTCTCTCTGGCCCTGATCCAAAGTCCACTGAAGTCAATGGGAGTCTGCTTTTGTATTGATTTCAATAGGCTTTAAATCAGGCCCTACATTGGGAAAACGATAATATTCACACACATGGTAAGAGAAAAGAGAGCAGAGCCAGCAAAAACACACACCACAGCATAGTTCATATGGATTATGGGGACAGCCAGTCCTCTGAGGCGGGGAGGGGAAAATAATATTTTTAGTATTATCATCCTCAACATTTGTATTTCAGTAGCATCTAGAGGCCTCAGCCAGGTTGGGGCCTGATTAGACAGCAGCCAGCACAAACATAGAACAGATGCCTCAATGGGCTTAAATTGCGGGTGCTTTTTGGTAACAAATAATTGATTTTTCTGAAAAAGTTTCCACAAAGCATTTGTTCTTCAATGAGAAAGGGAAAACATTAGCTTTCATAATAAGTACTGATCTTCTGTAATCTTACTTAGTGCTAGAACATCCCAGAAAGTATCAATGTCCAGGTATTTCAAATGTACGATTGCTATTTCAGTACAAGAAAACACTGTTTTGTAGCTTTCAATATAAATTAAGCTTAGCATGAATCATATATTTTACAATCTGCTTTCTTTTTCTAGTTTTTATGTAATATATGTTGCTGCCTTGGTAACTTACAATTAGCTACCATATAGAGTATCAGAGGGGTAGCTGTGCTAGTCTGTATCCACAAAAACAATGAGGAATCCAGTGGCACCTTAAAGATGCATCTGAAGAAGTGGGATTTTTATCCACGAAAGCTTATGCCCAAATAAATCTGTTAGTCTTTAAGGTGCCACCGGACTCCTCATTGTTTCTACCGTATAGAGTCAGCCAGCCAGTCAGTCTCTTGCTGACAGCGTACAAAGTCTGAATACTGGCACCTCCAGATGCCTGCCCCTTTTGTGCCATATTCAAGCTCTGCAAGGGTCGGTATGTGTCCAAGTGAGTAGGTCGGAACTGCTTAAAAAGGAACATTACAAAGAGTCCCAGTGCACTGCAGGATTTAAGCACAGTTTACATAATGGCACAATATGTCAGACAGCTTATAGGCACAGTAGCTGGGAATTGTGTTTGAGGGAACTCGATTCTACACCCTGGCCCCCAGGCTTGCCATAATTAGGCAGATCAGAGATGACATAATTGCTTAACCAATGGGAAAGGGGCAAGTTGCGCCACACCTAAAGAAGCTGCCTGCTGACCCACCTGGCCCTCAGTACTGGAAGGCACCAGAGCTGCAAAGGTAGAGAAATCAAATGGTTTAAAACTCTAGTTATTGGCTTTTGCTCACTGTTGTTAATAATATTCACTCACTGTCATGATAGAAGGTGATGCTAGTTCTGATAATGCATCCTTTCTCATCAGTGATCTGCACAACAGTTCACATAAAGTAACTCCTATTAAAGACACTGTGCAATATGATGGCTGAAGGGTTGTATCCTATAGAATTCCTGCATTCCTATGCCATGGCTGCATTTAGCTTTTGTGTTGCTTTGGAGAATAACTGACTGGCTACTGTGAAATGTTCTCTGTTCTTAGGGGCTCTTATCTATGGACATGATCCAAAGCCCATTGAAGACAGTGGAAAGACTCCTGTTGACTTTGGTGGGCATGGATCAGGCCCTACATGATTGCCTTTGGGTAGAAATTCCATGCAGTGTCAGTCTTTATTATATATTGTGTGTCTGTGCTTAATATTCTACAGCAAACGACATCAGTGAAGGCTGCCGCGGGCCTCTGTTGTGTCTGGAGATTTGTATCCCAAGTCTTGTGGTTAACCAAGCGTAGAGACCTGTGCTGGGTCTGACTGTCTCTAGCTGAATTTAACCAGATGTCAGAATCACTGATTTACTCACTGCTTGCTGTGCTCTTTTGGCCTTTGTAGAATGTATGCTGTTTCTGGAGGCAGAGTAGTTGTTGGTTCTGCCATTTGTGTGTGCGCGTGTGTGTGTGCGTGGTTTTTAAGGTGGCTGCTGTACATGCCAATATTAATTGTAGTGAGGAAAATTAATGAAACGTTTATTTATAAAAAGTGAAGCTAGAGAAAATAGAGTTTTTCTTTCCTTTATTATTAGTTTAACATCTGGGTTAGAAGGAAGGAAAACAAAACTTCACAGAAAATCTAGAAGGTAGGTATCATTTTAGCAAATCTAAAATAAAATGATTTCCTTATCTCTGTAGTGTTGCAAGATGAACAGCAGAATTAAATCATAACTGCCCACTTGGGAATGGAGCCTGTGCTATTCAATGATCTAATTAGAATTCACCACTGGTCCCTAGTGCCTGGATTGCCACGCACAGAATTGTACAGATTAGTGAATTACAACACAAAAGGAACAGAACTTATAAAAATATGGTGTTCCCATGTAATTGACTCTATTGTACCTTGTGGCTTGCTGACTTTAAAAGAGACTTACACTAGAGCAGTAATGAAAGGAATTAACAGAAATTTGGTTCAATATATTGGCATTTTTGGGCCAGGATCTTGCATCAGGATTTGCTAGTCCAGACTTCGGTGCTCCGCTGAATCCCTTTGATTTCAATGGGACTCAGTAGGGCTCCAGGTTAGACGATCCTAATGCAAGATCAGTGCCTTAGTCATGAAATATTTTAGGCAGTATCCCATGTGTCTAGTATTTGTGGTCAAAGGTTAGTCAGTGTCCATCTAGATAAACCCATAATAAGCAGGTGTATTATCACGGGAGGTGTTGTCTGGCACTCCAGCCATAACACTGGCAATCGGGAGAGCAATTTTCTGTGCCTCTGGCCCTGGGAAAGCCACAACCTTTTTGTGCTGCAGTTTCCTCATCTGTAAAATTGTAACGAGAATTTACTTTACACGGGAGAGGGTCAGTTGATATTTGTAAAGTGCTTTGAGAGCCTCAGCTGCAGGGTGCGCTAGGAATTGTATTATAGAGCACTTGCAGCAAGTTCAAGGTTTCAAAGCTGTAATATGTAGAAAAGTTGACTTGGCAAGAACTGAAGCCGGTGCTTAAAGTGTGGGAAATAACGCTTCTCACCAGCGGGATGGGGGTGCTGAGGGCACACATCTTTCATATTGTCTGATTGGCTGCTTTCCCCATTTACCGGTCTCATGGGGAAGAGCATCCAGTCAGGGTTGCTGCAAGACGCAGACAGAGCTCTCTCCCCCTTCCCTCCAGAACGGACACCATTCGCACAGGAGCGGGACCAGAAAGAGCTCAGCTCAGAGCAGCTCTGCTCCCTCTTTCCCCCTCCTCTGAGCAACAGGGATGGGTTAGTTCCTCTGCCCTTTCCCCGGCAGCACTCAGCCAAGGGATGGTGAAGAGCCCCAGAACTGCTTCTCCAGCCTGGAAGGGGGAAAAAAGACCCAACTGCAGGGCTTCTCCCCCCCCCCCCCCCCCAGCCTGGGAGAGTGATATAAAGAAATCCAGGAGCCGTAGGAGAAGCAGAGGTGGTGGCAGAATTAATTTGGGGGATGGGATGGGCAGATTTCAGACTCCCCCCCCCCCATACTTTTCTATCCACTTCAACCACTGACTGAAGCAATGACAGAGCGGACTGTTCAGCAAATGTACCATAGGAGAGTCTAAAGGAAATTAGTCAGTTTAAATTATGTATTTAAAATACAACAAAATTTTACCTACCTCACTAAATACAGGTTAAAAGTGAATTGAAAACCCTAATTTTCTCTTCATTTTTATGTAATTTGGAGCAAACCCCACCCCCAGCTTGGTCTGGTTTTTTTTAAGTCAGTTTCATTTTCTGATTCTAATGCTCTAGTACAGTGCTACAATGGTCTGGATTGGAAACACACGCAGGAGCATAGATAAATGCTTTCTCATTGCTACTCCCAAATTCATTGAATTGAACATTTTAAAAGCCCACAAGTGCTACATTTTGGGCCTAACCGATCTATCAATGTTCCTTCATTATGAAAAGTTAGGGCTGTAGCATTCAGATTGGTTTCATAACTTACTGCCTAGATTTTCCATTTCATTGTATGATTTGACTTGGAAAGTTCTTCCAGGACATTGTAGGTTAGTCATTCCTCAGGCTTCTGATGGGCCTGTTTGGTTGGTAAACTTCTAATTATACATTTTCCTCTGCAGAGTGATAAAGCATTAGACTGTTCTGGATTTGTCCCCATGAGCTATGGCTGTGCTGTTCATTACCGTCTCTTACAGCTAACGGAGAATGAGCCATTGTGAGACCCAGTCTCCCTTGAATCATGTTTTGTTTCATTTGCTTTTGCTTTTTGTTTGATGTTTTGCCCATTTCCTTTTTGTGTGGGTTTCTCCTATCCGAAGCTTGGTCCTTTTGTCTGAATGCCTTAACAAACAGCTGATCTAAATGTTCCTAGAGCCACTAAATGCCCTGGGATTTGATCTGCCAAGCTGGGGGTGAAGATAATCTAATGCTCCTCCTGTCACTTCCAACTGCTAATTCCCCAATTTATAGCAAAAATTCTTATTAGTCCTTAAGTGCATGATCTTGCACTTTGCACTATTAAATTTCATCCAATTTCTATTACTCCAATTTACAAGGTCATCCAGATCATCTTGTATGATATTCTGGTCCTCCTCCGTATTGACTGTACCTCCCAACTTTGTATCCTCTGCAAATTTTATTAGCACTCACCCACTTTGTGCCAAGATCATTAATAAAAAAGTTAAATAAGTCTGGTCCCAAGTTCGATTCCTGCGTAACTTCACTAGTAACCTCCCTCCAGCCCAACAGTTCACCTTTCCTTATGACCCGTTGTAGTCTCCCACTTAACCAGTTCCTTATCCACGTTTCAATTCTCATATATCCACATCTTCTCCAACATAACTAATATTTTCCCATGTGGAACTGTATCAAATGCCTTACTGAAATCCAGGTAGATTAGATCTATTGCATTTCCTTTGTCTAAAAGAATCAGTTATCTTCTCAAAGAGATCAGATTGGTCTGGCACGATCTACCTTTTGTAACACCATGTTGTATTTTATCCCAATTACCATTTACCTCTATGTCCTTGACCACTTTCTCTTTCAGAATTTGTTCTGCTCTCTCTGCTGGAGTAGTTTACTTACAGAGGTCCTGCTCCTTTGTCTCTCCTCTGAATGATCATAGACTTCCCTAATATCTCCCAGCAGATCTGGTTGTTAGTCACATGGTTCCCATCATGTGACCCAGGTGCACATTCTTTTCACCCCAAGAGGTGAGCTAAATCTGGCACAGGTGTGGCTGAGCCCCAACCCTCTTGAATGGTTGGGTTACCTTATACCATGCTCTTTAAAAATCAGCTGCCCCTGGTTAGTAAAAATGACCAGCCTGTGCCTTAACAAATCATAACATTAGTGGGGTTCAGCTGCTCATTTCTCATGAAAATGTATTAAAAATGGCTTCAGGGATTGGCATGAAACAGAAGGGGGCTAGAAACACAGGCGTGTGCAGCACCACAAAGAGAGATTTATCTTTGGACCAACTGACAAGAGGTTAATTTCTTGAGCTCTTTACCTTTTTGATCAGAGGTTGGGTGGAAAACAGATGCTATACGCAGAAGAATTAGGCCGCCTTTCCATTCACTGTCAAACAGGTACCAGCAGTTGAAAAAAAGTCAAGCCTATAGTACTAAAAAGTAATCTATTTTGCTACTATGAGTCACTGCAGTTAGGTGGTAATG
Source organism: Platysternon megacephalum (assembly GCA_003942145.1). NCBI lineage: Eukaryota > Metazoa > Chordata > Testudines > Platysternidae > Platysternon > Platysternon megacephalum. The sequence goes on along the minus strand of QXTE01000370.1, from coordinate 490,064 downwards.
CCTTCATTTGGGAACAATCAAGTTATGAAAACAACTGCTATTATTGCAAAATGGGAGTTTCATTTTAAAATCAGGCCTTCAGTATATATTCCAGGAACAAACAGAATGTGAGTTTCACACGTTAAGGTAACTAAGTGACAACACCATACTTATCCTATCACATCACCAACAAAAGCCAAGAACTTAAAAGCAAGGAAATGAGAAGTTAAAGACAACAATGTACAGATGTAAAACACATTCTTATCAAGTACACAGAATGCACTGCAAGCATATGAGAGGAACCTCTCTGCACGTTCAGAACCTAGCCTGAGTAGGGGGACGCTGATTCTGACTGAGGTTTCTAGGGCTGCTGTAATATAGGTTAATAATTGAGTGGAGGCTTGATTGTTGAGCATCTTGGAGGTATTTTACCATGAAGGATTGACAAGCAACGTCATTCAGAGAGGAAGGCTGGTCTACTGGTTAGGGCCATAGTTGAGACTTGGGGGACCTGGCTTCAAGTCCTAGCCTCACCCAGAATTTCTTCTGTGACTTTGGGACATCATGTAATCTGTGCCTCAGTTCCCAGTCTGTAAATTGGGATAATAGCACTTCCCTACCTCACAGGGGTGTTGTGAGGGGAAAATACATTGCAGATTGGATCAAAACAGGTGTGTAATACAGATAAAAAAATTAAAATCCTAGCACAAGTTATGTTTTAGGAGTTCTGTATCTGGAGTCCAAACAAGCAAATCCCAGTTAAAAGTAACTCCGAGGCATTTTAAAAGACCTTCAGTTTTGCGATTTGAGCATCCTGAAGTAGTAAAATATTTTGGTCCAAATTAGTTCAGAGAAGTAACACTATTCCTTGCCCCCCAGTCCAGATAAAACAGAATTCATGAAAGACTGCGAAAGCTCATACTCCAGCTGGAAGTTCTCTGGTGGTTTTCGAACCTGGGTCAAAATGTCCTTGGTGAAAACAAAAGAAGAAGATGGGCGTGAGACTGTGGAGTTCAAACAGGAGGTAAGTAGTCCTCTGTAAGGGTTTTCGGAATGTGGCAGACCTTAGCTGATTGTCATTCTGTAGTTGCTGCGAGAATCATTCAATACATACGCAGCAATAGTAACCTTGTCTAATAGAGCTGCTCCTCAGAGCAAAAGGCAGCATGGCTTTGAAGAAGCTTGCTGTGATGCATAGTGACAGATATGACTGACTTTCATGTTTCATTGGTCCCTTATTCCAGCTCACCAGCAAGCAGTTTCAAAGTCGCTTTCCCACATTTCATAAAAGCATAACACAGCAGAGAGTTTATTATTGCCCTTATGGCTTTACTGATGTGTCCTGGAAAAATTTGACTGGACAGAGAAGCCAGGAAACTGATTGTCCTTGTTTATGTTACACTGGTGAGACTAGACCTAGAATATCAGAGTAAGGAGCTGGAGCGATTGACTTGTTAGAAAATATTAATAAACATTAGTTTAAGGCTGGGACTTTCAAAAGGAGCCTAAGCTACAACGAGCACCTACAAATATTTTCAAGAGTGAGAGGAATTGTCTAGGTTTGTCCTAGGGATGGAAGTCAGAGTAATGGGAAAGGAAAATTGAGGCTGAATTTTAAGAAACCGTTCTTAAAAAGATCATCAAATAAACTGTAGAATAGATGAAGGAAATTAAGGAAGCTTGGGTCATTTAGAAGTAGAATAGACAGTGCACTTCAGAAAACATGGAAGTGAACACCCGTTCAATGGTGGAAGATGACTATCTATGTAGTTATTTTCATCTCTACCTATGGAATGGTTTTACCCTGAATTTCTCTCAGCACTAAGACACCGAAGGGGCAGAGTAATAATAAAGAGATGGTCTACACTAGATAATTAGGTTGGTTTCACTACATCCCTCAGGGGTGTGAAAAACTCACACTTGTTAAACTGACCTAAGTCCCCTGGAGACAGCGCTAGGTCCATGGAGGATTGTTCTGCTGATGTAGTTACTGCCTCTTGGGGAGGTGGATTACCTACGCCGATGAGAGAACCCCTCCCGTCTGTGTAGGCAGTTCCAACGCTGAAGCGCTACAGCAGCGCTGGCTGTGCTGCTGTAACGTTTTAAATGTAGACAAGCCCTAACTTGTCTCACTCCACGTGTCGTTTGGAAGGAGGCATCTGCAAAATCAATAGAACTGCAACTGCCTTGTATGAAACAATTGATTTGGAGAAGGGCAGCTGTGACTAGCAGGTGAAACATTTCTTTGCTAAGAGCAGCAGAAGATACCCATCTGTTTTTAGAAAAGCATGTGTTTGTTAACCTGTCGCACAGTTGGAAAGAGAAATGCTCATTATAACATGCTGGTTTGCTCTTTGAAGGGCATGTCTTCCAGTTCTCACCCGTAGCTCCCTAGGGGCAATTGCAAAGCGGTGATGTCAGGAGATGCCCTGTAGGGTATTCCTAGGGGAGAGGAATTCTGAAATAATACAGTCAGAATATAGTAACAGTTTAAAAAAAAAAGTTGAGCAATAGCCCTGTAAACAGGGGATAAAACTCAGAGTTAACCAGAAAAGTCATTTTAGAAAGCAATGAAATACATAGAAGCAAATCAGGGGTTCATAGGGATAGATGGTGTGGGTGTTGATCACTAAACTGAGCTTCCAAGAGAGAGATCCTTATATTGGAGGATGAGTTAAGTTTATTTTTCTTAAGAATCTGGCTATGAGGTAATGAGAAACAAGACTCTTCCTCTCCTTATTGAGATTTAAAACAGTTTAGATGGGTACAAATTAGACCTTGCTACAATTTATATTGAGATTCTAGAGAAATCCTGGTATTGAATAAATCAAGTGTGATCTATTCATCCAGTAATGGTATTTGTCCTTGATTGAGGGTGCTTCTGGATACGTTGGTGCCCTTACTAACAATAGTGCCTGAACTCAGGGTGGTTTGATTTAAATCAAGATCTGCCATGGAGCTCTTTTTGCCTGGTAAATCTCCAGAATCTGGTCTTGCAGCATCTTGAATTTCTGCAAGAGAACAAGAAAGCCTTTTGGAGGTGGAGTCAACTTTTGACCTTTAATGACCATTCTCTGAGCTGGGATCAAGGCATTCTTTTCCTGTTTGAACCCATGTTCCTCGGAGGGATAGCAAACCCTTGAGACGGTTTCCACTGATTCCTGGAATGAGCTTTTTATTAAAATGTCATCTAAATGAGATTTATGCCACTATTCTGAGGGCTGCTATTACAATTATATATTCTTCTATATAGCTTCTTATACCGCCCTCAATACTGTAGTATGAGTGTCTAATAATGCATTGAGATGTGATTAACTTCTGTCCCCTGTGACTTGTACTGCCCACACAGTGGAGAATGTAGCATTTCAGTTTGGTAATGTTATTTTTATATACATGCTGCTCTGGTGTTAAAGAAGGCAAGGAGAGTGCTTGGAAGGTGAGGTTTGTGATGGGGGAGTTAATTCCAGTTTCAGACTAGCCTCTGAGAAAGTTCTGTCTCTTGTATAGGCAAGATTTACCCTTGTGTTCAAAAATGTCATTGTGCCTGAGCAGCGGAGTTGTTGACCACACTCGGCATGGTGGAGCTTTAAGACAAACTTTTAGATAGTCCGTGGCCTGGCCTGAGGATGAGTCCTTGATTCAGTATTATATGGGAAGATAGCGTAAGGAACAAAGGACAGGTCTGGTGTGCTCATGGTAGCCATGTTGTGAGATGGGCTGATGTCTTCATGCCCAGGTATATGGCATTGCTGTAGTCCAGATTAGAGGTAGTCCATGAAGGAGTGTATAGCTAAGGCTAGATCAGCTGCCATGATGGGGTGGAGTCTCTTAACCGGCTGCAGAGGGTATAAAACATTACTTGTGGATGCTGCTCTGTGAGAGTTTAGCATCAGCAAGGAACCCAAGAGCACTCTGAAACTACAGACTAAATTGACTAATTGTGGGCAAGTACCTTCAATCAAAGGAAGCTGCAAACTCCTCCAAGAACTTTCCTCTGCCCAGTAGCTTAGCCTCTATCTTGCTCAGGTTCAACCAGATGTTCTCATCCAAGCATGGGGTGGCAGTAGTATAGTCAGACATGGTGAAGGATATATAGAGATGTCTCATCTGCATAGTGTTAGCACTTACAAGTTTTATTTTTTGAAGTCATCCTGTGAGACTTGAGCTTATGGAGTGCACCAATTGGCAATGAAATCTCCAAAAGAAAAACCTGTGTGTCTGTGAGAGTAAGAATTCCTCTAGTCCAGGGGTAGGCAACCTATGGCACACGTGCCGAAGGCGGCACACGAGCTGATTTTCAGCGGCACTCACACTGCCCCGGCCACCAGTCCGGGGGGTTCTGCATTTTAATTTAATTTTAAATGAAGCTTCTTAAACATTTTAAAAATCTTATTTACTTGACATACAACAATAGTTTAGTTATATATTATAGACTTATAGAAAGAGACCTTCTAAAAATGTTAAAATGTATTACTGGCACACGAAACCTTAAATTAGAGTGAATAAATGAAGACTCGGCACACCACGTCTGAAAGGTTGCCGACCCCTGCTCTAGTCCAAAGATGTCATGTAGTCTCTGACCACCTGCGTTAGCAGAACTCTAGCCACTACTATTCATACAAATACAGAGTAGTAGGATTTTTAAGCTCACAAGCATGTGCTTTGAAATGTTTCAAATTCTTGTTTATAAAGATGTTGGAATGTGCATAAGTTAAATAGCTGAGCCATAACTACCCTTGCCCTAGTTTGATGGTAAAAGAAAAATCACCTGCTTTCTGACTTTATCCTTATTTGTTGGATTGGACAAAGTAGTACATTTAGCCTTTCAGGGAGTCATGCCAGACCAATTGAGCCAGATAATAGGGCAAATCACACAGTTAGTTAGTTTTTGGAACTAGTCCTTTCTTCCATATCCTTGACTTAGATTTCTACTGTACTACTCCTTTCCTGTCATATAAATTTCTTGAATGACAGTAGCTGAGTTGGAAGTACACTTCTGTAATTGGACAGGAGATTGTAGTGGACTGGAATGAGTAGTTCTCTCTAGCCTGCAGCAAAAATGTATGGTAAACTTTTCTGTGGTCAACCCCCATACAGTTTAAACACCAACCTGTAAACCCAGACTATACACTGTGTAGTTTTTAGAAGGCACAGACTATGCTTATTTGTCACATCCTTGATGTATTTCTGAAGAAAAAATTAAAATACATAGGCTGTTTTATTAAATACCTTGCTGTGAGTAGCTTTGAATTTTAATAATGGAAAATTCCTATCACCTGAATTTGGCTCTAGTATAGTTTTCAAATTTCTAATACATGCTACTGTACTGATCGTTTAAAAAAAAAAAAAATTCTAATAATATATATGATGTTGGGAAGGAATTTTCCTCCAGGGCAGATTGGCAGAGGCCTGGGGTTTTTTCGCCTTCCTCTGCAGCGTGGGGCACGGGTCACTTGCAGGAGGATTCTCTGCACCTTAAAGTCTTTAAACCACGATTTGAGGACTTCAGTAGCTCAGACATAGGTTAGGGGTTTATTACAGGAGTGGGTGGGGGAGATTCTGTGGCCTGTGTTGTGCAGGAGGTCAGACTAGACGATCATAATGGTCCCTTCTTACCTTAAAGTCTATGTACAAACCTGTCTGTCATGAATTAGTATTTTATGCACCTGTCCCATCTCCAAGCCTCCAGTTGAGGCTAAAGTCTTGACAAGTGCTTTCTATTTGTTACTTCAGACACAATGTACAACTCGGATATTTAGCTCTGTTCGCTCTCAAGTTTTTTGTTTTTCCATATGCTAAGCTCAGCTCACAAAATAAGTGCAAATTACATTATTGCCCCTAGTTGCAGGGAGGGTGGCATAAATTGCATAAGCTTTAAGGAGTTTTCTAAACATCAGTGTCTCATCATCTTCATTGAAATTCAGGTTCCCTCAAACCACCTCTCTTTCCGCAGGCCAGAGCAGCTATTGTGTGGTTCGATATTGCATATTCTACATGTTATGTCAACAGAAGCTTGAAGGTTGCAACAGACCTGTTGCCATCAGTCACTACTTGGTTCAGGAAAAGTAGGTCACCTTGTCCACAGTAGCGGTTGGGGGCCTACACTGGGAAGTGACAAAATTCTAATTGAGCTTTTTCAGCCTGGCATTGGGCACTTGACTAAGCATGGCTCTTCCCCCTACAATGGTGTAGTCAATTCTGTAGGTGAGATTAAAGATAAATCCACCTCAATATTTATTCATAGTAAGTTTACATCCCACTTTTCAAAGTACCAATATAGATCTAGTCCTTCAGTTAAACCAAAATTGCACACATTTTGGGAGAATCAGGACATGCAGATAAGTCTGGTTTGCTTTGAGCTTTGAAAATGACTAAGGGTAAAGTATGGTTGCGTTTAATGATAGTGTTTCTTGACCCTTTTAGAACAAACTTAGCCTTTCTTATTGGGGTACCTGGACACTCAAAGATTAAGTAGCCACATTTTTTTTAAGGTAAGTAGAAAAGAGGAGGTAGATTAGGTTAAGATTGAAACAGCTATAGGAACCTTACCTTTCTACTCATACAATACCTACCAGTTAAACCAGACCAATACCTGCTTCAAGTCATTTAAAAGCCCCATTTTAAAATCAACCTTGTCTGGTAACACTTCCCTCACTCCTCATTTAGTGTAATAGCAGGTTGGACTTTTGATGGAAGAGAAAGTTAACTGCCTTTTTTTCCTCCCCAGACTAGTGTGGTTAACTACATTGACCAGAGGCATAAGCCGGCAAGTGACCAGTTGTTTTTTGTGGTATTTGAATGGAAAGATCCTTTTATACAAAAAGTTCAAGATGTAAGTACATTTTAGTCACTCCTCAGCCTCTTGCATGACTTAATTTAAAACTAAGTAGAAATTCAGCATACAGTGCTCAGAAAAGTTGGAGGAAGGCTGATGTCACTTTGAGAATTTCAACCCAATCACTCCTGAGTTCTCAAACTAATTACATATTGCTAATTTCAAGACCATCTTCTACCTCTCTTTGACCTTGTAATTTGCATAATAATCACAGTACTTCCTACTATGGCTGTGCATGCACACACGTTAAGACAAAACTGAACTTTTGTTTGAGAATAGATCTCTCCTGCAGTCAGTGTTTTCTTCCTAGCTAGAGGATAAAACACCAAATCAGGAAGATGCTTTTGGAGACTAGGAGCTAATACTGTATAAAATATATAAGGCAAAACACAATTACAATTTGAAATGGAATTTAACATATTGAACAGCTGTAACATAAGTTGCGTGTAAGAGAAACTATTATTTTCTCAACTCCTTTGCAGATTGTCACTGCCAATCCTTGGAACATGATTGCTCTACTATGTGGTATTTTCTTGGCTCTGTTTAAAGCAACAGACTTTGCCAAACTAAGTGTTAAGTGGATGATCAAAATCCGCAAGAGGCACCTGAAGAGGAGAAGTCAAGCAATGAACCACATAAGCTGATGACTAAACCACCTTTAGAACATTTTTAGTACACTGAATAAAATTTCAACCAACAATGCAGCAGTTACATAAACTAAAGAGAGTTGTGTGTTTAAGGAGAACTACTTACCTTTGCTGGAGTGACAGCATAAATGAACTGACACGAACCTTAAGAGGCTAACTCTGAAGAACAAGCCTACTAAACACATGTCTTTTTAAAAATGTAAGTTATGAACTTCTTTACCAAGCTTGTGTCAATTTATTGGGGGTGGAATGGAATTCACAAAGTAATGTTCAAAATGTCAGCTTAGAACAGAATACAGACATGTTTGTATTTAGTTTGCGTCTAGACAGTAGTTTTTAAGCTTTTCTCCATGAGCTAAATGGACTGCCCCGCTACCATAAGAGTGCCCCGAATCAGTAAAATGACTTGTCAGCCTCAGTCCGATCTTCCCAGGCATAGTTACTATCTATGAACAGTAAGGAGCAAAGCACTTACAAGATCAATGTAAAAATGGGTCAAAAGGTTTAATCTCTTAAATCTCCAACCTATTACATAGAACACCTGGGATTTTTATCAAACATTTCACACTTGGTTAAAATGCACTGACTGTGTATTAAAGCTACTTTAAAAGCAAGTTGTGTGTAAGCCATGTGGAATATGTCATGGATCACTGCCAGTTACTTCTTCTTAAACAAAGCCTCTTGCCTTAATACTTCATCTGTAGAATGATTCTTCCATAAACCAGATTCAAATATACTTATGTATAAGTCAATGAGAGCAGGATTTGACCATTCTAGTCGCTAACACACAAGCAAGGCTGTGGAGTTCTGTCCCGAAGAAGGTTGGGGACAGCACAAAAGGTTTGTAGAACTCAAGCTGGTGAGTTTCTGAACCTCAATTACATGGAACCTAATTGCTGGGAATAATAATTTAGGAATGAAAAGGAAATTGACCCTATAATGGCCTAGGACAGTATAATACTTAAAGTAGAACTCTCAGTAACTGGACTTTGAGAGGTATAATGTTTTGTATTGTACTTAGAGCTTAAGCAGTATAAATTGTGATTTTTTTTTTTTAAGTCTAACCTGACCTCATATATACACTTTATTTTTCTCCATAAAACCCAATCCCAATTGCTCTGTCTCCTAGAACCCATACTGAGTTCTTGCTGGTACCTTACCTCTGGAATTCATTTTTGAGGGGATATAAAAGAATTTTAATAAAACCAAAACATGTATTTGACTCCAAAAATATACTAATGAGTCAGGAAGAATATCAAATGCTGGTTGTTTAGAATGATCAAATGCTGAAAAGGTACAAAGCTTTTCTTGCTAAGACTTAGGACTGAATTCAGCTCCCACTTGTGCCCCATGCAATTCCATTACTCTAACATTCCAGGAGGCAGAACAAAGTTGGGAATCTTGGCCCAAATGGGCAAAACCAAGCCAATTCCCTGTGACACCTTCTAAGCAGCAAGAACAGATTTGCAATTGTAACACTACTTTTCCTCTAACTAGAAGGGAGGAAGGAGATCATCAATAGAGCCCTGCAAATCTGCAGCTATCCACGGACCATGTTTGCAGATGGGATGCAGATACAAATTTTGTTTCCGTGCAGGGCTCTGATTATCAGTACCAAGTGATCCAGCTGGTTAGTATACGCATTTAAGCTGGAAATCCTGGCCCCAGTGAAGTCAGTTTTGTCAAGATTTCACCCCATTTCTTTTGGAACAATTGCATAGGGATAGAAACCAGTTTTCTTTCTATTCAGGAGTTGTACTACAGCAAACTCTGAAATTTAAATATTCAGGCAGTTCTATTTTTGTGAACTAGAAGTGAACCAACAAAATAATCTCTGCGGGTAACATCTAGACAACTAAACACTTGAGTAGTCTTTTCTTTAGAAGGAACCAGGTTTGGAGGAAAAAACCCTCATTATTTCTGTATTTAAAAAAAAGCCCTTTGTAATGCATGGGAGATGCACAGGTAAGTAGAGTCCTCCCCCCGCCCGTGTGCTGGTGCTGATTTCAAGACCTCCCTCCAAATTCTACTAACACATTGTATAGCTCTCTCTTAGCATTCATTTGTTGAAATGTTTGGGATGCATGTCTTCTACCTTAGCCTAGTTTGCCAAATGAGCTATCTTTTGTTAGTGTTTGAACCTATTCTTATGGCTTTAACTAGCTAGATTGATTGTGGTTTCTGGAGTCTTGAAGTATCTCAGACAAGAATTTCTTTTATGAGGTCTCAAATGTAACATTTAGCTGCAAAACACTGAGTAGTGCAGAATCAGCTGCAATGAAAAAGGAACCAATGCTGATGTGAAATCGCAACTGTTTATGTAGTAGGAGCATAAAAGAGGGACCTATTATGCAGACCTTACTTTTATGTATCAAAAAAAGGTAACATCTTATACTTGAAGCCAATCCCATTCCCCCCCCTTCAGATGACTAAAAGACTCTCCAATACATAATGAAGAAAAATTATGCATGATATTTGCTCTAAATATAAACTTTCTATAAAAGAAAACATGTACTTACGTTTCTTGAAGGTCAGTTTGTCCTCCAAAGACACATCTGAGCAACTACAGCATATTTCTGTCTCCTATTTTTGCAAGTCTACCATTACTTTTCTTTGAATCAAGAATCAATACAGAGCATTTGCTCTGTAAACATGTTGTCCATTTTGATTTAAGATTTGTTGTGGTGTATACTGCTAAAGAGCCTACGGCCTTGTCTACACTGCCACTTTACAGCGCTCCAACTGTCTCGCTCAGGGGCGTGAACCCCTCCCCCCCGAGCGCTGCAAGGCAGTGTAGACAGGGGAGCTGCGCCTCTCAGGGGTATGTCTTCACTAGCAACGTTAAAGCGCCCCCCCACAAGTCAGAACTACATTGCTATGCTCTGCCTCAGTGTAGTCCTGGTTCTCAAGGAAAACACTCTCACATTTTTGAACTTCAAGTCCACCAAATCAGCAGTCATTCTAAGGGAGCCCAGACAGTGCACAAGCGCTTATCCAGGACCAGGCTGTTCAAGGAAAACATTCTTTGGTAGATCCTGCATCCCACTGAGTCCTTCCCCATGCAATTAGAGGCCAGGGTCACGTCAGTCAGTTTTAGATATCTTGAAGCTGCTGCACAGTCCCATTTCCTTTCTGAAATATAAACAATCCAAGACAAAGAAAGGAGTAAGGAAAAAGTGTTTCTCTACAGAAAAGCAGCACACCTAATTCAAATATTGTACAGACTTGCCTACTGAAGCCTGCGTGCACCTTTTTCTTTTGTCTTCAAACTGGAACTTACAAGCAGCAAAGAAATCTCTTTAGAATTAATCAAGGAAAACAAGTCATTATCTTCTCTAGATGTCAAGCAGTTCTCACACCTAAGCAGATACACAAATGAGGCCAATACTTTTAGGAATGTATCACCTACTGGTGAGGTAGTTCAACAGCTAAGAACAGGGCATTCAATACTTGATCAACTGCAGGGCCTGGACACAAATGATCTGTAGAAACATACCACTGGACAACAACCTTTATGCTTTGTCAGCCAAGATTTAACTCTACTCCAGAGCTGGAGTTTAGATAGCCAAGGGCACATCTTCACTGCCAACGTTAGAGCACTGCTGCGGCAGCGCTTTAACATGGCTTGTGTAGTCGCGTCACAGCTCTCCCAGCGCTCTAAAAAACCCCACCCCACGCCAGGGGCGTAGCTCCCAGCGCTGGTGCATTGTCTATACTGGCACGTTACAGTGCTGAAACTTGCAGCACTCAAGGGTGTGTTTTTTCACACCCTGAGCGAGAAAGTTGCAGCGCTGTAAAGTGGCAGTGCAGACAAGGCCTTAAGCTTTTCATTCAGGCTGAATATTGCACACATTTCTGCATAACTCACTTAACATAAGCCTTCTGGTCATCATGGAGAGAGACAAAAAGAAGGTGATATACAGCATTAAATACAAACATAAAGACTTTATTGAATGCTGCTCAATCCCCCAGTGAAGATTTTATTACAAAACAGTTTTCACACAACTGCAATTTAAGAGATTGGAATGGTACGTCTGATAAAAGATGTGAGCAAGACTTGATTAAGTAAAACAAACGACTTCTATAGTCAGCTTTTTCCAATATTTAAGCAGCATACTGCATTTTCACTAAATAAAACAAGGCATTTGTGGTTAGTGCTCTGCACTGCCATAGAGAAACCTTGTTTGGAATGCCAGATTTTGTCTCACTCCCCAGGCCAGCAGAAGCTGAAAGTGCTGCAGAAACAGCTCAATCAGCCTCTGAAGGAGGGAACTGCATTGTTCCACAGAGATTCCTTGGGTTGACATAAGAGCTTCATTGATGGGCTCTGAGGGAAGCTCCATCCTCAGCTGCAGGATGAGAAACAAACTTAAACAGACCCAGCAGAGAGAAGCATGGAGGGGGCACGTGAACAGCAAGGCATTCATCAAAGTGGAAGGTCAGACACAAGATATACAGTAATCTGTTCAAACTAGAGTTTTATTTTATGTTTTCATCTTATTTCTAACTTGTGCTTTTCATAATTAAAAATTTAAACCCACTGCATAGGCATCTTCACTCAGTGGAATTCTATACAACAGTATCTTTGAGATCTCTAATAATAAGGGGCACACAGAGTATCCCATCAAGTTACAGGTAAAAAGTAATGTACCTTAGTTTTATTTGAGAAAATACAGCAGAACTAGAAGCCTTTTCTAGAATCTCAACCAAGGTTTGCAGCAATGTAAAAAGCATGTATAAAACAAAGGAAAAATGTACATAGACTACACCACCTATGTGCAACACAATCAAAAAGAAAATTCAAGTCATAATTCTCACCACTCCCATAATTCTCACTCATATTATGAATAAAATTCATTTCTGTGAAACTTCAGAAGTGACATATCAATGATTAGACAAATTTACAATATGCTGTGGTAATGATATATCATTCAACTCTTGTATTTAAAGTCATAGATTTTTTTTTTCCATTTACATTTTGCCAGAAAAAAAGTTGGCCATTTCTACTATACTGATGAAGTTTCTGTTTTGCAATTTTTACATATTTCAAAAATGTGTACAAAAGTATGTCTATCAAGCAGAGGTCATCGTTTCTTTATTTGGCACTTGTACTGTTGTGTGCATTTAGCACGTTGTGAGTACTGTTTTGCTTTTCAACCAGAGTCTTCTTTAGCTTTAGCTCTTCTAACTTTCTCCACAACTCTTCACGTTCCAATTCCTTCTTTTTTTCTCTACAGAAAAAGTAAAATGATTAGACATGTCTAGGTTCCACATGCAATGTGCATTATAATTACTTTGATGAAACAGCATTCATATTCATAGAATATCAGGGTTGGAAGGGACCTCAGAAGGTCATCTAGTCCAACCCCCTGCTCAAAGCAGGACCAATCCCCAGACAGATTTTTGCCCCAGATCCCTAAATGGCCCCCTCAAGGATTGAACTCACAACCCTGGGTTTAGTGGGCCAATGCTCAAACCACTGAGCTATCCCTCCCCCGCATATGCTATTCTTATTTACAAACGCTCACCGAATTACATAAACCCGATGTATGCAAATCCAAGCTTATGGAAAAAGTTCCGTAAGCTAGAAATAGGAGGAGTTGTTTTGGGGGGGTTTTTGCATAATGGTTGGAGATACGTTTCCGACTTATGCAAAATTCGAGTTCCGGAACAGCACACTTGCGTAAGTCGGGGAGTGTCTGTATTATAAATTCCTCTTGTAATTTTTTTTTTTTAACCATTTTTTTACTCCTATAAGGAGTCAGGATTTTCCCCATGCCAAATATCAAAGCTCAACTTATTGATTCTCAGTGGCAGAATGTGACATCTGTCTTTGAGAGATTATACCATCCTTTGACACACCATATCAGTCAACTGCAAGTCTTCTAGGAGCAACTAATTTCACTATAAATATTGCAGTTTTATTCACATTAATAAATTCAGTACATTTTTTTTTTTCCTCTCCAGGTGATGCATTTCTGAAACACAAACTAAGAAAATGATTACCTTTGTCTTTCTGCTTTGTATGAGCTTGTAAGTTCATCAAATAGCTTGCCATTCATTTCCATCAATGTTTTCAGCACATTATACACCAGTGCTACAATGGTCCTAAAACAAAAGGAAGGCACTGTAAATTATTGGATATAAGATTTGTTTACTAGCATCTCTTTTAAGTGTCTGACTTCCTCTTTCTGTTCCAGCCCTACTGCATTTAGACAGTATTGTAACTAAGTTTTAAATGCAGATGATGTTTACTCTGGTCTCCTGTATGCATGAACGTGAGGATTTATTAAACATGCATTTAGTACATTTGGCTCATTGCCTTGGTTTATAAAACATTAAAGCTTGAAGGCTTCACATAAACCAGCCATAGTGAATGATTTTTTAAAATGTTAATATCCTCCAAGGCTGAAAAAGGCTAGAATCTGATTAAGGTAACCGTCACAGTGTTTTAATAGAATAAATTAAATTAAAAAGTAAAATGGGTAATATAATACTAATGTCCCTAAAGAGAAAGGTGGCATGGATAAAATCCTCAAACTATAGACTAATGAGCCTCAAGCAAGGGAAAGGGTTTGACACAGCTGCTGATTACACTACAGAAAATGCTTCATGGAGAGGGGAAGTTATTTTGGGGTGAGCTGTGCCACTCTCCATGTTAGAAAATTCTTCTAATGTATAATCATGGCACCAAGACACGGGCTTCATGTCTGATTTTGTAGGTAAAAATGTAAAAACAGAGCTCAGAGATGTGGGTTTAGGCTTTTCATTTATTTTCTTGTATGTCTACCAGTAATCCATTTTAGGATTATGCTCCTCTACCAGTACCAGGGAGAAAGATGCTATTCAGATATATTAAAACTCATCTCCCTTAATTCCCCTCCAGCAAGTTTAAAGTAGGTACTACACTTGAGAGTTAACTAACAATCCTTTAAAAGAAATACTGGAACATTTTCAGGGTAGAATCGGATATTACTTTAATTTATGAAACCTTCAAGGTGCATATATTACTAACTCAAGCAGCAGGGTGATCTAGTTGTTATAACCCTTATCCTCCCCCTCTCACTTTCTCCACTAACGTTCATCTTTGCTTGTCAAGTTACGTCTCAATTTAAACTACAACCAAATAATAGTCCCAGCCCTGAAGAGCTTAGAGTGCCATATACACTGATGACACTGTATATACTGTTAAATAATTTCAAATAATATTTACAAATAAGTTTCAAAAGAAATAAAAAGGTATGACAGGTTTTCTGTTTTCATCACACTTTGTCCAGTTATCATTCACTGTTAGGAAGTGCAAACAGCAAGTCTATCATACTAAACAAATAGGAAGCCAAAATTCACCAAAGTACCAGAATGGAAACATGTCCCAAACACAGCACCAGCTGAAACTTTAAAATCCAATTTAAAACTTAGTATGTTTACTGACTGCATCCCCACAAAAGTTTCCTCACAGCATAAACTTTCTCCTTCAAGATCACATTAAAGCTGAGTAAGCTCTTATTTTCTGTTAGAGAAAAAATCATTTTGAAGTATATAATTCTGAAACATCTGTATCCAGGCATATCAGGGAAAGTTTTTCTCTCTATTATCTGGATGGAAACAGAATAAAAAGAAACCTTTCTGAACTTACTAGTCCTCTAAGTATACTTTAGTTATTTGACATCTAGTTTATGGAATAACTTATCTCATGAGAAAAATTGAGGCAAAATAGTGACTTCTCCTGTGACTGATGAAAAGGGGGATTCACTTCAGGTCTGAATTTTGATGCGGTCCCAAGAAACACAAAGGACACAGAACTAGTCTTCTGTCTAACATTGATAATTCAGTCTCACAGCTGATGTGCTTGCAGCTAGATATACAGTCTTAATAAATGTGGAAAGATCCATTTCACAAACTCAAATATTGGACTTAATAGCCCATATAATATGGTTCAAAGTTTATACTGGGCATCTGTGATGATTTAACATGTCTGCCCGCACAGACTTTGTATTATGTGGGTGAACTAATCTTATACGTTCGTCAACTCCTATTACACTGCTCACTTGCACCTTTGACATACCAATGCAGAAGCCCAAAAAGTAAATTAGTTTCTTCTATAAAATTAATTTCACCTAAGTGTTAGAAAAGGGAGCTATCAGTTTTGAGTAAAATGGATCCTCCAATTCACACACTATTAGAACTAAATATACTTTTGTTTCTCCTTAATACCGGAGTATGTTGGGTAGCTCCAGTTTTTACTGTCTGCTTGAATATTTGTAGGTGAGGACACATTCTCCTTGAAGCATTAATGGTTCAATCCATTAGCTCAGATTTAGTAATTCTGCTTTTCATTTTAAAATCAAACTACAGCTATAACTTTTCAAGTGAGTTCTTTGTAACTCCTGCATCTCTAGCAATAAAGTTTCTGCATTTAGAACTTATTTAACAGTTCTGTTGATTACGCATAAGCCAGAACAGAATTCAGCTCATTCTCTCACAATTGTACAATTCTGTAGTGGCCAACAGAATAAAGATATATACAACCAATCCTCTGAGCAGCTTCCTGTGTTTATTTGGTGTCAGTTGCTTATGCTATGATTAAAATAAGGTTTTACTAGTCAACACTGAGGGGAGGGTATCACTTAAAGATGGCAGAATACTGAATAGCCCCAAATCTGTTATTTCTAAGTCATCTAACATGTAATCTTCTCATTCTTTCATTCCAAAACATTTCACTAACTGAAAAAAACCCCAACACACTTAAGTATTAAGATACCAAGGTGCAATAGTGATTTTACTTTTTAAGTGAAACTTCACACAATAGGCCTCATTGTTTAACATTTAGGAGTTATATATTAATGACAGCATTCAACAGTCATTTCTCTTCTCTCACATCCTTTTGTATAACCAGATGATGGGCATCATTTTACATGCAAAAAATTCCCTCCCCCTCCCTCCCTTGCTTAGAGTTTAAAATTTTCCTTCATTACCCTGGACAACAATAAACTTATTGATGTAGATGTTGCAAGAAGCTCATGGTCCTTTCCTTGGATTTTGATGCATCAGAAGTTTCCTAATGTGCTATATGTTACTATATGTCATGTTACAAATGATATACAAAGTCAAACCTGTGTAACATCCACACCACCATCCAATTTCCTTGGACATTTTTTCATTAAATTCCAACTTTTCACCATAAGGGTACAAATCAATGAAAGATGTAGACTTGAATGAAATCCAATATCTTAATTCAAATAATTGGAAAACATCTTACTCACTTCAGCTAAGTAATCATTTCTATCTGTGATAAGTGGTAACTGGGAGAACATAAATTCCTCTAGACATTCTACCTCAAAGTATGCTTATTAATATAAAGACCATTCTCTTAGCACTTCATCTCATTTTGAAGTCAACGGGATTACTCACCTTTATCAAGTTCAACATCTGCATAAGTGTCTGCATGATCAGAGTCTAAGACAGGAACGTAGGCTAATACAATTTATTTCTGATAATACTTTTAAAAAAACAACATCAGAATAAGCAATACATACGGATTCCAGTGTTCTTTGGAGATCTTGTATAAACTACCAAACATAATTGGTAGAATTTTGTTAATGTTCTCCTCAATCAGACTAAGAATGTACTCATTATTCCAGAAATACAAAGCCCTTTCTGCAACCTGAAATACACATTTCAGAATCAGAACCACAAAACATGATAGTACTAATTAATGTAGAAGTCAAATGTGCAACACTATTGAAAATACTATTTAATACCTGAAAATGGGAACTTGACACACACTTGGATATCTGCTTAAATAGAGGTTCTTCTATTTTTTTGAACTGGGTTGGTTCTATTACATCTAAGATTTCTTCAATTTCACCTAAAAACATCACCTGTTTTATAAAGAAAAGTTTTTATATTTATACATGCCATTCAGAATGCATATAGAAAGTTTATATAATCTATCACATAGCTAGACTGAGGATACCAACTGAATAATCAGTAAAATTGGGTACACACTGACAAGTATACTCCAAGAAACATGGTACATTACTGCTGTTGCACATTAACCCCTTATGCAATATTCCTTATTGCAATTTACTATTTTTCTTCTTAATTTTTGTAAGGGGGCTTACTTGTTGGTTTCAGTTACCAGAATATAACAACCATCTTTTATTGCCTCCTCTTCATGGTTGCTTTTAAAGTTTTTAAAAAGTAATTTGATTTTAAATGATGCTTTGAAGAAAACCAGAAGAAATTTTATTTCTTCAGCTTTGGCTGCAGAGACTCATTCTTCTCCATTCTGGATTCTTTTTACAGACGCTTCATTTCAGTTTTAAAATGCCAGGAGTATAACAGTATGTAGGTAATACAGAAAATCGAAGAAAACTGATACATACAAGAGTCTTAAAGGACACTGCTTTCATATAGAATTAGAAGGTTTGACAAATGAAGCCACCAAGCTCCCAACTACTTACTTTTAATTACACGGGACAGAGCCAATCAGAAAAATGGATTTCACAAGACCATTTAAAAAGTACATTTTAAGAATTAGACATATTTTACCGACACATGAAATTACAATGTATAACATTTTTTGTAATAAAGTAATGAACGTTTTATATTTAATGCTTTAGCCACAGACAAAGACCTGGTCAAACTTTCATAGTGTTCATAGTCAGCACTCACTGCAGATGGACTGCACTCACTGTAACTACTAAAATGCTTTTTTTTTTTTAAAGCATTAACGTTTCTTTCGAAAAATTATACTAATGCCTACCAAAGAACAGGGGACTTAACTAGAACATTCCTTTCAATGATAATAGATTATCCTAGGAATCTTTAGTGATGAACATATATACAAACATTTACTATTAGTAGTGCTGTCAGATTTAAAATAAAGTAGTAAGTTGCACAATTTCTACAGCGAACTTCATTGCCCAAGAAATCGAGAACCACAAAAAGAATCCTGCAAGATCCCACAAACAGCACAACAGGTGTAAAACACTTCTGAGCCTGCAGCACTTTTTATATCAGTTACAAGAGAATAATTCATTAAAACATAACAAGACCAACCTCTTTCTGACTGCAAGTTTTTGGCCAAAATTTGAGCAATCCTCTGATAACCTATTATAAAAATAAAAATTAAAAATTAAATCAGTATGTATATTCAGCTAGATTTTTAATATTAACATTAAAATGATATTAGAATCATATTAATATTATAGTACTTATCCAAAACTGTAGTTCAAAGGGGATTGAACCATTTTGGGTCATCTGACATGTGTTTTGCCTTGTGTTCAGAATACTTCAACAACTTTACTCTCAAATTCACACTGCTTCAAAAAGTTTCTTGAGCGTCCAAACAGCCACACTACTGCATGTCCCTTTAAAGATCCATTCTTTGGGGAGCACTTGCCCAAGCAACTCAAGACCTGGAACCATTTAAAAAGTTGCAGCTGTTGGACCGTGCACGCTCTCTCAGATCCAAACAACTCTTATAAGGCTAGATAGAGGAATCCGAGCCCCAAACACCTTTGATTCCTTTCTATTATCTGAGATACCAAAAGACCCAAACTGGAAAAGGATGACTATCTGTAGAGAAAATATATTCAGATAACTCTATTGGGAGTTACCGTTCTGAGATTGGTAGAGACCCTAGGAAGACTTAATTAGAAGTTACATCCTGTTCCAGATGGTTGAACAATAAATTAAAAATTGAAGGCCTACTCTCTGAAAACAAACATCTGACTTTGCCTCTTAATTGAGAAAGTAGTGATGACTAAAAGTGTAAACAGGAGTTCCATGTGGCAATTTTACATATTTCAGAGATGGAGACATTTCAGGCATGACAGACTCTGACCTCAAGGAAAGGGCCCCCAATCTTCTGCTACAGTCAGACCAGGTTGATCAAAACATGACTGAAATGAGAGCCTGATCTACTTGGACAATCTTTGAACGGAGACTGATTCCCCCACTGGATTTGTCCCCAGTAGCAGCTAGCTTGGAGGCTTCATGATTTTTTTGTTTTGTTTTACTTAGATAATAGCGCAAATCTTTTGTAATCTACTATATTGTCTATCTTGGGTTCTCCAAGTAAATTGTGAGTTTTAGAAAAGACCGATGAACTGTTTGAAATAGAAATTCAGAGAATCTCTTCTTAAGAGGCGTAATTCTTCCTGAGGTCGACTGTGGGCACATCATTATTTTGTTTTATTTTTAATAGAACACTGAGGATTTTCCATTAGCAAATGAACCTCACCTTCCTTCTCAATGCAGCGCTCATGCAGAGCTAGTACAGAGAAAACTGTCCTACGGGCTCAATGGGAAAGTTAGTAATTTTAAGTCCCTAAAATAGACAGAAAACAGATGACCAGATCACTAAGAAATATGTATTTTGGGTAAATACAAACAGTGGTTTTTGCATGGAAGGATAAGTTGCAGCAGCAGCAAGAACTAGTTCAGATTGTAACATATAAAGCAAAAGCAAGCATTCCAAGATGTGTGAAAAAGGGACTAATGGAGACAGATGTAAGAGGCCTTAAACCCAGTGCTCTGGTCTGGCCAAACTAAGGGGCTTTTGTGGCAGAGGGATTGTCAGAGCACAGGATGTTCCACAGCATGTTCCCTCTTCTCTTCTCATAAGGGAAGAGGATGGTGTATGACAAAAAAGCTAACTTCCAAGTTATCTTGGGAAAATGCCAAATTCAGCAACTACTAAGTCTATAGGACCTTGTTGGAGATGAAACAGGGCATGTCACATCTCTTAGAACTATTCAGGTAGTCTGGCATGTATCACTGTACTGGTTCATATTTTCAACATTACCATAGCCTCCAACTTTGAAGGTCTATTAAAGCCCTCATTCTAGGAGAGAAGCACCTGCTGCTGTTGCAGAACTGAGTATCACTTCAATGAAAAGTGAATGAGAGTGAACATGATCACAGTATCAACCAGGAAAGTCCCAAGTTCAGATTAATGAAAAGGAAGCAAGTTATATGCAGAGAACAATAGTTCTCTTGTGAACACCAGTCTTAATGGGAAGCTTAGGGAATGGGGGTGGGCTTCAGAACCTGAGCTCCACCCCAACCTGCAACTTCAAAGCACTGTCTACGTAAAAGCTATTTTTAGAGCACTAGCGCAAGCCCTGCCAGCCCAAGTCTATCAACCCAGGCTGGGAGGCTCACTTCTGTGGGCTGTGTAAACTTACCCAATAAATCAGCCATCTAGAAAGGGCAGACATGGACAACATGACTACTGAAACAAGCTGTCACCACTGTCGGACACTTGGGAAAAAAGGGAGGGATAGCTCAGTGGTTTGAGCATTGGCCTGCTAAACCCAGGGTTGTGAGTTCAATCCTTAAAGGGGCCACTTAGGGATCTGAGCAGGGGGTTGGACTAGATGACCTCCTGAGGTCCCTTCCAACCCTGATATTCTATGATTCTATGAAATGAGGGGTCTTAGACAAACCAAATGAGGTTACAATCTTGCAACCTGAAGTGTTGAAATGAACTAAGGGCTATCTTGCAAGGTACTAGTCCAAATGGCATTACTTTTTAGAGGCTTCTGAGCTCATCTGCTACTTTTCCAGAGTGGGAACAGTAAAGACAATACCCCCCCCAACCCCCCACCCCCCAAAAAAGGGGGGGGGTTTAAAACTCCTAAATTTTACTGAGACTAACCTCTGATTTTCCTCCACACAGATCTTTATTGGTTACCATTTATCTGCTTCCCCACCACACTCAAGAGGCATGGAAAGGGAGTCACTCTTATTTAAATTAGCTGTCCTAGTTTTGCTGGATATACAATGTTAAGCAGTTTATTTACATAAATACATTTTCAATGAAGTCTTGGTAATTTTTCTGTTGCTTAATTAGCTTACAGCTTAGTTACTTAATTATATAATTATGCTGAGACTTTGGTTCCTTGGTTACATAACAGAAAATTTACAAGCATAACAGCTTATTCTCCTGACTGCCTCCCCAGGCACAAAACAACCTGAGCAATGCAAGAGAAAAACAGATAATATTTTCAGACAGTTAACATTTGCCAAACAAAACAGAATAGTGAGAAATTACTATATACACCTCTACTTGGAGTTCATATGAATTCATTAAGCTCAAGTCCTCACGTGCATGAAACTAAGGGTTAACTAAAAAGTCTAAAGTTTCCATCATTTCTGGAGTCAAAGTGTCCAGGACACTTAATTGTGTCATTTAGTATCTTTAAATGTCTTCTTTCTCAGCTGGAATGAGTAAATATGTCATGCCTAGGCCTAAGAAGTTAGGTGTGTCCCTATGGGGATATTACTTTCAGAGAACTCCAGCTGCATAAAAAAAATAGCTTTTTTCTTTTTCAAGTATGCATCAGCTAGATACCCATGCCTGGAAATTACAATGCTAAGGAAGCCTACAAAGAACAGGGACCAGGTACTTAACATGTACTGCATATTTTAAAAGTGCTGCTTAAGCATTACTGTTTAAATGTTTTCTTCAAAACATACTAAACCCCCAAAAGTCTAGTTACTAAGGCTAGCATACAAACATTTGCCTAGTGCTCACATTAGACAAAGCATTTACAAAATTTGGATACTCCAATCTTGACGGCTGCTTTAGACTTCACAGGGGTTCAACTACAGCCATATGTACCTGTTGGACAATCCCCATTATTTACAGGAATTGTGTATCGAGCTTGCTGCTCACGGAACCAAGCATTCCTGAAGTGTCAAGACTACAGTGCAGTGACACTCAAAGTGTCTCCTATGGCTCTTTGAAGCACATGATAATTAAATCACACAGTGTTTTAATAACAACCAATCAGGGTGCTTTTACTATATTAACGTCCAATTAAGTTATCAACTTGCACTACATTGTTAATCTGGATACAAGCCAGCCTAAGTTCCCTCTAAATTCCCTCGCCGAAGTGCCCCTCCCCGCCGGCCCCAGCACATATCTGCCCCGGACTTGCCGCGGCCGGGGGAGAGGAGCCCCTCCCACGGCCTGGAGCTGCTGCGGTGAGAGAGGCCTGGGGGAGAGTCCTCTCTCCCCACCGCAGCCCTGGGGCAGCCTGCACCCCAAAACCCCTCATCCCTTACCCCACCCCAGAGCCTGCACCCCCATCCAGAGCCCTCACCCCTCCCCCGCACCCCAAACTTCTGCCCCAGCCCTGAGCCCCCTCCCACACTAGAACTTTAACCACATTTGAGGAGTTGACCTGGGGAGCAAGCTGGAACAAAAGGTTTAATTTATAAGAAAACTACAATTTTGATTGAAAAAGATATTGCTAGGAAAACAACCCAGATTAAAAGATGGGAGAGGGATTTGGACAAAGAAACTGATCTAGATGAGTGGGTCTCTGCATGGGAAAGGGGATATACATCTTCAATTTGTGTAGCTCACAAAGAAAATGTTTATAAATTACTGTACAGATGGCATTTGACTCCAGTTAAGACCCATCATATTTTTGCTACTCAGGACATACTCTGTTGGAGGGGATGCGCAGAAAAGGGAGCATACTTGCACGTGTGGTAGTTGTATTAAGGTATAATACGGTTTTGGGAGGAAATTATTAGAGATTCATTTTATAAGAAAATGCCAGCTTCCTAGAGATCCCCTGAACTGCTTACAAAATGGTCCAGTAAAGGATCTTCACTTTAAACAAAATGACAAATTAATTTTTTTTTTTATTGTTAGCAGCAAGATTTTGTGTTGCATATTACTGGAAAAATGTGACCTAGTCTATGTTTTACTATACCACAAATCATAGGTGGTCTTTGTAATGTAAAAGGTTTCACACCAAGTACGTACACATGAGAAGCACCAAACAGAGGATAGGTATTTAGAAATTTAGTCACCTTTTTAGTGTACTCAGGAGAGGAAGGGTCCCCAGCCAGCAAGCCAGAATCTTCAGCTAGGTGCTTTGAATATTAACCTGATCATAAGTAATAACTAATGTATGATGCAGTATGTTAATGTTTTATTATAACTTTGCCGTAACAATTTAAAAAAAAAAGAAAAGAAAATGACAGTACTTTGTTTAGGAAAGTGGATCACTGCATATGCACAATTTTCAATTTAAAATACAGTTTTATGCAAAAATAGGGTCTTCTCACTTAATGTATCTGTTCCACATGTTCAGTCAAAATCATATTTGCTTATTTAAAGCAGTAAAAGTACGTTTTTACTACATTTTATTCTTGCTAGCAGATTGAGCTGGATTCTGTTCAGACTCATGCATCTTTAAAATCTAGTTAAAATTCTTTTGATCACTGGGCTAAATTCTGCCCTGTGTTACACCTGTGCACATTCTTTGACAATGGCAGGACATGAATTGAAAGCAACAGTATAACATGATGGAAGTTATAGGGTTTTTGTGCTGCTTCATCTACTGTGGAGCTTCGTAATCTTTCAAAGTTGCTTTACATTTCTGATCTCTATCTGTCAATATTATAGTATTTTCTCTCCTTTAAGCTGTTGCACAATTCTGTCATCTACATCCAGAACTTTGTGATCCCACTTCTGAAGAATTGTACTCCAGAATCTCAGCTTTTTTTTTTTTAAATATATTTCTAGCCCTCATGGCTGCAAAAGTGTAAGCCAATGTTGTCTCGCCGAATATAAAAAGAACCTGAAATAAATCTTCAAAAGGAGTAAAATGCTCCATTCATCTCACAGTATGTCTACACTGAAATTCAACACTTGCGGCTGGCCTGTGTCAGCTGACTCAGGCTCACGGGGCTGCTTGATTGTGGAGTAGATGTTCAGGCTGGGCTGCTCCAAGCCCAAACGTCACCAGGTGTTGAATTCCAGTGAAGACATACACTCAGAGCTCTGTGGATTGTCTGGTCATGGAATTTAACATTTTTGCCACTGAAATTTGACATTATGTTGAAGCCAGGTGCCTGATACTTTGTTTTCAATCTCTTTGCCCTGCTGAGACCTGTCTGCAGCTGCTTCTTGATTTAAAGCTTTCCCCACAATGGGGAGTTAATTGGATGATAGTGCATGCTCTCTGCACTGTTCTGTGGAGACAGACAGCAGGGAGTTGGGGAACCAGAACTGGAATGTGGCTTGCTCCTGTGGAGCAAGGAGAATGACGGTGTAGTCTGGCTAGCAGGGCTATCTGGAGCCCACGGCTGCAGTCAGGGCCTGCTGCAAGCCCTCTCTTCCGTGACATATACGGGACAGGGACGAGGGGGCTCTGAGCCATGGTAAGGAGCTGTTTCAAGAACATAAAAATCCCATTTTCAGAAAATAATCTGACAAATTTTGTGTTAGATTAAACAGAATTATAAATCATAATTGTGTGTTTCTGTAGGGGTGAAGAGGATTGGAATTAAGTTTATTTCAAAGAGACAGAATAAATTAACACTGCAGCAGAATTTGGTGTTCTTGTTTGATAATTTAGCTCGATTGTGTTGTGTGTCCCTCACTGAACATAATGTACTGCTACCGGGACCTAAAATCTGTGACAAGATCACTAAGTAAATTCTGCAGCACACTGCTAAAGCAGGGTTGAAATTTTACAGTTTCATTTATCCTTTTAAAAACAACTTTTAAAATATTTTAAAAATACAATCAGCACAGTATCCTATTTTTATATTAAATATTATGCTGTCTCCACATTTTTTAGTTTCTTTGTTTTGATGATGTATAATCGCAATGTTGAAGTTTTTAAGGACCAGGTTGGAGGATTTAACAGTTGAGGAAAGGGACATTTGGGGCTCTTGACACTTGGGACAGTGTCAGAGGCAGCTTGGGGATATGGAATATTTGCTGAATGTTTCTGCAAAAATGATCATCAGTGAAATAGTTAGTGTTGATATTTAAATTCATCTTTAAATTTCAGACTTAATCCATTGATCTGAATAAGGCAGTTCACACCTCTTCTTGAGTTACTGTTTCAGACTGACTGAAGACTCAGGAAGACAACACTGCATTGATTTGCAATCTGTTCATATTTTCAAGGTTTTCTTCAACCATAAGGCCAGAGACAACTGTTTTTTAAAAGTTTGGATTCTGGATTACAGTTTGTGTCCATAGATTCTTATATGCCAAGCAGCTCTAACTTTTGTCATTTGCTCCAACTTTTTTTGGCACCTACACAACCATATCTAAAAAATATTTGCTGTGCACATGTCAATATTACTGTCTAAACACGATTCATTTTTCTTTTATTGAGAAGAACCAAGCCTAACTGACCAAGTGAACAACAATCCTGCACTGTAAATAGAGCTGGTCAGTAATTTTCTGTTTACAAAAAATGTGGTTTCAACACCATTCAATTTTTTTTGTGGGAAAATTTCAGTTTTATACCAAAAAAATAAATACATTTTCCATTGGGGGAAAAACAAGATGAAAATTTTGTTTTGGATCAGATCATCCCAAATTGAAACATTTCAGTTTGTTGGCTGACCTGCTGCTGCGCATCATGGGAGAGGGAGTCTGGCCAGGCCCATAGAGGAGAATGGGGGCCCAAGGCACCTGAACTACAACTTCCATGAGGCACTCTGCCAGCTCAGACAGTTAAATGTTGAACTGACCTCAAACAAAACATTTTGATTTTGGAATCAGAGCGGGTACTAGCCCCTTGGGGACCGACCGTAAGCTGGAATATTTTTTGGGCCCCCCCACAGTACTAAAACAGGCAAGTGATTAGGGGACCCCCTTGAGGTGCTCGAGGCCCTATGCAATTGCTTTGTCTGTTTATGCCTAGTGCCTGCTCTATTGAGAATGTCTCCAGATAGGGTTGCCAACTTTCTACTTGCACAAAACTGAGCACCCTTGCCCCGCCCTCTGCCCCACCCTTTCTCCAAGGCCACGCCCCTTCTCATACCATGCCCCACTCCCTCTGTCACTTGCTTTCCCCACCCTCCCTCACTCACTCATTTTCACCGGGCTGGCTCGGGGGCTGCAGTGGGGGTGTGGGTTCCGGGATTGGGACAGAAATGAGGGGTTCAGGGTGCGGGAGGGGGCGCTGGGGTGGGGGTGGGCTCTGGCTGGGGGTGCAGACTTTGGGGTGGGGCTGAGGGGGTTTGGGGTATAGAAGGGTACTCCGGGCTGGGATTGAGGGGTTCGGAGGGCGGGAGGGGAATCAGGGCTGGGGCAGGTTGGGGCATGGGGCGGGAAGGAGAGTCGGGGGCGGGAGAGGAGTGAGGGCTCTAGGCACTGCTTACCTCAAACAGCTCCCGGAAGCATCCGCCATGTCCCCCCTCCAGCTCTTACACAGAGGCATGGCCAGGCAGCACTGGCCTGTCCACACTGCCACGTCCGCAGGCACCACCCCCGCAGCTCCCATTGGCAGCGGTTCCTGGCCAATGGGAGTTGCGGGGGCAGCGCTTGGGGCAGGGGCAGGGTGCAGAGCCCCTGGGCTGCCCCTATGCATAGGAGCTGGGGGGAGGGGGGAACATGCCGGCTGCTTCCTGGGAGCCGCATGGTGCAGCGGCTAGCAGGGAGCCTGCCAGCCCCGCTGTGTGGTGCTGCCAACTGGACAGTCAACAACCAGGTCAGAGGTGCTGACTGGAGCCACCAGGATCCCTTTTCAACCGGGTGTTCCGGTCGAAAATCGGACACCTGGTCACCCTATCACCAGATTTCATTTTGCTGAAATAAAGATTTCAACATTTTGCGTATCAAAGTTTTTCAGGATCTTTCATTGCAAGAAACATTTCAATATTTTGACTTTTTGTCCCAGTTAAGGATGAAAACAAATGTTAAAATATCAGAATTTCCAGTTGGACAGAAATATCCAATTTCTGATCAACTAACTGGGAAGGCATGGCCAAGAACACTGAGGATCTTTTCCCTATACTGAGGTCAGTCACATGATCTCAGCAATTTAACTATTTTCTAGTCTATATTCCCATTTTTGTCACAAGTTATTACCAATAGATATAGCTGTGCTTTCAAAATCAAAAATTATTTCTCTTTTTTGGCACGTGTCCTGGATTTACAAACCCTAATTTTTCCGAAGTGTCTACAGTTAATTACTCAAAATTAGTATTGGCAAATAATGCTATCACTGATGAGAGAGTTGCACTGACACATTTTAATTCAGATGAGAAATACAAAAATAAAATAGTTGAAAAACACTTACTGGTTCTGTTAATGTCGTATCTTTTTCCAGGAACTGTACAACACAATAGGCCAGCTAAAATGTAAGTAATACAGTTATTTAACTATTTTAAATTGACACTGACTATTAAGACAACACAACATAACTAAATATCACAAATGATAATGGAAACACTTTACTCAGCAAAATATCTTAGCCTTATCAGATGTAGGTCTTTTTAATTTTTCTTCCTAAGAGAAGGATATAGCTAAATTTAACTAAAAAAAAGCTAAATATATTTCAGACTATTGTATCTTTTAAAAGCCTTCAGTATGTCCGGATGCTTAGTTTCTTATCCTAGAAAAGGCTTCATTTTTTATTAACTAGGAGATTTGATTGCTGTAATGCAGATCCAGCATTTAGACAAAGTCTTTTCTAGACATCAGCTCCTCAATTAGGAAGTATGTACCAATAAGCTGCGTTTCAACGTCATGCACATTCAAAACTATTGCTAGCCCAAAAGCTATGTTAACACTGAGTTAAGGTTGGGAATATAGATCACCAATTTAAGGGTAAAATCTAGGAAACTGGAAATCTAGGAAATGAGGTGGGTGAGGTAATATCTTTTAATGGACAAACTTCTGTTGGTGAGAAAGACAAGCTTTCGAGCTTAATACACAGAGCTCTTCTTCAGTTCTGGGAAGAGAACTCAATGTCACAGCTAAATACAAGGTGGAAAAGATTGTTTAGCATAAGTAGTTAACACATATTTCAAAAGGACCATTCAAGGTGAAGAGGCCCATTAACACCATTCAGAAGCAGGGATGGGGAGGTACCTGGGGGGAGGGGGAAGGAGGTTATGTTGTAATAAACCCTCAATCCAGTGTCTCTACTCAGTCCATAATTTTTAGTGTTTAGTAAAGTTATGAGTTTAAGCTCCCAGGCTCATTTTTTTAAAGTGTTGTGAAAGTTTCCTTTGAGGATGAGGACTGACAGGTCAGATATAGAGTGATTGCTTTGTGAAGAGTGTTCGCCCACAGGTGATACAGAGTTTCTGTCTTTTATTATTTTTTGTGGAGTTTCCTTTTTCTGGTCCTCTGGACAGACAACTTAAATTGTCTCATAGATTTCCACCACAAATTCAGCAACCAAAACCCATCCATTAAACTCTCTCTGGAACACTCCCACACTAGCATCAACTTCCTTGACAACACAATCAGTGTCAACAATGGAACCCTACAGACAACTACATACAAGAAAGCTAAGGATCATCCACACCTACCTTCATAGATCCAGTACCCACCCCAAACACACCAAGAAATCTGTTATCTACAGCCAAGAACTCACATACCACAGAATATGTTCCTATGAGAAAGTCCAGGATATACACTTTAGCACACTCAAAACTGCCTTCAACAGCAAACCTCCTCTGCCCACACCCCCCTAGTTGTCACTTACGGCCACTCACCACTGGAACCCATATGGGGTATAAGAACAAAAGAACAGCCATACTAGGTCAGACCAAAGATCCATCTAGCCCAGTATCCTGTCTTCCGACAGTGGCCAATGCCAGGTGCCCCAGAGGAAATGAACAGAACAGGTAATCATCAAGTGATCTATCCTGTTGCCCATTCCCAGCTTCTGGAAACCAGAGACTAGGGACACCATCCCTGCCCATCTTGGCTAATAGCCGTTTATGGACCTATCCTCCATGAATTTATCTAGTTCTTTTTTGAAGAAATATCTTTGCCTTCATAACATCCTCTGGCAAGGAGTTCCACAGGTTGACTGTGCATTGTGTGAAAAAATGCTTCCTTTTGTTTGTTTTAAACCTGATGCCTATTAATTTCATTTGGTGTCTCCTACTTCTTGTGTTATGAGGAGTAAATAACACTTATTTACTTTCTCCACACCAGTCATGATTTTATAGACCTCTATCATATCCCCCTTAGTCATCTCTTTTCCAAGCTGAAAAGTCCCAGTCTAATTACTCTCTCCTCATATGGAAGCCGTTCCATACCCCAATCATTTTTGTTGCCTTTTTCTGAACCTTTTCCAATTCCAATATATCTTTTTTGAGATGGGGCAACCACATCTTCACGCAGTATTCAAGATGTGGGTATACCATGGATTTATACAGAGGCAATATGATATTTTCCGTCTTATTATCTATCCCTTTCTTAATAATTCCCTACATTCTGTTCACTTTTTTGACTGCTGATGCACATTGAGTGGTTGTTTTCAGAGAACTATCCATAATGACTCCAAGATCTCTTTCTTGAGTGGTAACAGCTAATTTAGACCCCATCATTTTATATGTATAGTTGGGATGTTTTCCAGCGTGCATTACTTTGCATTTATCAACATTGAATTTCATCTGCCATTTTGTTGCCCAGTCACCCAGTTTTGAGAGATCCTTTTGGAGCTCTTCGCAGTCTGTCTGGGACTTAACTATCTTGAGTAGTTTTGTATCATCTGCAACTTTTGCCACCTCACTGTTTACCCCTTTTTCCAGATCATTTATGAATATGCTGAATAGGATTGGGCCCAGTACAGACCCCAGCAGGACACCACTATTTACCTCTCTCCATTCTGAAAACTGACCATTTATTCCTACCCTTTAACCAGTTACCAATCCATGAGAGGACCTTCCCTCTTATTCCATAACAGTTTACTTTGCTTAAGAGCCTTTGGTGAGGGACCTTGTCAAATCCACTATATCCACTGGATTCCACTTGTCACATGCTTGTTGACCCCCTCAAAGAATTCTAATACACTGGTGAGGCATGATTTCCCTTTACAAAAACCATGTTGACTCTTCCCCAATAAATTATGTTCATCTATGTGTCTGACAATTTTGTTCTTTACTATAGTTTCAACCAGTTTTCCCAGTACTTGAAGTCAGGCTTTCTGGCCTGTAATTGCCGGGATCACCTCTGGATCCCTCTTTAAAAATTGGTATCACGTTAGCTATCCTCCAGTCATTTGGTACAGAAGCTGATTTAAATGATAGGTTACAAACTACAATTAGTAGTCCTACAATTTCACATTTGAGTTCCTTCAGAAATCTTGGATGAATACCATCTGGTCCTGGTGACTTATTACTGTGACTTATCAGCTGTGAGGACCAATGCAAAGAATTCATTTAGTTTCTCCGCAATGGCCTTATCGTCCTTGAGTGCTCCTTTAGCATCTCGATCAGTCAGTGGCCCCAGTGGTTGTTTAGTAGGCTTCTTGCTTCTGATGTACTTTAAAAAAAGATCAAATAACTACAACCCATACTCTATAGAAACCCCATCCTGAAAGCAATCTTACCCGAACCCCCTTTTCTGGCCTTCAAACAACCCCCCAACCTCATCATCAGAAGCAAGCTCCCCACAGACCAACTCAAAGCAGCACTAGACCCTGCCAGAACAGATGCAAAACCTGAAGACATATCTCTACTGTTGCAATGATCAAACCCTCCACAACACACCTTTCAAGATCCATGGGTCCTACACGTCTATCATAACATGTGGTGTACCTCATCTAGTGCACTAAATGCCCCAATAACAACTACGTGGGTGAAACCAGATAATCACTATGCACTTGAACGAACTCACACAGGAAAATGACAAAAGACTAAAACATCACATCACCTATGGCTGAACACTTTTCACAAAGCAAACATGCTATATCTGACCTATCAGTCCTCATCAGGAAACCTGCACAATACTTTCAAAAGACGAGCCTGTGAACTTAACTTCATAACTTTGCTAGAAACTAAAAAAATCATACACTGACTAGAGACTCTGGATTTTTGCCTTATTACAACAATCTGTAAGCCCCTAATGCCCCACCCCCAGCTATCTGCTCCTCACCCCCACCTTTCCTTTGGGGGAGACCCGATTTCACGTTTTGCGTTTTTCATGGCTGTGAATTTGGTACGCCCCTAAACATAAGGCAGCCAGAGTGCACTAGGTAGTTAACCCAGATTTGCAGCTACTTTGCATTTCCAGAACAGTACAAAGCAGCCAAAGTGTACTGGTGAATCTGCCCCTTAATTTGCAAGTGACTTATTGGTTTAGAGGGCTATATTACAAAGACTGGCACTATATGAAAGGACGGACAGGAGAGCCCAGTCTGAGAGTCCCAATGTCCCTGTACTTTTAAGAGCTTTGCCTATGCTACTGCCTCACTTCCCCAGCAGTGCTACTTCAGTGTGCATCACAGCTGAGGCACTAGTCCCACAGAGAGTCTTTCAGGTACTGATGTCCAAATAGCTGGCAGCCATGGAACCTTTAAAAAATAGGGACAGTTTGGCACAGTAGTCTACTAACTTGACATGTGTCCAGTCCCCCTCCTTACAACCAACGGAACTGTTGCATGCCAATGAGCTATTGAAGAATGGTGATTGGTTAAATTACCTCTGATGCCACAATGACCCAATTAAAGAGTTACCTTAGCTGTTGAGCTGACCTTACCTGTAGCCTGGATAAACAATTTGATTCAACAATTGTTAACTATTTAGCTTAATTACAACCTAAGGTCTTCAGATATAGTCTAAGCCCAAGATTTCAGGAAATTAAATAATAGGAACTTCAAATTTCCTGTGTATGTTCATATCATTCAGGACAAAGGAAAGACTAACAGATACTAACTTAAAGGAGCCAGTTTTTAAATAGTTATAACAAACTAATTATCAGATTTATTTGTAAATTCACAAAGTGCTGTAAGTTTGGGGAAGATAACCTCTTTGTTATATTTGAAAAATACAGTGTGAATCCC
This sequence comes from Platysternon megacephalum, assembly GCA_003942145.1. NCBI lineage: Eukaryota > Metazoa > Chordata > Testudines > Platysternidae > Platysternon > Platysternon megacephalum. Next base: position 457,797 of record QXTE01000370.1, on the reverse strand, counting down.
TGCAAAAACAGAACTGAACCTTAACTATGGAATTGAAACTGGCACTCCATAACTAACATTGAACTACATAATTTGTAACAGAACCAAAAAACTATTATTATGTATCACTGCTTTAATATATTTTTTAAATGTACAATATTTACTAGGCAGAGTAGAGCAGCTTTATCTGAATTGTTTAAGCCCATACAAAAAACGGGGTTTCTCACCTTCTTGTAAGTGTTGTTCTTCGAGATGTGTTGTTCATGTCCATTCCAATCAGGTGTGCGCATGTGCACAGTAGTCGGAAGATTTTTCCCCTAGCACCATCCATGGGGTCGGTCTGGGTGCCCCCTGGAGTCGTGCCTTCATGGCGCCCAATAAAGGGCCCTACAGACCCGCCACCCACTCAGTTCCTTCTTGCCGGCTACTCCAACAGAGGGGTAGGAGGGTGGGTATGGAATGGACATGAACACCACATCTCGAAGAACAACAGTTACAAGAAGGTGAGTAACCGTTTTTTCTTCTTCGAGTGCTTGTTCACCTCAATTCCAATCAGGTGACTCATAAGTCCAAGTTCAGGTGGTGGGGTCGGAGTTGTCCACTGATTGGAGCACTGCTCGTCCGAAGGACGCATCATCTCTGGCCTGCTGGGTAATCGCATAGTGCGTGGTGAAAGTATGAATGGAGGACCACATTGCCACTCTGCAGATTTCCTTAGTGGGAACCTGAGCCAGGAACACTGTTGATGAAGCCTGCACCCTGGTGGAGTGCGCAGTAATTGGAGGTGCAGGAACCCCTGCCAAGATATAGCACTCACAAATGCAGGACGTGATCCATGACGAAATGCATTGCGATGACACAGGCAGACCTTTCATTCTGTCCCTCACTGCCATGAGTAACTGGACCGATTTTCTGAACGGCTTCATTCTCTCAATGTAAAAGGCTAGCACCCTATAGACATCCAGTGAGTGAAGTCTCTGATCCCTGCTGCTGGAATGCGGCTTAGGGTAGAATACCGGGAGAAAGATGTCCTGGTTAATGTGAAACTGTGATACAACCTTCGGTAGGAAAGCAGGATGAGGTCTGAGCTGAACCTTATAGAACATGGTGTAAGGGGGTTTTGATGTTAGGGCCTTAAGTTCAGACACCCTCCTGGCCGAGGTTATCGCTACAAGGAACGCGACCTTGTAAGAGCGGTAGGGCAGGGAGCATGATGCCAAGGGTTCAAAGGGCGGTACCATGAGTCTAGAAAGAACCAGATTGAGGTCCCAAGCCGAGACAGGCTGCCAAACATGAGGGTGTAGCCTGTCGAGACTTTTTAGAAACCGGCTGACCATCAGGTTAGCAAAGACAGAGCAGCCCTCCATGCCTGGGTGGAAGGCTGAGATGGCAGCCAAGTGAACCCTTACTGATGACATCGAAAGCCCCTGCTGCTTCAGATGGAGGAGATAGTCCAAAATAAGCGGCACTGAGGCTAGTGTTGGGAACGAATGGTGCTATGCTGACCAGATTGAAAATCTCTTCCACTTGGCAAGGTAGGTAGCTCTCGTAGAGGGTTTCCTGCTGCCAAGGAGGACTTGTCTAACCTAGTCTGAACAGGAATCCTCCACCAGGTTCAACCATGGAGCTTCTGTGCCATGAGGTGCAGCAACCCAAGGTTTGTATGTTGGAGACGACCGTGATCTTGTGTCATAAGGTCCGGGAAGAGCGACAGGAGCTTCCACGGACAGGTCTAGGAGAAATGTGTACCAGTGCTGGTGGGGCCAGGTTGGAGCTATCAATTTGACCTGAGCTCGTTCCCTCCGGATCTTGAGGAGTACCTTGTGAATGAGTAGCATGGGCAGAAAGGCGTATAGAAGACAACCTCCCTATGGGAGGAGGAACGCGTCCACGCTAGAGCCCAGGCTGTGATTTTGGAAGGAGCAGAACTGCTGGCACTTCCTGTTGCGTCATGTGGCGAATAAGTCTATCTGGGGAAATCCTCACCTCTGGAAGACTGAATTCACGATGTCTGGGCGAAGGGACCACTTGTGGCCATGAAAGGACCTGCTGAGGTGGTCTGCCAGATCATTCTGTACCCCGGGAAAATACGACGCTTGTAGGTGTATTGAATGTTCTACACAGAAGTCCGACAGCATGAGGGCTTCTGACACAGGGGAGAAGAGCGTGCACCCCCGTTTGTTGATATAGAACATTGCCATGGTGTTGTCCGTCATAACTGATACACATTGTCCCATTAAGTATGCCCGGAAGGTCTGGCATGCCAGGTGCACCACTCTCAGCTCTCTGACGTTGATGTGGAAAGTCAGATCCGCCTGAGACCAGAGACCGAGAGTCCTGAGGTCTTCTAGACGTGCTCCCCAGCCCAACTCTGATGCGTCCATCACTAGTGAAAGAGATGGCTGTGGATTGGCGAAGGGGACCCCATAGCACACCTCCTGAGAGTCGAGCCACCACAGAAGGGAATCAAGGACCAGGCGAGGCAGGGTCACGATCCTGTCCAAGCTGTCCCGGGCTGGTCGATACACTGATGCTAACCATGACTGGAGCAGTCGGAGCCTGAGTCTGGCATGCTGCATTATGTAGGTACAGACAGCCATGTGTCCCAGAAGCTTCAGGCAGTTTCTTGCTGTGGTGGTGGGAAACTGTCTGAGACCGCGAATGATACCCGTGAGGGTCTGGAACCTCGCTTCCGGCAGGTATGCCGTGGCTTGGGTCAAGTCCAGTACTGCCACTATAAACTCTATCCTCTGAACGGGGGACAAAGTCGATTTTGCTTCATTTAGAAGGAGACCCAGGTTGTCGAAGGTGGCCCTGATGAATTTGACTTGAGCTTCCACTTGGGTCCTGGAGTGGCCCTTGATCAGCCCGTCATCGATGTACAGAAACACCGGTAACTGGTGCCTGCGCAGGAACACAGCGATGACTGCCATGCACTTGGTGAAGACTCGAGGTGCTGCCGACAGGCCAAATGGAAGGACTGTAAATTGGTAGTGGGTATTGTTCACCACAAACCTGAGGTACTTCCTATGGGGGTGAGTGATTGCAATATGAAAGTAAGCGTCCTTCAAGACGAGGGCGGCATACCAGTCTACTAGATCCAGTGAGGGGATGATGGAGGCCAACGAGACCATGCGGAACTTGAGTTTCTTCACAAACTTGTTGAGTTCTCGCAAGTCCAGGATGAGCCTCGGAGCCATGGCCTGACTGAGGTGCCACTGACGGCTGGCCCCTGGATTTTGCCAAGGAGGATCGGCCTCTTTCTGTCCTCCTCTTCTTCTACACCAGCAATTGGGACCGGTGCCAAAGGCTGGAGTGCCCCCAAGAGGCTTCATGACGCTGCCGAGCCTCCTTGGCAGCGTCTTTCTTCAACGCCGGATCTGTCAAAGACGGCGCTGGAGCGCTCCGCACCAAAGACGACGTACTGGGACGGGGATCCTCAGCGCCTGGGTCCAACTGATGCTGGAGATCTGCCTCCATGAGGAGGATTTTAAGCCACTGCTCCCTCTATTTAAGAGTTCTCGGTCAGAATTTCCGACAGATCTTGCAGCGGTTTTTTTGGTGACCCTCACCCAGACACCCTAAACAGGAGGTGTGGGGGTCACTTATGGCATGCACTTCGTGCAGTCTTGGCAAGTTTTGAAGCCCGTGGATCGCGGCATGCCCTGGTACCAAATAAGGGGAGAAGAAAAACGAGGGGGGGACTCCCCCATAACTGAAACTTATAAGTGAACTATCTACAGCGAAAACCTAAAGTACTGCTAAGCTGCTTGCCGAAGGAAGAGCAAGGGTAAATTCCAGCTACTGTCACTGGCGGTAAGAAGGAACTGTGGGGGTGGTAGGTCGGCAGGGCCCTTTATTGGGTGCCATGAAGGCGTGACTCCAGGGGGCGCCCAGGCCGACCCCGCAGATGCTGCTAGGGAAAAAATCTTCCGGCTACTGTGCACGTGCGAACACACACAGCTGATTGGAATTGACATGAAGAAGCACTCAAAAAAGAAGAAAAAAATATATGCTTCTCAAAGAAAGACAATCAAGATTCCTCTATTCTTTGTAAACAGTATTTGTAACAGTATTTGTACATGAAGATGACAATACAAAAAAGTACCAAGCTTAAATAATGTCTGAGTTGTGATAAACCAGTAAAAAAGAAGAAGTTTTCAAATGCAGGCCATGACTTTAAGCCACATTGTTGTGCTCTTCTACTCTTAACAGCGTATGTTAAACAACATTATGTCAGAAAGAACATTTAAAACTTCTCAATTTCTTTTTCCCCCCCAAGTATGGAAAAAATTGTAAGGTTTATATATACTTATATATTAATAAAATATATTCTGTTCCAATAATTTTTCAAAAAACCTACCTGTGCATGAAACAAAGCTAATCCCTTAGCACTATGCATAGGAATCAACACCTTCATAAGAAACTGTTTGTGTTCTGCTTTCAATGGCAGTGCAAAACCATTAATAATGCTGAAAAACATGAATAAGCACAATTATTTCATCTTTAAAAAATGGGGGAAACTTTCTTTCTTGGTAGATTGAGAACTACTGTACTCAAAGCTGACTATTTTTTATATGTACTTTACAAAAATGTGCCTATTACTTTAAGGACTGGGAAGTGGGCAGGAAGCCCATCCTCATCTATTATCAATAGGTATACGGCCATACCTCAGTTATCAATGTCTGTAGTAGACAAGTTCAGTTCTTTTGTGATCTCCGGTGATAATCTACACTGTGGAGCTTAGCGAGGCACATTAACCATAGAGTTTAGTGAGGTTGACACACTGTCCACCCACAATAATTAAAAGGTGACCTTGAAAGAGAACAGAGACTTGTGTCCTATTTTACTACTTTGACACATAAATAAGGTCTGAAAGTTTATTTGTTTTGGTGGCTTTTTTTAAAATGGGGGCTGGAGAGGAGTTAGTAGTTTGCTTTTTACCTTACAAATTCAGGTCCTGCTTCTTAAGGGTAGACACCATTGCCATGTGTACACCAGTGAAATTTACCAAAAAATCCTCAATGACTCAGCTAATCCTGTATATGGGAGCCCTACTGTAGACATGCTCTTGCAGGAAGAATCAGTGTTTTAGTTAAACCTGCTAAAAGGCAAGTCTAATTGAAGCAGTAATAAAAATGGTTCTGATCATTGAAGCTCAGTCTCCCTCCAGCTCTCATTAACTTTAACTAGTATTCAGCTGAACCGGTGGGAATTTTTTTGGTAAATTTCACCAGTGCAGAATAGATCTATGTCAACTGTGGAGTACCATCACAAAAATCTCAGAGTGGGAAAGATGAGCAACTGTGAGGGGAAAGGATATTCACAGTCAGACTGTTTTAACACCTACAAAGCTTTAATGACTAACATGGTAGAGAAGGAAAAACCTGTTAAAGAGCTAACAATATACTCCTCTGAGATACACAACTAGTCTCTTAGCAAAGCCAAGATTAAAATATCGACATTTCTCAAAGATAAAGCATAAGCAAGGGAAAACAAAGCCCTTTTTAAGGAAAAAGCTACCTTTCATGCTTTTCATGCATCATGCCAAAGCCAAAAAGAGAAGCCCAATTTAAAAAGAAATCTTTTGCAGATCTAAGATTTACAGAAAAGTACACTTTTCTAATACTATATTTGCATAGCAACATGGAAATATAAAAATATACCAATGACCTCAGTTCATCACTATAAGCATCAGAACAATTCTTTCACCCCACCCCCGAAATAATTGGATAGGAACACAAAAAATAATGTTCAACTGTTCATTTTATATTATTGAACCAAACTTACCTTCCCAATATCTCAAGTAGTTCAGCAACACCATTAAAATGTTCTGTTTCATATATAAACCTGTTAAAAATAAGATGTAATAGCAATCAATACACTAATAAAATGAAACTAAGAGGGGGAAAATAATTTCTAAATGTGAAACTCCTTATCAAATGTATTTTATTTTATTTCTAACATTTGTTTTTCTTCAAAGTTAAAAGTCAAAGTCAGTTGGCTCTTTTGGGGTTTATGGTATGTCTTCACAGCAAAAGCTAGGCTAGCCTACCCAAGCTAGCTTGAATCCAGCTAGTGTGGGAAACAATAGCAGTGAAGTCAGAATGAACTAGCGAGCCGAATACCTACCCAGCGTCTGTGCCAGGCTTGTAATATCCACACTGAATCCCGCAACAAGCTAGGCTATATAAAGAACTAAATCTATAATGTACCTGAGGAAAATGTTGTTGATTTGTTTTCTGATGAATGCCCTTAATCCAAGGAATTTTCCATAAATTCGATGAAGGACTGTCTTTAGGAAATCACGCTCTCGTGGGTCTTCACTATCAAAAAGCTCCAACAGCTTTAAAAAAAAATAAATCTGAGATATTACTTTTTAAAAAGAATTAAACTGTCATTTTGTTAATTCTAATTCACAAATCATTAAGGTATGATTAGAAGCAAACAACATTGTTACTTACAATTCTGTTCAAATATTCAATATTAAATAAATTAATGTAACTTGTTAACTCAGAAGCTTTATTTTACTGTCCCTTAGCATTTAATCTTCTAAAAACTACACCCAAACCCAACATGAAGCTTCTTATACAATGCACTTCAGTTAAGTCATTTCAACTAGGATTAAATGTCCTTAGATAAATCATTTTGATTACAGTTTTGTATAGTTTTTATCTAATAACTCAACATTTAGAAACTACTGCACTTTATAGCTTCAAAAATGTGTAAACAATTCTCACAAATGATGGTGAGGTATTTATTTAAGGCCCCTATCCTCAAAGACATACACATGCTTAAACAGGCACAGGTAGCCTAGTGATTTCAACAAAACTATTCATGTGTTTAAAGTTAAGCACATATATAAGTGTTTGCAGGATCAGGGCCTACATTCTGTAAAATGAAAAGATAAGAATCCTGTACATTTTCTCAGGAGAAAGGAAAGAGTGAGGTTCTGACAGAATTATGGTGCTTTTATAAAGAAAGCTTTAGAACAAAAAAATCTCACAGCCATCACAACTATGAGTACTTTCTGTCTGGATCGGATATCGGTAGGTAACAGAAAATATATCTAAATGACTTCTCATTTCAAAACAAATATGATGCATTACACATTTTATGCTTTTGTTTATACTAACTGGTTTCTTGTTCATAACTTGTCAAGATTCATAATCCTGTGAGATGTAAGTACAGGTAATATTTAGAGAATAATGTATTTATATTGGAAGTATGCTTTAGGGACTTGGGAGTAAATGTTAGTCAAACGGGGATTACATATATCTCAGTGATGGCCTACTCAAGCAAGCAAGCAAGCGAGAGTTGTCACCCTGCCTTGGTTAGCCAGTGATGGAATGCAAGGCTCAACTGTCTAGCCTTGCTCCATTCCAAGACTTTCAATGGAAAACCATCAGAGACAACTGCAAGTAATCGAAACCACTTGGAGGTAAAAAAGGAACATTACAACAAACAGAGAATCACCCTGCCTAGGAATAAAGACAAAAGACTGTTCCAACATAACGCAGTGAGGAAAGACACTTTGGATCCTTTTATTGAGGAGACATAGTGAGGAGCAGGTGTGTTCTCATGAAAAACTGGATCCTAGTTCTTGTGAAGGCATCCAGCTCTGCAACCAACTGAACTTTGGGAGGAAAACCTATTTTTAGATAGGAAAGATAAATATAAAGTGTTGACCCAGGTTTGAGTTTTATTATTTTGTTATGTACTGTAACTCTTTGTTTCCATCACTGCCTCTTGTTTGTAGCATAATTCTCTCCTTTCTTAAATAAAGCTTCTGTTTTATTACAAGTGCTGTGTGTTATACAGGAGCGGTGCTTTAAGGTAAAACTGGTAAACTTGGGGTACTTTTGAGGCAGAGGACCTGGGATTTCTGTGACTAACCAGTGTCAGGGGCTGGATATCACAACACAATGTTTCAAAAGGGACTTGGATGCATCTATTGTTAATATGCAAGGCAAAGACAAGGCTGGAAGAGCCCAGAAGAGAGTGCTTCAGTGGCTGAAAGGCTGGTAGTGTTACGGAGCTGACAACACCCCAGGCACAGGCAAGTCTCCCTCATGCTGGATGCTGGGGGTAACAAGGCGACTTACAGTCCTGGGTGCCCCGAGAACCATCACAAAAATATTAGCTTATGTAGTGAGAGTCACAAAGCCATTACAATAGCGCAGCACTGAGGATTATCTATTTCATGGGAAAACAGTACAGCAGGGGTCGGCAACCTTTCAGAAGTGCTGTGCTGAGTCTTCATTTATTCACTCTAATTTAAGGTTTTGCGTGCCAGTAATACATTTTAATGTTTTTAGAAGGTCTCTTTCTATAAGTCTATAATATATAACTAAACTATTGTTGTATATAAAGTAAATAACATTTTTTAAATGTTTAAGCAGCTTCATTTAAAATTCAATTAAAATGCAGAGCCCTCCAGACCAGTGGCCAGGACCCGGGCAGTGTGAGTGCCACTGAAAATCAGCTCGTGTGCCGCCTTCGGCACGCGTGCCATAGGTTGCCTACCCCTGCAGTACAGTATATATCACTAAGAAACTTCAATTTGTTCCACAAATTGAAACTACTGTATGTTAAGAAAAAAAATTGTAACAACTCAGTATTATCTCTATGTTTTATATGTTTCTGAATTCCCAGATTTCATGTAGTCTATATAGATGTTCCTCTGCTAATATAATAGTTGGCAAACAAAGGATTCTCATGTTACAATACAAAGAATTACATTTTAATAAAACTGGTTATTTTATGACCTATACAATTAAAATTATGCTATATTATTTAGATATTCAACTGTGCAATACAAACCAACACCACAACAGCATCCCTTTCAGTTAAGAGTTAATTGACTATTAAATATAAAAATGTTACACTCACCTGCTGTACAAATTTCTGATCAATGTATCGCTTTGCAATACTAGGCTGGAAATCTGGGCTCTCCAAAAATCTCAGGAAAAATTCATACACCAACTACAAACAAACATTAAAATGAAAACTTTGTAGAAGTTACCACTACTCTTTACTAAACTAAGGTTCAAGCTACCAAATATATTCTTATTTCTAGTTATTTTAAATGGGGAAATAGGATATTAAACATATTATAGCATCAAGAAGGGTACAATTAAGAGCCTGTATAACTTACAGAGGCAAGGACTCAAATATTAATACAAACAGACTTGTGTGCATCATTAGAAAATTCCCTTTTTAAAAAAATATATATTAATGAAAGTTTGCGTCCCAGAGATAGATATAAACTATAATTTTTAAAAATTAATCCGTATTTAAAAAACCTAGACAAATGCACTTAAGTTTAATCTTTACTATGAATTAGGCTTCCGTATACCTGATACCCCAATCCAAACAGCAGAGTCTTGTTGCAGACTTTAGACCCAACATGATACAGCATATATAGAGTTTTACCCCTAAAGTGTTCAGAAGTGCTGGTCTCCCTCCCATGGGCCTTGTCAGATCCACAGGAGGGAAGGGACTGAGGGGAGCAAAAGACTTGTAACAGACCAGAGAGGTATTGAGGGGCCAGAGTTCATGCCTCACCCTTGAGATCCTTAGAAGCTCAATATAGAAAACGGCACGCTTCAAGTCATAGTAGAAGGGGAGGGAAATGCAGGGTGGCAACTACAATCTGTTTCTCCTCTCCCAACCCACTAGATGCACAAGAGTGGGGCCTCTTTATGCAGAGAGAGCTGGGGGTTGAAATGTGTTTCATAGACGTAGGGTGTGGCACATAAATTTAGGCATACGGTATCATCAGAGATATGAGGCCTTGGTTGTAACCAACTACCATTTGAGCGCTGCTGTGTGTATTAAAACCCTGTTGAAATGCTATTGTATGGCCACTATTGAGTGGGCCTTAGAAACTATTGAGTGGGCCTTAGAAACCTATGAGGAGTAATACTTTTATTCACATATTTAAACTACAGCCTTTAGAATAGCTGGTGATACATGGTTGGAATCCTACTGAAGGCTAGTCAAATCCTTTTAGAGAACCAATACCTAAAAAATTAACTAGACTTCCTAAATAAAGAACAAATAAGGTAGTAGAAAAATGCCTGTGATGCACCATCATGAAATACATGATAAATGCATAAGTGCCTGTATCTGTGTTTGTGATTATCATAACAATTCTCAAGGGGTTTTGAATCAGTGCACCTGATAGGCCCAAGAAAGGAAATTTGCAGTATTTCTCCCAATATTTCTCCTTTTTCCCCCTCTGACAAATTCCTAGATTCCAACAAAAGGAATTTAGCAGTAGCCATTTAAGAGGGATTTGAAACTATACACATTACATAAAACAAAATTATATTAAAAGAGAAAACATTGCAAAATCAAGCATGCAAAAGTTAGGAAATGCCAGAATAAAGTTTGCCCATGCAATTCTAATTCTACTCCCCTGTGTATATGCATTATGAGACAGTTAATTACATGGTCACATAATATTTTTGTGATGGAGGCACTAGAGCTTCTCAAAAAACCTTACAACAAGTTTGTCAACATGGTTAGAAGAATATATTTTCCCTAATATTCTCGTAAACAGCTGAATCATTTTTGCTGAAATACCCACCCATCCTTCACCTAAAAAAAAAAAAAAGCCCCAGGCAGACACCTGGCATGAAAAATTCCAGCCAGAACTGTTCAAGTGTGACAAAGTTATATGGTTTTGCAATGGGTAGTAGTAGGCAACCTGAACTATAGGTGTCATTACATGTGCTGCCTATAAAACAAGACTGATGCTAATGGAAAATTCCTGATAGCTACAGCATGGCACACCCTGCTGCATGTCTGACTTCTACTAATTGCATCAATGACCATGTGGCTGCTTTACATATTTCCTCATATACTACATACAGTTCTGGAACCAAGGTTACTGCTTTTTTCAAAGTGAAAAAACTATTTCGGCATTCCAAAATCAGACTTCTGATATACGCCAGACGAGAATCCTGAACACTTGAAGAGAATTTAGGTAGCTTTGCTGGCTCTTTGCAATCTTCTGATGTCTAGGCAGTCTTACCATTTGCTGTTTCTAGGACACAAAACTGATAACTTGGGCTTTCTAGAATGCTTTCTTTGGAAGCCCTTGGAAGAGGATTATTCTGTAAAAATTCTAGAGATCTATTGCTTTTGTGCCTTGATGTTTTTCCCTTGGAGACCACTAGTATATTGCCATTGTGCTTTTATGCAAATAACTCCACTGTCAGCAAGTCCCACAATTTCTTATACTGAGAAATAGTTATTGGTGTCATCTTAAACCTTCTTGGTCTAGACCCTAACAGTTCAACCAATCTCAGAATTGCTTTTGACTTGTTGCACTATTTTAACAGCTGTGCCACATCTGGGGCAATTGAGTCTTTAATACTGATTATTTTATTTAAAGATTACAGCCTTTTGGATTGTGTGCTAGCAGGTTGATGGTATAAATTATTACACCATTACCTACTGCATTGCTCTGTGGATAACTGCAAACAGGCACAATAAAATGACAACTTGGGACAGGTTGCTGTGGCTCTCACAGACGAATCTGTGTGGAGACAAGAGAAATTCAGGCTTCCTTTTTTTCTGCAGAGCACAGCTATTTGAAATGTCTGCTGGTAGAGAAACTGCAACTATGGGCTAGAACTCTGCTATATTGTTGAAGGAAGCCAGTCATGGGTGGGACAGGATGCACTGACACACAAAGCACAAGAAACCAGATCCTCAGGCTATTCTAAAAGCACCAACAGGTTCCAATTACTGAAAATCCAATTCATTTGATTCTCCTAGCAGGCAGAGCTTCTTCGACTTGAAAGCACTGAGTTTTAAAGAACAGCAATCCTAAAGCTGCGCTCTCGATGAGAGGCAGTTTAAGCTGGTGTTAGGGCTCAGTGCTGCTGCAGTCCAGCAGTGGACATCTGAACTTGGAAGAAGGGAAAGAAAAAGCCAAACTGCTTCCATTATGGTGGAATGAACAATTCTAACCAAAGAGCAGCATCCAAATCTAATGAATGACCATGTACGGGAAAAATAATGAATCAATAATTAAGTTGCCTGGCCAAAACCTGTTCATCAGGATGAGTAACTCAGTATAAGGGTGAAGAGCTGACAACAATTTCAAATAGTATCGGTGGAATTCAGACTCTTCAACTGATTCCTCCTAGACAAATATACAGCACAGAAGGAGAAGTTACTCACCTAGTAACTTGAGATTTTTTAGATGTTTTGTCCCTATGGGTGCATCACCATAGCATGCACACATGTCTGTGCACTCTCGACTGGAGAATGCAAAGCAGTATCTGCAGGCCTATGCAGACCAGCACCTCATGCTTCCAACCTCGGGAATATAAGCAGGCGTGGACCCAACGCCACTCAGTTCCTGTTCGACTACAGCCAAGGGGAAAGGAGGGTGGGAAGTGGAGCACCCATAGAGACAAAACATCTCAAAGAACTCAAGTTACTGTAAGTAACCTCTCCATCTTTTTCGAGTATGTGTCCCTATGGATGCTACATTGAAGGAGACTCCCAAGCAGTAAACTCAGCGAGAACGTGGGTGCTGAGAAGGCAAGTCCAAGATGGTTAGGAGGACTGTGTCACCAAAGGTAATATCTCTGGAAACAAGTAAGATGGTGTAATGCTTGGCAAAAGTGCGAATGGAAGACCAAGTTGCAGTCCTACAGATTTCTGCTACAGGAACATCTTTCAGTAGAGCTCCAGATGTAGACTGAGCCTTAGTGAAGTGTGCTATCGACTCTGAAGGGGCTACATCCCAGTAGATTCACAACAGGTTAAAATTAGGGCTGTCGATTAATCATGGTTAACTCATGCAATTAACTCAAAAAATTTACTCGTGATTAATCACACTGTTAACAATAGAAAACCAATTGAAATGTATTAAATATTTTTGGATATTTTTCTACATTTTCAAATATATTGATTTCTATTACAACAGAATAGGAAATGTACAGCGCTCACTTAATATTTTTGATTACAAATATTTGCACTGTAAAAATGATAAACAAAAGAAACAGTATTTTTCAATTCACCTCATGCAAGTACATACAAGTGCAATCTCTATCGTGAAAGTGTAACTTAAAAATGTAGATTTTTTTTTATTACATATCTGCACTCAAAACCAAAACAATGTAAAACTTTAGAGCCTACAAGTCCACTCACTCCTACTTCTTGTTCAGCCAATTGCTAAGACAAACAAGTTTGTTTACCTTTACAGGAGATACTGCTGCCTGCTTCTTATTTATAATGTCACCTGAACGTGAGAACAGGCATACGCATGGCACTTTTGTAGCAGGCACTGCAAGGTATTTACGTGCCAGATCTGCTAAAGATTCATATGTCCCTTCATGTTTCAACCACCATTCCAGAGAACATGCTTCCATGCTGATGGCGCTCATTAAAAAAATAATGCGTTAATTAAATTTGTGACTGAACTCCTTGGGGAAGAATTGTCTGTCCCCTGCTCTGTTTTACCTGCATTCTGCCATATATTTCATGTTATAGCAGTCTCGGATGATGACCCAGCACATGTTGTTCGTTTTCAGAACACTTTCACTGCAGATTTGACAAAACACAAAGAAGGTACCAATGTGAGATTTCTAAAGATAACTACAGCATTTGACCCAAGGTTTAAGAATCTGAAGTGCCTTCCAAAATCTGAGAGGGACGAGGAGTGGAGCATGCTTTCAGAAGTCTTAAAAGAGCAACACTCAGATGCAAAAACTACAGAACCTGAACCACCAAAAAAGAAAATCAACCTTCTGCTGGTGGCATCTGGCTCAGATGATGTAAATGAACATGCATTGGTCCACTCTGCTTTGGATCGTTATCAAGCAGAACCCATCATCAGCATGGACGCATGTTCTCTGGAATGGTGGTTGAAACATGAAGGGACATATGAATCTTTAGCAGATCTGGCAAGTAAATATCTTGTGATGCCAGCTACAACAGTGCCATGCGAATGCCTGTTCTCACTTTCAGGTGACATTGTAAACAAGAAGCAGGCAGCATTCTCTCCTGCAAATTGTAACCAAACGTGTTTGGCTTTGGCTGAGTGATTGACTGAAGTAGGACTGAGTGGATTTGTAGGGTTTAAAGTTTCACGTTTTATTTTTGAATGCAGGTTTTTTTTTTTTTTTTTTAAACACAATTCTACTTAAGTTCAACTTTCATGATAAAGAGATTGCACTACAGTACTTGTATTAGGTGAATTGAAAAAATACTAATTTCTTTTGTTTTTTACAGTGCAAATATTTGTAATCAAAAATAAATATAAAGTGAGCACTGTACACTTTGTATTCTGTGTTGTAATTGAAATCAATATATTTGAAAATGTAGAAAACATCACAAAATATTTAAATAAATGGCATTCTATTATTGTTTAACAGCGCGATTAATCGCACAATTAATTTTTTTAAATCGTGCGATTACTCGTGATTAATTTTTTTAATTGCTTGACAGCCCTAGTTAAAATGCATCCTGAAACCCACTTTGACAGTCTACGTGGAAATAGGCTATCCCTTCACCATCTCTGCAAATGATACAAATAATCAGGACGCCCTGAACATCATAGTCCTGTCAAGGTAGAAGGCAAGAGCCCTTCTGACATCTAGATATGTAGGCTAGTTTCCTCTCTGGAGGCAGGAGGCTCTGGGTAGAATGCTGGTAGATGGATTTCTTGATGAATACGGTATTTCAAAGAGACCTCAGGGAGGAAGTGAGGATGGAGACATAGTATAACTATCTCTATTGAAGGTAGTAAACGGTGGGTCTGCCATCTAAGCACCAAGCTTTTCCATTTGTCTAGTCAAAATGATAGCTATAAAGAATAAGATCGTGAGAGAGAGGTGAAGGAGGGAACAGGTAGCCACTGGTAAAAGGGGGGTTTTCCTCAGGGCATTGAGAACCAAATTAAGGTCCCACTGGTGGGCCGGGTTCTGTACAGAGAGAAACAAGTTATACATGCCCTTGAGGAATCTGGCTGTAGTATTGTGGGCAAAAATTGAGAAGCCCTCAATGAGTGAGTGGAAGGCTATTATAGCAGCCAAATGTACTCTGATTGAGCTCACTGATAAACCTTGAGTCTTTAAATCAACAGGTAATCTAGGATTTTAGACAGTGGAACTTCTGATGCTTAAGAAACGTGAAGAGAACACCGGGAATGGACGTGTAAAGTAAGTTTTGAAAAACTAAGGTTTCCTGCTAGATAAGAGAACTGACTGGACTTATCTTAACAGCTTAGCTCCAGGCTCAAGAACCATCCTCAGGTTCAGGGAGGAGGGGTTTAGATGGATAAGTGTCACAGAGTTCTGTGACAAGAGATCCTTCCTCAGAGAGGAAGACAGAGAGGCACTGCCACAGATAGACGAAGGAGGTTAGAGTATCACACTTGTCTTGGATAGGGCGGCGCTATGAGAATAACCCTTGCTCTTTCCTGTTGCAGTTTGAGTAATGTCTTGAGAATGAGTGGTAGCGATGGGTAAGCATACAGCAGGATACGGGACCACAGTATTATCAGGGGATCTCCCAATGAATTGCAGCCATGTCCTCCCTAGGAGCAGAAAAGGTGACATTTCATGTTCTTTGGGGTGACTAAAAGGTCTGCTTCTGGGAGATCCCAGGTCTAGCAGATGCTGTGAAAGACAGAATAATTGAGCTCCCATTCATGGTCCTGAAGGAATTTTCTGCTTAGGGAATCTGCAATTGTATTCTGTAGGCCTGAAAGATAAAATGCTAAGATTTCCATCTGATGGGAAATGCACCAGTTCCACAGTTTTAGTGAATCTGCGAGTAAGGACTTGGCTCTTGGCTTCACCCTGTTGGTTGCTATATTATATTGCTTCCCTGTTGTCCAGCCTTATTCTGATGAACTGGCCCTGTATGGTGAGTGGGAAGTGCTGATAAGCATACTGAACAGGATATTGAGGTGGAGCGAGACCTCTGGTGTAGACCACTTGCCATGGGCTGTGGCTTCTTGGAGGTGAGCTCCTCCTGCATCTCGAAAGAGAAGAGATATTTACCTATTGGGAGGATTTTTGAGGGCGGGGGGTCTGATGAAGGGGTTCCTATGGAGACCTTCAGTGGGTCCTTCCACTACCTGAGAGAGACCAAAACTTTGAGGTACTGTAATGAGTTTGGAGTCACTGTTTGGGATCTACACAGTGTTAAGCCACATGTGAAAGCACCTGAGGTGCAATCTCATTTGAGGCGTGACAAACGGGGAGGCCGACATGTGGCCCGAGTAGTAGGCAGGTTCTTGCAGTTTGCAGGCTGTGCTGTATTGCTGAGATAAGACTAGACAGAGTAGAAAATCTCTTTGGGGAGATAGGCGGTAAGGGAGTCTACAGTGGCTCCAAAAAAGTCTACTCTTTGGACTGGGGTCAATGTAGACTTCTGCTGATTGATACAAAGGCCCAGAGACTGAAATAGGGTTAGAGCCTTAGAAGTTGCCAACTGGACCTCTAGAGCTGATTGACCCCTGAGGAACCAATTGTCCAGGTATGGGAATACTGCTAAGCCCCACTGATGTAAATGAGCCACCACTGCTGAGTGCAGCTTTGTAAAGACCCCCAAGGCCATGGAGGGCCCAAAGGGAAGGACTTAATACTGGTAGTGGTCTGAGCCTATTATGAAACATTTGTGGGATCGGTAGATGGCTACATGAAAGTAGGCATCCTGGAAGTTGAGGGTGATGAACCAGTCTCTCAGATCTCTTGATGGAATTATAGTGGTTAGCATCACCCTCTTGAAGTGCTGCGATAGGATGTGTGCGCTCAGGTTTCTGAGGTCAAGAATCGGTCTCCATCCTCAGCCCCTCTTGGGGACTAGGAAATAGTTGAAATCGAACCCTCTTCCAACAAATTCTGGGGGAACTGGCTCAATCGCCCCCAGGAGTAAGAGTGACAGGACCTCTTGTTTTAAGAGCTCTTTGTGAGAGGGGTCTCTGAAAAGAGATGGGGAAAGGAGAAGGGAGAGAAATAGAGTGGAAGCAAATGAATAGCCCATGCTGATCATGCAGGAAGTGGATAGTCTGCCTCTAAAGTGGGGATGGAGTCATGCAGCAAAGCATCTGGGAAAGTAGATTGCTCGAGGCCCTTGACCTCTTGAGAGATGCAAGGTCTCCCTAGAGTGGGATTTATGGTGTAACCTACCCCTCTTCCTTGTTTCCCTTGCAAGAGAAAGAGGCTTCCTAATCTGTGAAGGTGCTGCTGGAACTGCAACAGCTACCAGAGCAGCCTGGGACGTTGAGGCCGAAATACCGGAGGGCAGAGAGAGGAGTGGATCCCGCTGGGGTTAGTGAGCTTTCCATGAAAAGGTTCTTAAGTCTAGCCTTTCTGGCTTTTCTAGACCTGCCTTTAAACCCCACGCAGACCATACATTTTGACAGGATGTGGGTAGGTGTCTCCGAGGCAGTGGAGGCAGCTACAATGCCCATCACTATGGGGGAAAAGACCCGTGGCAAGTCTGGCAGGGCTTAAACCCCAGGGTCTTCTGCATAACCTGGAGTGCTAAATGACTAAAAACATGGGTTCTAAGGGGGGGTGTAAAAAGCCCCCTTCTAAACAGAACAGGAGTGAAGAAATAAAATAACTGAACTAAAGAAAAAAAAAATGTCTATGTTAAGAAAAGTGGGAAGCTGAGAACAGTGGACATGCAACTGCTCTGTCTCAAGCCAGAGATGGTTGAGAAGGAGGTGAGTGACAGCAGCTTCGTGACTGTTTATATGCCCTTATTTGGAAGCACAAGGTGCTGCGCTGCACAGAGCCACAGACACTGCTTTGCAGGCTCTGGTAGAGAGCACACAGACGCGCGTGCACACACACGTGCGCACGCACACACAAATCATAGGGTGGAGCACCCATAGAAACATATACTCTAAGAAGAGCTGAGCATGTCAAGAGAACCATATCACTTCTACAGGGAGAGGTAGATGTCTGTCTTATGCCTGCAAGTGAACTTCACAGGCATTTCTCAGTTCTTACTCCTGATGGACCGAAGTCCTTTGATATAGCTGATTTATGTGTTGACTGTATGTAGGAGCCATCTGTTCTAATCTCCTTCCTTTCATCAAACCTCTGACCCATTGCAATTATAGCTATTTCTCATGCAGGTAAAATTCAGTCAAAGACATTTTCCTTTCCTCCAGGGGGTTAATCGTTATTAGGAACTTAGGTTGAATGGTCAGTGCTCAGGAAAATTTGTATCTTTAACTTGACTAAGTGTCCAAATACTGCCTTGAACAGGTACTTTTTGTAGGGAATATTCATGGCACTATTTTCTGTTATTTAAACTAAAGTAGCACAATTATGGATTATATAGTCAAAAAGTGGCATTTGAAATCACCAAATGATATGTAGTGGTGTGCACCAGGTAGTATAATTATCTGCTCCCTATTGATTTACTGCAAGAGGACACCCCCCACAAACCCAGGCTTTAAATACTAGATACTTTACTGCTGAAGCTAATGTATGGTCACTACATGCGATCAGAACCCTTCTGACTACAACCTATGTTTGCTTGTTCAAATAAACAGTTATGTGAAAGAAAACGGCACCACAAATCAATCGTGATAAATAGAGCACTGCTACTAAGTCACGAGGTTGGTACAGGAGTGAAACAATGAAATAACTCGCCAATTGTTATCCAATTACAATACAGGCATTGTAGGCTTTTTTTTTGGGGGGGGGGGAAGAAGAGGGAGATAATTTTTCTTTTGAGCAAGACAAGTAAGTCTATTGCTCCTTTTTCTTTACTGTCAAAAGGAAAACTCATTTGTTGATATACATCTGTACTTTAGTTAAACCATACAGAAAACCCACTATTAAGTGTACAAAATGTGCAATGTTTGAACATGATTGTGATAAAAGTGAAACCAAAATACTGCTATACTGTATTGTACATGAAACACATGCACCAGGTTTTCAGCTATGATAGGATAATAAAAACATAGGGGCTTGGTTTCAAGAATCAAAACACACCTAACTCCCTTCTGAGGGGCTCATGTGTGTAAGTGTGGCAGAAAGATGCATTTAAACTTTTTAAAAAAATAATCCAAATGTTTCTAAATTTAGAAGGGAGAATGATAAGCGGATGCAATAAATTGTTCTTTCCAAGAAATATCCATAGGAATACATCACCATTTAGTTTCTACATTTCAAGAATGGTTGAAAAAGTAATCCCATACCTGTATGTGAGGCCAGGAGGCTTCAAGAGTAGGTTCATCTTCTTCTGGATCGAAATCTGGATTATCACTTGGTGGAAGTGTTCTGAAAATATTAGAACTAATCTGCAAAGAAAAAAGTTGATTACTTGTAGTGTTGCTCATCAAATTTCAAAAGCCCAAACTAAACAATTGCCGTTATCTAATATCAAGATGAACTGAAACAAGAATGTTTTTAAACAACTGTTTTGCCCTTTTCTTTTCACCTTTGCATTATCACCAGTCCCAAATATTCAAAAGTCATGAGTCAGGCCCCAGAAAATCACAAGACTTTTTAAAAATTAGTGACAGGTTTCAGAGTAGCAGCCGTGTTAGTCTGTATCCATAAAAAGAACAGGAGTACTTGTGGCACCTTAGAGACTAACAAATTTATTTGAGCATAAGCTTTCGTGGGCTACAGCCCACTTCATCGGATGCATAGAATGGAACATATAACAAAAGTATATATATACATACAGAGAAGATGCCATACCAGCTCTAAGAGGCTAATTAATTAAGATGACCTATTATCAGCAGGAAAAAAAGTTTCTCGCTGTCTGAAAGAGTAGAGTGGACTCAACCCCCTTTTGCTCTTAGAATGGCGGTTGCCACTACCAATTAATTTGAAGCTGAGTAGGTCTGGAAGAAAAAGAAGCCCTGAAGATGCAGCTGGTATAAACTTGTCTGATTTCTTAGCAACTGCTGGTTTAATGATGGATTTAACCAGGTTTATTTAGGTATACTTAGCGTCAAGAAGCAGTAAGGTATCTTGCTTCTGGAAGGCGAACCCAGAATATCCAGAACCAGGTGTGTCATTTTCTCTGATGTTACTGAAGAGATCTTTAAGATACTAGTTATTTCTAAGCTTTCCAGGAAAGGGAGATGACGCACCCCCACACATTTGAAGATGTTTTATCATCAAGATCTGTATCGATGTACAGATGTTTGACAGACACCTCTAGTTCTTTAGATAGAGTACCTGGGACAAGTAAAAGGAGAGACTGTTTTCTTGGTACCAGCAAGAGTGACTGATCCGGGCAGGACTATTCTGGGGAGGGCCATTTTCCTTGAACCACTTTTGGGAGAAGGCTCCCTTTCTTCAGATCTTTTAAATTCAGGGGAACACACAGGGAAAGGCCAATATGGCCACAATAGCTATGACGATATCTCCTCAGACTTGCCAGTATTCAGTAGGGAATTCCTTAATATACTCCACATGGGAAGGAGGGTAATCTCACAGTCAGAAACAGAGTGCCTCGATAACACTCATAACACCATCTAGTTTCCCTGATCTACTCCCTGGAAAGGGAACAGTACCTACCTACCCTGCTTTAACTGCTAGTTCACTCTCCTTCCTACAATGCCGTGCATATTAATCAAGATGTTGAAAGTGAGTGGCATAAGAGAGAAGCTCAAATGGACAGTCAATTCAGCTATCAAGAAAAAGTTTCTACAGCATCATTAATATCTTTATGAGACAGTGGGGGGAAAAAAAAGAGAGAAAGCTCATTTACTAGCAATATACAGTCCAAACAAAATGAAACTATGAACAATTTTAAATAGCCTCCAAAATCCACTTGTCCATTGCAGTCTTTTTCCATTATTAAAGTATTGAAGACTTCTTTCCCAAACTGAGTGCTTCAGGCAGGCAAGTTGTAAGTTATTATTGTAGGAAGGGAAAATACGGCTTGTTGGCATTTTCCTGCTGAATATTCTCTCTACCAAATCCATTGCGTGCGTGCGCGTGTGTGTGTGTGTGTTTACTCCCCCTTGTAGGGTCTCAGAGCTTGGGCTCCAGTCTGAGCCTAAACATCTACACTGCAATTTTACAGCCATGCAGCCTGAGCCCCGTGAACCCAAGTTAGCTGACCTGGGCCAGCCGCAGGTGTTTAATTCATGTGTAGACATANTCAGGCAGGCAAGTTGTAAGTTATTATTGTAGGAAGGGAAAATACGGCTTGTTGGCATTTTCCTGCTGAATATTCTCTCTACCAAATCCATTGCGTGCGTGCGCGTGTGTGTGTGTGTGTTTACTCCCCCTTGTAGGGTCTCAGAGCTTGGGCTCCAGTCTGAGCCTAAACATCTACACTGCAATTTTACAGCCATGCAGCCTGAGCCCCGTGAACCCAAGTTAGCTGACCTGGGCCAGCCGCAGGTGTTTAATTCCTGTGTAGACATACCCTAGGGAGCACCTAACAAAAGAGGACGTTACTCACCTGGTGCAGCAACAGTGGTTCTTTGAAATGTGTGTCCCATGGGGTGCTCCACTGTAGATGTATCTGCATCCCTGCGTCTCTAATTGGAGATTTTTGGTAGCAGCGTCCATGGAGCCCGCACATGTGCTTTCCCTCCCTCATTATCTGCTTCAAGGCTATCTAGCACTGCGCAGGCGAACTCCCCTCAATTCCTTCTCTACTACAGACCCCTTATGGAGAACTCTGAAGTAGAGGAGAGGCGGGGAGGTTGTGGAGCACCCATAGGGGGACACATCTCAAAGAACCATCGTTACTGCACAAAGTGAGTAACTTCATCTTCTTCTTTGAGTAGTATCCCTATGGGTGCTCCACTGTAGGTGACTCCCGAGCAGTACCCACCACTGGAGACTGGGACTTTGGAATGGAGTCTGTTACTACAGAGAGTACTGTGGAGCCAAAGATGGCATCAGAGGCTGAACTTCCAGGGATTGCATAATGTTCTGCGAAAGTGTGGGCAGAGGCCCAAGTTGCTGCTCTGCAGATTTCCAAGACAGGGACATCTTTAAGGAATGTGACCAAGGTAGAAACTGACCTTGTGGAGTGCGTGAGGACTCTGGATGGAAGCAGCAAGTTGCGCTCTTGATAACAGCAATTAATGCAACCAGAGACCCATTTGGATAGTCTCTGAGCCGATATAGTGGAGCATCTGGATCTTTCCGCGAGTGAAAGGAACAATTATGGAGACTTAGTTCTGTCCAAGTAGAATGCTAGTGCTCTTCTAACATCTAGAATATGCAGAATCGCCTCCCTGATGTTACGACGTGGTTTCGGGGGAAAAACAGGAAGATGGATCTATAGATACATATGAAAAGCAGAGGCAACTTTAGGGAGAAACTTGGGATGCAGCCTCAGAGTTACTGTCTCTTCAAAAAAGACCGTGCCATCAGGGTTGTTATTTCTCCTATGTGCCTAGGTGAGGTGATGGCAATTAGAAATGGACAGGTGTAGGAGAGAGCAAGTTGCCATGGGCTCAAAGGGAGGTCTAGTAAAACCCCTGAGAACTAGGTTAAGATCCCAGGCTGGAGCAGGTGGTCTCACATGCGGGAAGAGATTCTGAATGCCCTTAAGGAATCTACGTGTCAGCGGGTGACCGAACACAGAGTATCCGTCTAACTGGCAGTGGACAGCCGTTTTCGCCACAAGATGTACCTTAAGGGAGCTGAGTGAGAGTTTTGATCTCTTGAGGTCTAAAATGTAGTGTAAAATCAGAGGGAGGGAAGATGAGGTTGGGTCTATGTGCTTAGAATAACAACGTTGGAATGGTTTCCATTTTGTAGGTAAGTAAATTGAGTGGTCAACTTTTGGCTGTGTAGCAACACGTCTTTCACCTTGTCAGGGCATTCTGCCTCTAAGCCTTGGAACCAAGAAGGAGCCACGCCTGGAAGTAGAGGACCTGGGGTGAAGGATCAGCCCATTGTTTTGAGAGAGCAGGTGAGGTATGGGCTGAAGAGAAACCGGAGGACATACTGCCATCTGGGTCAGGTAAGGGAACCAGACTTGTCTTGGCCAGGAGGTGGCAATCAGAATAACTCTTGCTTTGTCTTGCTGAATTTTCAACAGGACCTTGGATAGCAGAGGACAGGCATACAAGAGGTCCCTGTCCCACGGGAGGATGAGGGCATCTCCCAGTGAATGTTTCTCCAGGCCAGCCAGGGGGGAGGGGGACACCCTGACATTAGCACCCCTCCCCCCCCCCCCC
>QXTE01000370.1:315010-434546 GCA_003942145.1 Platysternon megacephalum | reverse complement strand
CCCCCCCCCCCCCCCCCCCCGCCCTTGCACAGCTCCCAGGAGCAGCTCCAAGGCAGAGGGCAGGAGCAGCACACGATAGTGGGGGGAGGGACAGCTGAACTGCACGGCAATTGATAGCCTGCTGGGCGGCTGCTGCACAGGGAACTTAGGGGAGCTGATGGGGGGCTGCTGGTCCACCATGGTTCCAAGCCCCCACCAGCTAGCTTCAACGGGCTGCTCTTTCTGGAAGCAGTGGACAAAGCAGGCGGCTGCCAAACAGTGTTATAAGGAAGCACTGTGCAACTTTAAATGAGCATGTTCTCTAATTGATCAGCAATGTAACAACAAAAGAACGTTAACTGGGACGACGTTAAGTGCAGAGTTACTGTAGGAGTAAAACCCCTTGCTCCTGAGTTGTGCTGGGACTGGTTCTTTGCCCCTAGGCATAACAAATTATCCATTTCCTGATTAAGTAGGTTCTCGTGAGAAGGGTCCCGAAGAGGGACGGGAAGGAGGGTGAGGATGGGGGATCTGAGAGGTCACGGATTGGAGTGCTGACTGCTTCCACTTTTGAGCCCTGATCCTCTTACGCTTCGGCTCATAACAGCACTGGGATGGTGGGTCTTGAGGAGGTTGTGACCTCTGCTGTGGCTGAAAGCTATATCTTCTCTTCTGTCCTGCAGTGTAGATTACCAGGAAGCGTAATGTGGCCCAGGAATCCTTCAAGGTGTAGCGAGAAGAATCTGTCTTCTCCACAAAGAGCTTGGGCCCTTCAAACTGGAGATCTTCTGAAGTTTTTGGGCAACCCAGAAAGGTGTAGCCAAGAAGCCCGCCCCGTTACCACTATCATGGAGACCGAGTGGGCCACTGAATTGGCTACGTCCAGTGCCATCTGTAGCACCATTCTGGCTATTAACTGACCCTCTCTGACACTGGCCTGAAACTGCTCCTTTTGCATCTTCAGTAAATGTTCCAGAAATGCACTGAGTTTCCCATAATTAATAAAATCTTATTTGGCCATGACAACTTGGTAATTCAAGACTTTAAACGGTAACATCACCGACAAACACGCCATCCTCTCAATCCCAATTGTATGGAGTCAACTTGGCATGATGCTGCTTGCCTCGTGCATTAACTGCATCCAGTATGATGGAGTTGGACTGCAGATGTTGAAACAGGAAGTCTGCCTCTTTGGGAGGGATGTAGTATTTTTTGTTGGCTCTCTTGCTGGTTGGTGCAATGGAGGCTGGTGTCTGCCAGATGACTGGCAGGATCTGGAATCGCCTTATTAATTGGGAGGGCAATTCTAGATGAGGAGATGGTGTGCAGAATATCCACCAGCTTGTGATGTGTATCTGCCACCTCTTGTAGGGGAATCTGCAGATCATCTCCACCCTCTTGGTACGATCCAGAAAGTTCTTAAAATTATCACCTAGTGATGGGGGCGAGGGGCATTACAGCCTCATCTGGTGGAGATGAGAAATTTGCTTGAGGGGTAGCTTCCCCTTCAGGACCTTCTTCCTGTTCTGCAAAAGCTTCTTCCTCACCTAGCTCAGGAGCTCCCGACAGCCAAACTGTAGGAGACCATTGGTGGACTTTCTCTGAGAGACACTGGACAGCCGCAACGTGTGGGATGTGTACGTTGCCCAAGAATCCCAATACGCCTATTGCGGAGGGGGGGGGGAGAAGGAGGGTGGCATGGGCGGGGGGGATTACCCCAGGGGGCTCGTGCCACAATCATGGGTCGGCTCGATGGAATTGAGGAGGACCCTTGTATTGTGATGGCAGGCCAGGGAAATGACCTCCTCCTGGTCACTGTCAGACTTGTCAGCGGGTAAGGGTGGTGCTGATGTGGTATTGGTGGTACACGGTCCAGTGCTGAGAGCGATTCCGTGTGCCAGGATGTGATCAGTACCTGGGCCCCAGTACCGAATAATGGGGATTGTGGTTCTTCCCCAACCATCAGGTCTCCAAGGTACTGGAGCTCACGCGGTACCGTGGGCTCACTCGTATGTTGTCAGTACCGATGGTTGAGAAGGTGCAGAGCACTCCCTAGATGGGAGTTTTGTCGCACCTGGTACCGAAAGTTTCCTTGGTGCCACTCTTTTAGAGACGGTACAGTAATTGTCTCTCTCCTTAGGGGGCGGTATAGTTGCTTCAGAGCCTGAGCCCCTGGCTTCTCCAGGTGGTGCGGTGGAGCTCATAGCGGAGGCTCCCTTCTGGGTACCATGCTTCAGAGACACCAGTACCAAGGTGGCTGCACTGGGGAACTCCTCTGGCTGGCCAACGTCTCAGAGCCCTTTTGCCCCCCCCCCCCGAGCGTTTATGGGGGGAGTCTACTGTTTTTTTTCACGACTCTACCCCCTTTGAAGTTAAAGGCTCTGGGGGTGATCTGGGATCAGCACCAGAGTTCCCTGGAGACTGAAGACTCCATAAGGAGAAGTTTTAACTTCAGCTCCCAGTTCCTGCGTGACCGCAGCTTTAGCTGGTGGCAGGGGGCACTTCTGAGGGATATGGGACTCTCCCAGGCACCAGATACAGTAAGAGTGTCTGGCTGTTACAGGAATCGACTCCTTGCAGGAGAGGCACCTCTTGAAGCCAGGATAGCCTGGAGGCAGGGGGAGGCTATCACCTCTAGCAGTGAGGAATGCAGAAGAAAGGGCTTCTTTCCTCCTCTCTCTCTCTTTTTTTTTAATCCCAAGGGGTAAAAAGGAAACACTAACTATTAAGGAGAAAAAAAGAAACAAAAACAACTACTACTTATGCTAATAACGCAGATAAGGAAGGGACAACTGCTTGCTCCATTTGAGCCCAAAGGTGTTTGAGAAGGAACTGAAGGGGGTTCGCCCATGCAATGCTAGTTAGCCTCAAGGCAGACCACAAGTGAGGGAGAGCGCATGTGCGGGCTCAACAGACACTGCTACCAAAAATCTCTGATTAGAGGTGATGGGGCACAGGTACAGTAACTCCTCACTTAACATTGTAGTTATGATCCTGAAAAATGCGACTTTAAGAAAAACGGTGTTAAGCGAATTCAATTTCCCCATAAGAATTAATGTGAGGGGGTTAGGTTCCAGGGAAATGTTTTTCACCAGACTATCTATCTACACATACGTATACATACACACACACAGTATAAGTTTTAAACAAACAATTTAATACTGGAACACAGCAATGATGATTGTGAAGCTTGGTTGAGATGGAGGAGTCAGAGGGTGGGATATTTCCCAGGGAATGCCTTACTGCTAAATGATGAACTAGCAATTGGCTGAGCCCTCAAGGGTTAACTCTCAACTATAAGGCAGCAGGAATGGAAGGAGGGGAGACAGCATCGCAGACAGAGACAGACACACACTGTGTGTGAGAGAGAGAGAGAGAGAGAGAGAGAGATGTGCATTTTCCCTTTAAGTACAGGTGACCCTACTCTTAAGTACACTGCCTTGTTAATTAGATCAGCTTGCTGAGACCGCAGCTGCTGCCAGGAAGCTCCCTCCATCCTGAGCCCTGTTGTGTGTGTCCCCTGCTCTATGGAAGATGGGGTAAGCAGGGTGCAGGAGCAGGGGACACCCTGACAGCCCCTCTCTTCCTCTCCTCCCCCCCGCACAGCAAGCAGGAGTCTCGGGGAGCAGCTCCAAGGCAGAGGGCAGGAGCAGCACATGGCGGGGGTGGGTGGGAGGGGGAGACAGCTGAACTGCGGGCAATTGATAGCCTGCTGGGCAGCTGCTGCACAGGGAACTTAGGGGAGCGGGGAGCTGATAGGGGGGCTGCCGGTCCACCCTGGTTCCAAGCCCCCACCAGCTAGCTGCAACGGGCTGCTCTTCCTGCAAGCAGTGGACAAAGCAGGCGGCTGCCAAACGACGTTAGAAGGGAGCATTGCCCAACTTTAAACGAGCATGTTCCCTAATTGATCAGCAACATAACAACGAAACAATGTTAACTGGGACGACTTGAGGAGTTACTGTACACCTACAGTGGAACACCCATAGGGACACTACTCAAAGAAGAAGTCCGAGTCCCCACCTCCGCAAGAAGAGACAAAAAGGAGAAGCTGAGAACCAACTCTGCCGTAACCCCCAAGGACCATATGCCAGTTAAGTATAACCAGAGCATGGTTGATCCAATATCCAATACTTCTTTCCCA
The DNA here is from genome assembly GCA_003942145.1 of Platysternon megacephalum. NCBI lineage: Eukaryota > Metazoa > Chordata > Testudines > Platysternidae > Platysternon > Platysternon megacephalum. The sequence goes on along the minus strand of QXTE01000370.1, from coordinate 430,426 downwards.
TACCCAACATGCCCCTTACTCCACAAGAATGCCATTTGTGTCAAGGCCTGGAGGAAAGGTGATATAGGAACTGGCTACATAGTTTCAACCCACTGAGGACTATCCCATGCTGATTGAATCCTCTACAGGGAACTGTAGGTGACTTCCACTCCCATTGTATCACCTAAGCAGTGCAATGGTGAGCAAGACTGAGCAACATAACATAAGAATGGCCATACTGGGTCAGGCCAATGGTCCACCTAGCCCAATATCCAGTCTTCTGTCAGTGACCAATGCCAGATGCTTCAGAGGGAATGAACAGAACAGGCAATTATTGAGTAATCCATCCCCTGTCATCCACTCCCAGCTTCTGGCAAACAGAGGGAAGGAAAACTCAGAGCATGGGGTTGCATTAGGATGACCAGACAGCAAGTGTGAAAAATCGGGACAGGGGGTGCGGGGTAATAGAAGCCTATATAAGAAAAAGACCCAAAAATCGGGACTGTCCCAATCGGGACATCTGGTCACCCTAGGTTGCATCCCTGACCATCTTGGCTAAAAGCCACTGATGGACCTATCCTCCATGAACTTAACTAGTTTTTTTGAACCCTGAGATAGTTTTGGCCTTCACAACATCGCCTGGCAACAACTTCCATAGATTGACTGTGCGTTGTGTGTTTTTTGTTTTAAACCTGCTGCCTCTTAATTTCATTGGGTGACCCCAGTGTTCCCTCTAATTTTTTATGTCCATGTGCAGAATGAATTTGGTTATGTGCACCAATATGGAGGTGATGTGTGGCGGGGGTGGGGTCGAGGGGTTTGGAGTATGGGAGGGGGCTCAGGACTGGGGCAGAGGGTTGGGGGGTGAGGGCTCTAGCTGGGGGTGAAGGCTCTGGGGTGGTGCTGGGGATGCGGGGTTTGGGGTGCAGGAGAGGGCTCAGGGCAAGGGCAGAGGATTGGGGTGCCGGGGGTGAGTGCTCCGGCTGGGGGTGAGGGCTCTCGGGTGGGGCCAGGGATGAGGAGTTTGGGGTACAGGCTGCCCCGGGGCTGTGGCTGGGAGAGGGGACTCCCCGAAGCCCCCTCTCACCACAACTAAGGGCCGGGGGAGGGGTACCTCTTCCCGGCCGCGGTAGCTCCGGCGGGGCTGGGCCAGAGGAGCGGCACCTCTCCCCGCCTGTGCCGCCCTTGACAGCCTGCTGCGTGGCCGTGCAGCTTAGAGGAAACTTAGGTGACCCCTGTTTTTTTGGGTTATGTGAAAGAGTAAATAACACTTCCTTATTCACTTTCTCCACACCAGTCAAGATATCATATACCTCTATCATATCCGCTCTTAGTCGTCTCTTTTCCAAGCTGAAAAGTCCATATGAGGAGATATTAAAAAGACTGGGACGCTATTCTATACCCCTAATCATTTTTGTTGCCCTTCTCTGTACCTTTTCCAATTCTAATATATATTTTTGAGATTGGGTGACCAGAACTGCACACAGTATTCAAGTATTTCTGTGTATTATCAATTTATACAGATATATTATGATATTTTCTGTCTTTTTATCTATCCCTTTCCTAATGGTTCCTAACATTGGTAGCTTTTTTTTGGGGGGGGATTGCTGCTGCACATTGAGTGGATGTTTTCAGTGAACTATCCACAATGACTCCAAGATCTCTTTTTTGAGTGGTAACAGCTAATTTAGACCCCATAATTGTGTAAGTATAGTTGGCCATGTCATTACTTTGCATTTATCAGCACTGAATTTCATCTGCCATTTTGTTGCCCAGGCACCCAGTATTGTGAAATCCTTTTGTTACTCTTCGCAGTCTGCTTTGAGAAAAAGACTGAGCATCTGCCACCAAAAGTACTGATCTTAGCCCCTGAACCTCTCAATCACTGTGGACATTACCACCATCCTGCTGGTCATTCAGGCCTATAACATGTGCATCATCTTCAACTCAGGCTTCTCGCTAGATCCTCACATCCAAGCTATGTTTAAATCTTGCTGATTCTTTCTGAACTGCTCAAAAATAAGATCTCTCTCATCCATCCATCCATCCAGTTAAAACTCATCCAAGCTCTCATCATCGTGTGTCTTGATTACTGTAACTTCCTTTTTCCTGGCCTTGACAAATGCAATCTTGCCCCACTCATATCCATTCAGAGTGCTGCTGCAAAGATCATTTTCCTAGTCTGTTTTAATCATTTCACCTCTTTCTGTGATTTCTTACACTGGCTCCTGCATTTCTATCATATCAAACATAAGCTGCTTGTATTTACTTTCAAGGCGCTTCATAGTCAATCCCCATCCTACTTGTCATCTCTTATTCACTACTGAGCTGTGGATGCTTACCTCTGATCGCCCCATGATACCAGCCTCTATCATTCACTTGTTAAATTTTCCAACAACCAAGCACCTTTGTGCTTTCTCACAGGATTTCCCATGTGCATGGAGGTGCTCCCTGTAAACAGTTGCAAAGCTACCTCATTACCCAAATTCAGAACCTTCCTCAAAAACTCTCCTTTGCCTACAAAGATACTTGATAAAGGTTAGGCTGTTGGTATGCAGAGCCCACTCCCTATATTACTGACCAATACTGCCTCATTGTTCACTTGTACTCCCCCATGTGTGTCTATCGATTAAATATAAAGCAAGAGACAGATTAGGCTTGGCAAATTGATCAACTGACCACCTATTATTTGATCACAGTCAAATATTTCAGCAACAATGCTGATGCAAGCCATGGCCTGCCATTTTGACTGCATCATGGTGCTATCTGTTGCTAGCTTACCTAAACATCTTGATCACTCACTTTATTACATGCTAATGCTACCTGTATTGAAAAAACTGAACATCTTGATTGACTGGAATCTTCTAGAATAAGCACTGTATGTATGTATATCTTTATTTGTATACTAGGCCATTAACGTACATGGTGGTTTACAAAGCACATTAAACAAGTTAAAAAACGCGGTTCCTATCCTGAAGAGCGTACAGTCTAAAGTGACTAGATAAAAATATTGTAATTAACTCAGAAAGGAATGGGGGAGGGAGAGGAGGGTTAACAGTTATTAAACCTCCTTCCTCCAACACAACGAAAAGATGCAAAGCCATTAAGCTGCCTGTAGAGTTGGCCTGCTGCCTACCTCATATAAGTACATTTTAAATGACTTTTCTTTAATAGTTCCTCTGGGTTTAGTTTATTTCTGTTTAATTTTATTTCTTTTTTTGTAACTGTTCAGTCTTGAATAATGTTAACATTTAAATTATAACCTAACATTGCTAAAAAAAGTAGTAATTATTCCTTCATTTTTAGAACATCATTTAATTGTGTTTCGCATTTTTCTGAGTTTACAAAAACTAAATTACTTAACTTAGTTATTTTATTAGGCATAAGTATCTAAGGCTAAGCCTACTGGAGACCATAAAGTCTTACTCTTTGTTACTGTTCTAATAAATTAGTGCTTTAAAATAGTTGACTATTTTTGACATTCGATAATATCTGACCAATGTCTGACTTGCCAATTGACTGATTATTTTTGGACCAGTCAAATGCCCAACCTACGCTGAGTACACTTAGATGGTTAAATTACTAGCGGCCACCTGAAATCTCATCTACACTAACATTGCTACTGTTTACTGCAACCAGCTAGGCTGAAATGGCAGTGGTAACAGTAGGACATTTTTGGCACAAAAGCCTAATGCATAAACACCCCTGGTATCACTAAATGTTAAGGTCACTGGAATACAATACACTCCCATCTCTTTCTGCTGACAAAAAACAAACTGTACAGATAATGCCAGCCAACGACATATATTGTGAATTCAGTCTTCTGTCTGAACCTTCATCTGGACTATTTACACCAGGTTTTATCAAACTATGTGGCAATTCTCACTGATGGGGCATGATGGATAAAAAGATCTAATACGGTTAGAAGTTCATTTAGACAACCTTTAGGAGGAAATGGCTTGACCCTTAATACTATCTGCAAAGGCTACAGACAGTCTTAGGGGAGCTTCTGAATGATTTGGTCTTGTCCAGGTAGCATGAAAGAGCCCTAACTACAACAATTGTGTTTGCCCCTTGTTTCAGTGGGGTTTGGGGAAGCAAACTGGGAAATTAATCAACTGAATGAAAATCTGACACAATCTTCAGCAGGAACTTGAGGTGAGACTTAAGAGTCACCTTGCCTTTATTGAACACTGTAAAATGGACCTGCCATAAGGGTGTAAATTTCCCCTACCCTATAACAGATGTTAGTTATGGATACTAAAAAGTCAGTGTTCACAGACCAATGGGGAGAAGGAGGGGGGAATAAAAGCAGTTTGCTAAGGCTTCAAAACAGGTCTCCATTAAGCCAGATAACAGTATGTTACGGTTTTAGGAAAGAATAGGCTCTCAGATTGAAGGAAAAACAAAATCATAGAAATGTAGGGCTAGAAGGGACCTCAGAAGGTCATCTAGTCCAGACTTCTGTGTTGAGGCAGGACCATGTATACCTAGGCCATTCCCTACAGCTGTTTGTCTAACCTGTTCTTATAAACCTCCAGTGACAGGGATTCCACAACATCCTTAGGAAGCCTATTCTAGTGCTTAACTATCCTTAAAGTTAGAAAGCTTTTCCTAATATCTAACCTACACTCCCTTACTGCAGATTAAGACCATTACTTCTTGTCCTACCTCCAGTGGACATGGAGAACGAATGATCACAGTCCTCTTTAGAACAGCCCTTAGCATATTTGAAGATTTATCAGGTTCTCCTCTCAGTTTACTTTTCTCAAGATTAAACTTGCCTCGTGGTTTTTAACCCTTCCTCACAAATCAGATTTTCTAAATCTTTTATCATATTTGTTGCTCTCCCCTGGACTCTACAATTTTCCCAGAACTGGACACAATACTCCAGCTGAGGCCTCACCAGTGCCAGGAAGAGTGAGAAAACTACCTCCCATACCTTATATACGACACTCCTGTTAATATACCCCAAAATACTAGCCGCTTTTGCCACTGACACACATTGTTGGCTCATATTCAATTTGTGATCCACTATAACTCCCAGATCCTTTTCTGCAGTACTAGTGCCTATCCAGTTATTCTCCGTTTTGCACAAGTGCATTTGATTTTTCCTTCTTAAGTTCACTACTTTGCACTTGTCTTCATTGAATTTTATCTTGTTAATTTCAGACCAATTCTCCAAAATGCTTCCAATCCCTCCCAGTTGCTGTCATTCGCAAATTTTATAATCAGACTCTCCACTCCACTCTCCAAGTCATTAATGAAAATGTTTGTCCTGGGTCTGGTCATTGACCCTGGACCTACTAGATATGTCCTCCCAGTTAGACTGTGAATCACTGATAACTACTCTGAGTATGATCCTTCAACCAGTTATGTACCCACCTTTGAATAATTTCATCTAGACCACATTTCTGTAGTTTATGAGAATGTCATGTGGGACTGTGTCAAAAGCCTTACTAAAATCAAAATCTATCAAATTTACTGTTCTCCCCCATCAACTAGGCCAGTAACCCTGTCAAAGAAGAAGATTAGGTTGGTTGGAATGATTTGTTCCTGACAAATCCATGTTGGCTATTATGTTATCTTGTGTTATCTCTAGGTGCTTACAAATTGATTGTTAAATGATGTGTTTCAGTCTCTCTCCGGGTATCAAAGATAGGGTGACTGACCTATCATTCCCCAGTTCCTCTTTTTTCCCCTTTCTAGATATATGTACTATGTTTGCCCTTCTCCAGTCCTCCGGGACCTCACCAGTCCTCCATGAGTTCTCAAAGATAATTGCTAACAGTTCCAAGAGTTCTTCAGCTAGTTCCTAAGTACCCTAGGTTGATTCCGTTACGCCCTGTGCCAAATTGAATATATCTAACTTATCTAAATATTATTTAACCTGTTCTTTCCTTGTTTTGGCTTGTATTCTTTCCCCCTTGTTAATATTAACTGTGTTAAGCATCTAGTCACAATTAATTTTTTTAGTGAAGACTGAAGCAAAATAGGCATTAAACACCTCCACCTTCCTGATTTTGTTATTAGCTCTCCTTCCCACTAAGTAGTGGACTACACTTTCCTTCATCTTTTCTCTTGCTTCTAGCATATTTAAGAACTTCTTACTGCTTTTTATGTCTCTTGCTACATGTAACTCATTTTGTGCCTTAGCCTTTCTGATTTTGTCCCTACATGCTTGTGCTATTCTTTTGTATTCAAAAACCGTTTTTTTGAGGAAGGTTTCCTATCTGGTTGTCCCCAAGGAGCCCAATAAGGCCAAGACAGTATGTTTTAAGGATAAGTGGCTAGGGGCTATATGGGTGGAAACCAGGGTGGATGTTTCTCATGAGACCCAAAAAGGGTGGAGGAGATACTCTATTGAAGATGCTTCTTGTTGTATTTCTGGGTGACTCTCCCAGATCATATCTTCAGTAGATCTCCAGGAGTTTCTGATTCATCATGTTATCTTCTGTCTCAACTTTCTGAGCTCAAAACCCTTTGCCCCTCTGACTACTTTTCAATCAACTTTTCATTCCACTCCCCTATAGACCTGTCCTCCATCCAACAGTCTTCCTAATGGCCTCTTCACTATATTTGACCCTCTTCTACTGCCTAATGCCAGTTTTCTTCACCTTAAACACCCAGCTAGAATCTCTCAATAATCGAGGAGAGAAAGGCAAATTTAGCTAGTTTTACAACAGGAAAGTGGAAAAAAATTAGGTTCAACAAGGTATGGGGAAGAATTATTCTATAACTAGATGGTAGACCATATTTATGAAGTTGTTGTCAATTCATCAGTATTACTACTACATTTCAAGTCACAATGACAGACTGAGGTTTTACAGATCCCTGTATTTGATAGAGAGCTAAGAACAATTTTTTCTCCTATATTAAAGTCTTCAAACAGTTGCTTAGAAGATTATAGATTGGTAAATTAAAAGAGCTATCAGTCAATCAAGATTTAAATACATGGAATATATATGTCAAAAACAAAAAGTGAATGAGAAGCACAGAGATTGCTTTGAAACACAAACATCTCTTCCTTACATAAGAGAAGAACATGGAATAGAAAAAACAGAAGTTACTGTGGGTAACAATTGTAAATAATTTCTTGTTTGTTCTATAACCACAGTAATTTACAGAAAGAGCTCTGCAATACACATCAGTTTATGCTGACTCTAGACTATACAGTTACACCTAAATGATTTAAGGTAGTTGTAAGTGCATTTACTCTGAGTAGGACCAGTTCCTTCCTCCTTGTAGAGAAATTTCCTTTCTATTGATTCTAACTTCAATGAGAATCTCTCCCGGAGTTTTAGCTCCAATACTCACCCTTAAGAGTCCATACATCTATTGCAATTCTCAAGTGTGGAAGCACTGGCAGAACAACTCAAAATGTTCTAATTTTCTGAACCTTGTGGGATATTTTTTCAGCTTGTCCAGAAGTTACCTTTCTTCATATGTCACATCTAAAAATTTAGCTATACTACATTTACCGTGCTATATCAAATAAAGCAACTTTTCAGATTTGACAAATTCAACAAAGCTTTCTAAATAATTCTTTAGGTTGTTTGAGTTGATTACTAATGAACTATACTAAATTTACAGGCAGTGTCAGCCACGGCAATGCTCTACAACTACTGTAACTACATAAATTCAGACAGAAGCTAATGATCAGTAAGAAATATTTTATTTAGTTTTAAATATATCAAATAAATACTGTTCAACTTCAGTTTTTACTTACCATTTTCACTATGTCAGCATATGCTGACTCAACAATCACACCACGAGTTGTTGAAACGTATTCAACCAGTTCATTCAATGTGGCTCTCTTAATTTCTTTGCTCTTCAGGTCTGAAACAGAGTCCATGAAGTCAAACAGTATACAACACTGCTGCAACTTCTGACAAAAGAGATCTTGCTGGTCATTTGAGGTGGCATCTATAAGCAGAAAAAAGAAAAAAGCCACTTAAGTTTTTAGAAATTGAAGCATTGATTTCTAAATATCGTATCAGCCATAACTCAGTATTAATAAGGAAGATTAGTTTTGGGTGGCAAGCACGAGAGATCAATGTTCAATACTGTCACATCTAAAATCAAAATTGTTTGTGCTAACATCATGAAATTTAATGGAGGTTTTGATAATATATCCACAATGAGTAAGAGATTTTAAATGGGAAATATATAAAATGTAATTAATGAATAGAGGAATTACACTTTTAAAAAAACTAATGTATTCTACATAAAAAACTTAGAAGTACCAACCCCCCCCCACCATCACCACGGAACTAACCACTCAGTCATGTGATTTGTTGCATTCCATCCACTAATTCTTTATTACATTGTCTATTTAAAAATTAAAAAATCTGCAGGACAAATACCTTGTTTTTTTAGCCATATGTAAAGCTCTTGCCATCATAGGATGAATGTATCAGTGGAGAATTGACCCTGGTATTTCACAGAAACTATTTTATCCTGGATTTTCACATCTTAGACTAGAAACATTTAATGAGTTAATTTATTTTACTATTTAAATTCTCCAGTTTGAACAATTTGTGATCACTTAAGACCATATGTTTGTCATGACTATGACAGCATTTTCATAAAGCATCAGTCTTTGTACATCCTCCCAGCCTGCTACTGAGCAAAATTCTTCCATTAATGCTACAATTTGGATCTGCGGCAGAGTGATGTTAATAGTTTTAGAGTATTAGTTAATTACTAAACCATATTAAACTTACTGGAAAATAAATATTTTTTGCTCAAAATATTGTGACCCTCTGACTTTTGCATACAAAGTCACAACAAAAGCAGGCACAGTTGTTATGGTTAATGACAAATCAACTCAATTTCACACCACTTAACTGAATTCAACGGGGTGGGGGGAAGAGGGATTTCCCTTTTCTCACTAATTGTTGTTTGTATTCTGGCAACACCAGTATGGAAGAGTCCCCTCATCTGTCAGTCTTTTAAAATACTATGTGCCATGCTGAAGAATTTTCACTCCCATTTCTCTCTCTGGGCACACAGGCAGGCTTACCCAATTGAGAGTTTTCAGAAATGGAAAGCAGCTGTAGTTAGCCTGCACTACCTTGACTAACTGATCAATACTGGCATGTCCCGTGGAGTGGCCAAATTGGTATTGCCACATCATAAAATATAAGCAAATCAAGAGAACGAAAAACTACTTTGGTAACTGCTTCGCTGAAGATATACAGAATTCTTACTCTTGTGACACATGCTACCAGAGTGAGCCATGCAGGAAACTCCCCTTGCTCTTAAGGTTTTTGGCCCTCTGCAGTTAGGCCAGCTGAAGGGCTTTGGTGTATGCTCAGAAGGACAGTCTTAGATATCTCAAAAGCCCCAAAATATTTCCCTGACTCTTTCTAAAAGTGAGAATTAAGAGTTCTCTTAAACTCCAATTACATACAAATAAGTTTGTACAGACACCATCATTGCAAAATTCACTCTTGAAAAGTAAGTAGCAATATCCCAATAATGTGAAATAATAAAAGCTGTAGAGTGAAAATAGTTAAATCCAGTGAGGGACAAGAGTGCAAACAACTTGTTCCCCACCCTACCCCCACACTCGGCTCAGTGCAGTAGGAGTCATCCTGAAAGACAACCCCTGAAGGTGGAAGAAGAATTCAAGCTTCACATTCTTCAGAAATAGATTCTCTGAGAAGAAAATGAAGTAAGATTCCTTCCTACAGGTCATGTCTGAATAATAATGGTTGAAAATGTATTTAGCACGGATAACGTGGCTTACTGAAATCTTCCTGTGACAAGCAATCGGAGCTCTCCTGTTTAGGATTACCATTGACCTCCAGACCTAGACCCAACTATATCAGATCCAAGGGGAGGGGGGGGGGGGGGGGAAAACGACCTAAGATACTTAACTTCAGCTACGAGAATATCATAGCTAAAGTCGATGTACCTCGCGTCCTCATGGTGCGGGGTCGACTGCTGCGGCTCCCCCGTCGACTCCGCTTCTGCCTCTTGCCGCAGTGGAGTACGGGAGTCGATGGTAGAGCGATCGGGGACTGATTTATCGCATCTAGCAGGTAGTGTAGACGTACCCTGGGGATACCATATCTACCCTATTTGGAATTAATTGCATTCATGCACTGAGACACAGTGAAGCACTCTAATGGTCTAAAGCAACATTCTCAGCCTATCAGGATGGGACTCTGCCATCCTAAGGAGAATAAGGAATCATCCATCTGGGACTCTAGAATAATAAAATCATTCCTCACGACCTTGACCAAGACTTTGATACCAGAAGTACAGGTGAATTGCCACACACGCCTTCTTTCCCTGTGGATGGAGAAAGCATCCCTCACTAGCAGAGTTTTCCCTCAAAGAGAAACAAAGATCACTGGTGGTGTATCTTTATGTGAGTGGCAAGCCTCTGGTCACTATTCTAAGACCAAGAAGCCATCAGCACGGGTCTATCACAGATCTACTCATTCTGTGAGATATTTCTTGTCCATCTTGCTGAGTAAGTAGTCACCAGAAGAGTTTTGTGAGAGTCCATTCTCACTCCTGAGGGGTCATCTACATAGGTGGCACAGACCAGAATCTGTGAATGATATAGAAGACAGAAGTCTAATGACCCAATGATTCTCTTGTTTTGTGATAAAACATACCCCCTTTGTGTATTCATGGCTGCCTCATTTTCAGAGCCTTGATGTACAGTTACAGTTTCTGGAAACTCCAGGTGACTCCAGAAAAAAGAAAATCCCTTCTGTCTGAGCCTCCCTCTTAAATTGAATGCATATGAGGTACAATAGTCTGAACGAATGGGTATGAAAGTGTACATGATATACTGTGGTAAAAGCACTCGTGGCCATCTGAACCTGTCTAAATTAGTATTTCCACCACTGCCACCACATGTTAAATCATGGGGAGAATTTTTTCAGAAAAGACAACGCCTTAAATAAAAAGGGAAAAAACAGATCAATATTTATTTTAAGGTAGAGACAGCCAACCAAAAGAAAATTTCAATTTAAATGTGGGGGTTAAAAATTTGAAATATAGTAATTGGGGAAGATGCTTCTAAAAAATGAAAGTAAAGCAAAAAGTAAAAGACACCACATTGCTGCACTCTGTTTTTACTGTCAACTTATTTTGGTAGTAGGCTACAAATATATATTTACTTCGATGTATAATGTATTTTGTATGATACCAAGATACTAAAGTGATGTGAGCTTCCTAAATATTTTCAATACACAGATGAATTAAATTAATTACTTCACTCACTATTAAAATAATTTGTATTTACAGTGGTTTTTAAGGGTTTTTAAAGTAAAAATTCACTATACAAACTTTTCACCTGACTTATTTCCTGATATGAGGCTAAACTAGCTAGCTAGTTAAAAAAAAAAAAGCTGACAGTTTTTAAAGCCTTTCCTTTCTAGAAGAGTATTTACCAAATCAGGCCTATAATTTTTATTATTTGCTCAGAGCTTGTGTTTAAATATGTTTTCAGGCAGGTAATTAAAAGTTTGCTCTGCTGCAGAGGTAATGGAGGAACCATCCATCAGCTTCAGTTAACAGTTGATCCATAAAGTTATACTGACTGGAAGTATTACCCTAGGCAAGTACAGTGTAAGCCACCCTGCATGTTTGAAAGTTAAGGTTGCCAAGCCTCCTGGTTTTGCCGGGAGTCTCCCAGAATCAAGCTATCTCCATCTCCCAGAGGATACTGAAGCCAAACGGGGAGATTTTAAGTGCTAAAAGTCCGGCGGCACAACGGGGCTAAGGCAGACTCCCTGCTGCTCCCTGAAGCACCTGGCACGTCCCTGGGGGTCTCCCTGCGCTGCCCCCGCCCCGAGCCACCAACTTCACAGCACCCATTGGCCAGGAACTGCCTAGGAGCCATTGCCAGAGGGATGTGCTGGTCGCTTTCAGGAACTGCCGAGATAAGCGCTGCCTGGCCGGAGCCCACACACCTCATTCCCTCCCACACCCGTCCCAGCCCAGAGCCTGCACCCCACATCCTCTCCTGCACCCAAACTCCCCCCCCAGAGCCCACACCCCAACCCTCTGTCCAAGCCCAAAGCAGGCACCCCCTCCCGCACCCAAACTCCCTCCCAGAGCCCGCATCCCGCACCCCCTCCCGCACTCAAACTCCCTCCCCACACCCCCTCCCAGGGCCTGCACCCAAACCCCCCTGCCACCACCTGGTGAAAGTAAGTGAGGGTGGGGGAGAGTGAGCAACAAAGGGAGGGGGGATGGAGTGAGCGGGGGTGGGGCCTCAGAGAAGGCCTTTGGGTTTGTGCCATTAGACAGTTGTCATCTTCTCTCAATATGGTTGACATCATCTTGAACAGCACTGTGCACCACAAAAAAAAAATTCTTAGGTCTTTACTGAAGATCCCAGTTCAAACAAAACTATCACTCAATCTGAAAACCTCAACAGTTCTCAGAATAAGAGGCAATTATGAGAGAGTAATTAGAATGAGTTTTTAATAGCATATGTATTAAAATGAGAGTCAAAGCTAAAGTTTATTATTTCTATTACAGAGTTGCAAAATATTATAAACCCAATTTTTCAATAATGCCCAAGTCACTGTTAAATTTATCTGCAAGCAAAATGCAAATCTGATTTTAATTAAGTCACACATCTTAAAATAAGTAGAACATTTATTTTTAGTTCTAGAATAACAAAGACTGCCCACCCTTGTGGTTTTCATGATCTCCCACATCTCCCAATAGAATGTTTCTATCGATAGAAAACTTCTATACATAATGTTTGAACAATTTACCAGACACATATTAGCTAGATGCAGATACAAAAAGATTTGGGGGCATGGGGAGCCACCACCAAGACCCAGGAACAGTGTCTTGGAGAAGGCCAGTTTCGTCCTTCTCCAGGTGCTGAAAAGGGAAAGGGGCTGGCATCTTACCAAGAATCCTGGAATCTCCGCTTGGGAGTTAAATCTTTCTATCAGACTCTGGCAAGATTACATATAATAAAGCTGAATTACAAATCTAATCTGCTTCTTAAAAACAGTGAAAGGAACAAACCCACTCACGGTTTGTCAGTCACATGAAAGTGGAAAAATTTATAATAGATTTAGAAAATTATTTCTGAAGCAAATAGTAATCTAAAACAGAATTTGTACAGAGAAAGGATGACTACAGGGAAATAATTGCATTTTGTCTTCCGAGACTTCAAGTAAAGAAATGGAAAGTGAAAGTTACTGAATTTTAGAAAAATAAAGTTATGATTAGTTTATGATGTACTTGGATTCTATAGTGATAATGCTGTACAACTGCCTGTAAGTAAAGAACAGCCATGTGCGCTTTTGACTCCTTGCTACCATGTCTCTCACACCATTTTTGATTTAATGTATTTGTCATTCGCAGAATCTCTTATTTCTGTGTATACTCTATCACAAAATCCTTATTTCAATTTCTACCTAATTTCTCACTCCATTTTTACTTATTCATATTTCCTTTCCCATCCCACACCACATGATACCGCCACCTCCAACACACTTGTGAATGCTCCAGAAACAACAAGTAAATGGAATTTGTGCTCCTAAAGTAACAGACACTTCTGAAAATCCTCCCCTAAAACCTTCAAGTTTTTTGTTGCTTCAACAACCTTGCAAAACTCTGAAAAAGACAAGGTTCAGAGAGATGGTGAATCAAATGGACGATTCCTAACTTTTCAAGAAACAGCTATTCACCTCTGCTTGTTCATTGATTTAAGTACTCTTGGTAGAAAAAATGTAAATGTTGATTTAGTGTTGCTGGATTGCATTAGTCAAGCATAACTTGAATCTTGTTAGAAATTTTTGCCAAGCACAGCATAAGGTACAAAACCCCATAGTTTAATAAGAGTATTCAGTTGAGTAATCGGATATAAACTTGAAAAAATGGTAAACAATACCATTCCCTTCACTGTTTTGTTTTGTTCTAAAGTAAGTTTCCAACTTCAATCGTTTTAAAAACAGCAACATGACACCAACCATTTGATATTAATTCAAAAAAGGAAGGTGTTGCCTCTGTTAGAATGCTCTCTGCTACCATTTAAGCAAAAAGGATAAAATGCATACTAAGTTTGTGGACTGAAATGCCTCTGTGTTCTCTTTTTGCCATCTACCAATCTTAAGACCTATTAATTCATCATAAGCAGCAGAACTGTTCAGTAATTTTTTTAAAAGGCTCACTATCATCTTTTAAAATAATGTATCCTACATTTTGGCAATGTTAATTCTGCAATTGATTTACAGAACAAAATTTACAGGATTGGTATACAAAAAGGCTGAGTTTAGAGTAAGAATACAGAGTAACTCCTATTATTGTTACACATAGTTAAGTAGGGCTGTCAAGCGATTAAAAAAATTAATTGAAATTAATCGCATTGTTAAACAATAGAATACCATTTATTTAAATATTTTTGAATGTTTCCTACATTTTCAAATATATTGATTTCAATTACAACACAGAATACAAAGTGTACAGTAGTCACTTTATATTTATTTTTGGTTACAAATATTTGCACTGTAAACAAAAGAAATAGTATTTTTCAATTCACCTAATACAAGTACTGTAGTGCAATCTGTCATGAAAGCTGAACTTACAAACGTAGAATTATGTACAAAAAAACCTGCATTCAAAAATAAAACAATGTAAAACTTTAGAGCCTACAAGTGCAATCAGTCCTACTTCTTGTTCAGCCAATAGCTCAGACAAACAAGTTTGTTAACATTTGCAGACGATAATCAGCCCAATTCTTAATTATAATGTCACCTGAAAAATGAGAACAGGCGTTTGCATGGCACTGTTGTAGCCAGCATCGCAAGATATTTACATGCCAGACGCGCTAAAGATTCATATGTCCCTTCATGCTTCAACCACCATTCCAGAGGACATGCGTCCATGCGGATGATGGGTTCTGCTCGATAACGATCCAAAGCAGAGTGGACCAAAGCGTGTTCATTTACATCATCTGAACCTGATGCCACCAGCAGAAGGTTGATTTTGTTTTTTGGTGGTTTGGATTTTGTAGTTTCCACAACAGAATGTTGCTCTTTTAAGACTTCTGAAAGCATGCTCCACACCTCGTCCCTCTCAGATTTTGGACGGCACTTCAGATTCTTAAACCTTGGGTCAAGTGCTGTAGCTATCTTTAGAAATCTCACATTGGTACCTTCTTTGCGTTTTGTCAAATCTGCAGTGAAAGTGTTCTGAAAATGAACAACATGTGCTGGGTCATCATCCGAGACTGCTATAACATGAAATATATGGCAGAATGCAGGTAAAACAGAGCAGGGGACAGACAAGTCTCCCCCAAGGAGTTCAGTCACAAATTTAATTAACACTTTTTTTTAAACGAGCAACTTGTTTGTCTTAGCAATTGGCTGAACAAGAAGCAGGAGTGAGTGGACTTGTAGGCGCTAAAGTTTCACATTGTTTTGTTTTTGAGTGCAATTATGTAATAAAAAATCTACATTTTTAAGTTGCACTTTCACGACAAAGATTGCACTACAGTACTTGTATGAGGTGAATTGAAAAATACTATTATCATTTTTACAGTGAAAATATTTGTAATAAAAAATATACACTTTGTATTCTGTGTTGTAATTGGAATCAATATATATGAAAATATAGAAAAAACATCCAAATAAATTTCAATTGGTATTCTATTATTTAACAGTGCAATTAAAACTCCGATAAAATCGAGATTAATTTTTTTAATTGCAATTAAGTTTTTTGAGTTAATCGCATGAGTTAACGGTGATTAATTGACAGCCCTAGTAATAAGAGATCCAGGCTTTGGGTTGGTATGTCGCTCCAGGCACATCTTCAAAAAGCCTGCCTAGGGCCCGGCGGTTGTCTCAATGACCCTGACCCCTGGTTGTTAGGGGGTTGAGACCGGCGATGCTGATTCTGGTTTCTGCCCCTTCTCCTATTGTAGCCCTTGATACAGTCGGGACATAGGCTTGGACTTAGAGTGTTTATGCTGGGTGGCTGGTGTACGCAGCCCCAGAGATTTCAGAGTGGCTCAAGAGTCATTTAAGCTGTTCAGCTTCAAGTCCGTTTTCTCTGAAAACAAAATGGAGCCCTCACAAAAGGGAGGTCCTGAATAGTCTGTTGAATCTCCCCCAGGAGGCCAGAGGCCTGCAGCCAGGAGCAATGGCGCATTGCAATCCCTGAGGACATGGTGCGGGTTGCCGAGTCCGCCAAGTCCATCGTGGCCTGCAATGAGGTCCTTGCCACCCCCTTGCCCTCATCCACCAAGGCCGAGAATTTAGACTTGGAGCCTGCTGGGACAAGCTCCATAAATTTACACATTGCATCCCAGGATTTAAAATTGTAGCAACTGAGAACTGCCTGCAATACAAAGCTAGAGCCCTCTGGTGGAGTATACCTTCTTCCCAAAGAGATCCAGCTTCTTTGCGTCCTTTGCCCAGGGAGTGGGCCCCTGCTGCCCTTGCGTCTCCTGCTCATTGACCACCACCACTACCACGGAGTCCGGTTGGGAACATGTAAAGAGATATTCGTACACTTTGGAAGGCACAAATATATTTCCTTTCAACCCCTTTCGCTGTGGGGGTCAGAGAGGCCGGTGTTTGCCATAAGGTCTTAGTAGTTTCCTGAATGGTCTTAATCAGAGGAATGCCACCCTGGTGGGGCCCACGGGGAATAAGATGTCCACCATAGGGTCCAACACCTCGGTGACCTCATCCATCTGGATACCTAGATTCTGTGCCCGAAGTTCCAGGTGGGCTCTACTGTCCGGTGGGGGGAGGCCCCAAAAAGGTTCCCGCCACTGCCTCATCAGGAGGCCCAGGCCAGAGTGGGACTTTTCTGCCCATCCAGCTCATCGAAACGGTCCCAGTCGTCTGCGGCTGTGCCCGACTCGATGCTGTATGCAGTGCCCGCTGTGGTGTCGACTGCAGTGAGGGCCGTGGTGCCAGCCGTGGTGACAGTGACGCACGGGGTGGCGGCACTGGTAGTGGTAGCCATGGCGGTGCCACGAGAGAGCTCCCTGGTCTTGGATGCAGCTCGTCCATCAGACGTGGCTGAGAAAGATCACCTGGAAATGGACTCCTGGGATTGATAGTATGCCCATGGGGTCCAGAAGGGCCACTGCACTGGCCATGGCATGGGTGGAAAGGCCTGTACCATTTCCGGTCTCTGGGATTGTCACTGTCCCTGGTGCCGGCTCCTCCTTGACACGTAGGAGTCCGCCTCAGAGTCAGACGCCCAGGAGTTCGAGCGCGGCGACCAAGGCTGCATGGTGCCAGGCAGTGCTGGGGAGAGGGAAAGCGATGTGTTATTGCCTGTTTACACCTGGACGACACCGGTGTTCTCTGCAGTGCCAGAGGCTTTGGGGACGATGATCTCTCATGCTGGTAGGGAGAGTGTGGACCCGTCAGGGCTATGAGGTCCCTGGCTGCCTTGAAGGTCTCTGGTGTGGAGGGAAGGTCTATAACAGGGGTCGGCAACCTTTCAGAAGTGGTGTGCCGAGTCTTCATTTATTCACTCTAATTTAAGGTTTCGCGTGCCAGTAATACATTTTAACATTTTAGAAGGTCTCTTTCTATAAGTCTAACATATAACTAAACTATTGTTGTATGTAAAGTAAATAAGGTTTTAAAAATGTTTAAGCAGCTCCATGTAACATTAAATTAAAATGCAGAGCCCCGCGGACCAGTGGCCAGGACCCGGGCAGCCAGAGTGCCACTGAAAATCAGCTTGCGTGCCGCCTTCGGCACGTGTGCCATAGGTTGCCTACCCCTGGTCTATAATATATATGGAGATATACCTATCTCATAGAAATGGAAGGGCCCCCAAAGGTCATCGAGTCCAGCCCCCTGCCTTCACTAGCAGGACCAAGTACTGATTTTGCCCCCAGATCCCTAAGTGGCCCCCTCAAGGATTGAACTCACAACACTGGGTTTAGCAGGCCAATGCTCAAAACCACTGAGCTATCCCTCCCCCCTAAAGTCTAAATCCTCCACTTGACCCTTCTCCACTGGCGCCGGACTCGATGGACCCCTCTGTCGGCCCAGAGTTGACAGTGACAGCTGCTGTACAGGCAAGGAGTGGCCTGGCACAGGTCGCACTCCTTTAGCAAACTCATGCTCAGGCACTTGAGCAGGGAAGCGCCCCGTCAGTCTTCCTGTGCCAAGAGTCCGACTGAGGCTGGTGTGCTGCGCACTGATGCTGAGGAGCCCGCTGCCGGGTCCATAGGGTTCAACTCCAACTGTGGCTGTAGGACTGCCTCCATCAGCAACAAACACTGTGGTCCCTTTCCTTCTTGGTGTGGGGGCAGAATCCTCTAGAGATTTTACACCTGTCTTGTTTGATTGAATTCCCCCAGGCACTTCAGGCAGGACGTGTGTGGGTCACCCCTTGGCATCCGTTTCTGGCAGACCCCCACATGGTTTAAACCCCTGGGACCAAGGCATGCCCCAGCCCTGGGAGAGGGAAGAGAACGGGGGAGAAACCCACGCTAACCAGGATTCAAACTAACACTTATAACTAATGTATTTTAACTATTTATAGATATTGAAGAAAACTACTAGGGGATCACTCGAAACGAGAGAGAAAGAACACTCCAAGGACCGTCACTGGTGATAAGAAGAAACTGAAGAGGCGGTAGGTCGGCAGGGCCCTATATGCGGAGCCATGAAGGCACGACTCCAGAGGGTGCCTGGACCAACCCGACAGGTATTGCTAGGGGAAAAACCTTCTGGTGACTGGGCATGCAACGCACACACCCCTACTTGGAATTGACATGAGCAAGCACTCGAAGGAGGAGTATTTTTACAGCTATTCCTAAATTAAAATGTATGTAATTAGGATCTCCTCTATTATTCTACAATGGGTGATTTGAGTAAGTATCCGATCATAGCAGCACAGCACTACCATATCAAAGTGACATGCTGAGGATGCAATCCAAAGAGGCTAATTTAGGAAACTGGCACAGGAGTACAGGACATGTAGCTTTTCTTGGCATTGCCCCTAAAATGATAGCATTCCTCAAATGGGAATCTGAAATCTGTTTTCACTTGCGTAGTACCTACAACATAACAAGGCTCTTATAAAAGAGTTTAGAAAGCACTTAAGAGCTGTAACTGTAATACAGCTTATTCATTTGAATTTATCAATGAAGAAATTGAGTTTTAATTCTCAAATTGTAATTTAGTTAGTAACAAAAAAGCAGATAAACCACTGGTACTGCTCAGATGTCTTTAACTGTCAAGACTAATTGTTACAGTACACAAAAAGCCAACTTTAGAACCAACTTTCAGAAAGTCAGAAAAACAAATATTTGGTCATCTTCCCTAAAATATTGAAGAAAGCCTCGAAAAAACATTGCACTAACATCCTTAACTCAGACAGTAATAAAAAAAGAGTTACTCACCTTTGTAACTGTTTTTCGAGATGTGTTGCTCATATCCATTCCAATTAGGTGTGTATGTGCTACGTGCACGGCCGTCAGAAAGTCCTTCCCCTAGCAGCATCCATCGGGTCGGCTGTGGAGCCCCCTGGAGTGGCGCCTGCATGGCGCTCTATATATGACTCTGCCACCCTGCTCTCCCTCAGTTCCTTCTTGCCGGATTATGAGCAACACATCTCAAACAACAACAGTTACAAAGGTGAGAAACCGTTTTTTCTTCTTCGAGTGCTTGCTCATATCGATTCCAATTAGGTGACTCCCAAGCCTTACCTAGGCGGTGGGGTCGGAGTGAAGGAATGTTGACTGCAGTACTACTCTACCCAAAGCCATGTCGTCTCTGGCATGCTGGACGATGGCGTAATGCAAGGCGAAGGTATGCACCGAGGACCAAGTCGCTGCCCTGCAAATTTCTTGGATTGGTACCTGGGCCAGGAATGCCGCTGACAAGGCCTGGGCCCTAGTGGAGTGTACGGTGAGAGCTGGGGTCGGCACGCCGGCCAGCGCATAGCAAGCATGGATGCAGGACGTGATCCAGGAGGAAATCTTTGAGAGGAGACCGGGAGGCCCTTCACCCGGTCCGCCACCACAACGAAGTGCTGGGTCGATTTCCTGAACGGCTTAGTGCGCTCCTGCGGACATCGAGGGAATGCAGTCGCTGTTCCCGGGTACCAGCATGAGGTTTCAGGTAAAAGACAGGCAGGAAAATATCCTGGCTAGTGTGCAAGGCCGACACCACCTTGGGGAGAAAGGTCAGTTGTACCTTATTCTTGTGAAAGGCTGTGGAAGGCGGTTCCGAGGTGAGGGCCTTCAGCTCGGAGACGCATCTCGCTGACGTAATGGTGACCAGGAAAACGGTCTTCCAGGAAAGATACAGGAGGGAGCACGTGGCCAGCGGTTCGAACAGGGACCCCATGAGTCACGAAAAGACCGGGTTAAGGTCCCATGCAGGGATAGGCTGCCGGATCTGAGGATAGAAATGGTCCAAGCCTTTGAGAAAGCAACCAACCATCAGGCTGGCGAAGACAGAGCAGCCAGACGCGCCCGGGTGGAAGGCCAAGATGGCCGTGACGTGAACCCTCACAGAGGATGCCGCCAGACCTTGCAAGAGGTACTCCAAAATGAGGGGCACCGACACCTGGAGGGGGAGTGTGCGGTGCTGGTCACACCAACACGAAAGCTGTTTCCACTTTGCCAGATACGTGGCTCGAGTACAGGACTTCCTGGTGCTCAACAGGACCTGCCTTACTGGGTCCGAACACAAGCTCCATGGGGTTCAGCCATGCAGCTTCCAAGCTGTGAGGTGGAGGGACCGAAGGTCGGGATGACGGAGACAACCGTGGTCCTGAATAAGCAGGTTGGGAAGGAGAGGCAATGGGACTGGAACGTCCACCGACAGCTCTAACAGCGTGGTGTACCAGTGCTGGCAAGGCCATGCTGGAGCTATCAGAATCACCTTGCCCACTCCCTGCGGATCTTGAGCAGGACCTTGTGCATGAGGGGGAACGGAGGAAAGGCACAGAGCAGGCGACCCATCCAGGGAAGCAGGAATGCGTCAGTGAGGGAGCCCAGGCTGCGACTTTGGAAGGAGCAGAACGCTGGGCACTTCCTGTTGCTGCGGGTGGCAAACAGGTCGACCTGGTTAAATCCCCACCTTTGAAAGATGGGATGGATGACATCTGGTTGGAGAGACCACATGAGAACCGCCACACAATGACCACGCAGGTGCGCCTGGAAGGCTTGACAAGCAAGGCGCACCGCCATCAGCTCCCTGACGTTGATATGGAGGGATAGCTTGGACTGAGACCACAGGCCCTGAGTCTGAAGGTTCTCCAGATGAGCGTCCCACCCCATAACTGACGCATCTGTGACCAGGGACAAGGAAGGCTGGGGGCTGTGAAAGGGGACTCCCTCGCACACCACTTGGGGGTTGAGCCACCAGCGGAGGGAGGCAAGGACCTGCTCCGGGACAATGACCACCGAATTCAGGCTGTTGCGCCCCGGGCGGTAGACCAAGGCGAGCCATGCTTGTAACGGCCAGAGCTGGAGCCTGGCGTGCCGGGTCAAGTACGTACACGAAGCCATGTGGCCAAGAAGACTCAGGCATCCCCTTGCTGTTGAGGTCGGGAAGCGCTGAAGGCCTCGAATGATGCCCACAATAGCTTGGAAACGGGAGTCCAGTAGGAGGGCCCGCGCCTGAACGGAGTCCAGGACCGCCCTGATGAACTCTATCCTCTGGGTCGGTTCTAGGGTCGACTTCACTACGTTGAGGAGGAGACCGAGCCATTGGAACGTGTATACCTGACCAGGTGGAGGTGGGACTGCACATGCTCTCTGGTGCGGCCCCGAAGCAACCAGTCGTCGAGGTAGGGATACACTTGCACCCGGCGTCAACGGAGGAAGGCAGCCATGACCGACATACACTTGGTGAACACCCGGGGGGGAGGGCTGTGGAAAGGCCAAATGGAAGGGCCGTAAACTGGCAATGTTTGCGGTTGACCACAAAGCGCAGGAAGCGCCTGTGCGTCGGATGAATCGCTATGTGGAAGTACGCATCCTTCATGTCGAGAGCGGTGTACCAGTCTCCAGGGAAGGGATAATGGTACCCAGGGAGACCATGTGGAACTTCAACTTGACCATGAATTTGTTGAGCCCGTGCAGGTCCAGAATGGGCGGAGGCCCCCTCTGGCCTTGGGGATTACGAAATATCGGTAGTAAAACCCCTTGCCCCTTAGTTCCCGTGAAACCTCCTCTACCGCCCCCATGGTGAGGACCACCTGAACCTCCTGAATAAGGAGTTGCTTGTGAGAGGGGTCCCTGAAGAGGGACGGGGAAGAGGGGGTGGGAAGGAACAAAATTGGAGAGAGTATCCCATTTCCACTGTGCGAAGGACCCAGCGGTCCGAGGTTATTTGGGACCATGCACTGTAGAAGTGGGATAAACCATTCAAAAAGGATGGGGAAGGGTCCGGGTGTAAGTCTGGTATGCCGTCCTCAGGCGTCCCTTCAAAAGGCCTGCTTGGAACCCGACGATGGTTTGGTCAGGCCCTGGCCTTGCCCAGACAGGGGGTTGGAGGGCTTCCTCCTGCCATTCCACCCCCGCCGCCTGTAAAAGTCCTGTCTTGACCAAGGAGGGTAGGAGCGCTGCTGCGGCTGTCGGGACTTGAAGTGCTTCCGCTGGGTTGCTGGGGTGTGCATACCCAGGGACTTCATGGTCGCCCTCGAGTCCTTAAGGCTATGCAGCCTAGAGTCAGTCTGCTCTGCGAACAGGCCCTCCCCGTCAAAGGGCAGGTCCTGCAGCATCTGGTGAACCTCAGGGGCAGACCAGAGGCTTGCAGCCAGGAGGTGTGCCTCATGGCAATCCCCGAGTACAAGGTACGCGTGGCCAAGTCTGCAGCGTCCAGTGAGGCCTGCAAAGAGGTCCGTGCCACCATCTTGCTCTCGTCAACAAGGACCCCAAACTCCTCCCTGGACTCAGGAGGCACAAGCTCCTTGAACTTCAGCATGGAGTTCCAGGAGTTAAAGTTGTAGTGGCTCAGGAGTGCCTGCTGATTGGCAATCCAGAGCTGGAGCCCACCCGTGGAGTACACCTTACGGCCAAACAAATCCAGCCCCGTGGCGTCCTTCGACTTGGGTGCTGCGGCCGGCTGCCCATGCCTCTCCTTCGCATTCACGGCCGCAACCGCCAGCGAGCAGGGCTGCAGGTGTGTGAACAAATAGTCGTACCTCTTCGAGGGGACCAAGTATTTATGTTCGACTCCCTTGGCCGTAGAGGGAATGGGAGACCTGGGTCTGCCAGATGGTTTTGGCATCGGTCTGGATGGTCTTGATGAGGGGCAGGGCCACCCTTGATGGACCTTCCAGGGCCAAAATGTCTACCACCGGGTCCTCCGATTCCACCACCTCCTCGGCCTGCAGGTTCATGTTGCGTGCCACCCTGTGCAAGAGGTCCTGATGAGCACGGATATCTATGGGGGTGGCCCGGAGACAGAAGTGCCCGCCACAGCCTCGTCAGAGGAGGACAGGGTCGTCCTGACCTCCCTGTGCCATGGGGGCCCAATGCCCTGCGTTGCTGACCGCAGGCCCTGGCTCAGGAACCGGAGTCGGGGTGGGAAGGGGGCACGACATCTCCTCCACACCCCCAGGAGCGAGCTGACTGGTGGAGGCTTCCGGCACCTGTGGTTCAGAGGTGGCCAATCGGGAAGCACCAGACTGTGCACCCTGGGCCTGGTGGTACACCCACAGGGTCCAGAATGGCCACTGGGTGGACCCCTGCACCTGCCAAGGTCCTGCCCCCGCATCAGGGCAGCCACTGTCCGACTGGCAGCGGTCCTGGTCCGAAAACCTCAATCCCGTCTCCGAACCCGAGGAACGAGATCTGGATTGCGAGGGCCAGGGCGGCGCCGAGCAGATCTGTGCCGGTGAGGGGCGTTGAGGAGAAGCAGAGCAGTGCTGCGAGGCTGGGGAGTGGTGCCGGGACCTGGAGCGGTACCGTGACCTGGAACCACGCCGAGATGAACAGCCCTGGGATTGGTGCCGGGTCTGGGACCTGCTCCGCAACAGCAACTGGAGCGGCGCTGTGATTGGGAGTGTCGACGCCAACCGTCACGGCGTCGCGAGTACGACCGGCGCCGGGACTCGACCACTGGAGCCGACGGTACTGACTGTCGGATCAACGCCGGCTTGCCTCGAAACGGTGCCATTCGCTGGGGCACCAGAGGCTTGGCGTGGAGCAGAGGGGACTCTGATGCCGTCATGGTGATGAGGTCCCTCGGAGCCGCAAAGGTGTCCGGGGTAGAAGGCAGCTGGACTTCCACAATGCTGTGGGTTGGGGAGTCCAACGACACTGGACTCAATGGTTCCCCCAGCAGGGCTGAAGTCGACAGTGCCACGTCCACGACCGTCACTCCTGGGCGCTCCTCTCTGGGATGCGCCAGAGTGGCTGGCTCCAAAGAAGTGGGTCTCTGTGAAGGAGAGCCACCCTTCTCCGACTTCGGTGCTGCTTCAGTACCGCGGGTCTCAGCTACAGTCCAACCACCTCCACTACTGCTGCCGGGGCGCTGCACACCGAAGAACTCAGTGCCCGGTCCTGCCACGCTGAAGGAGGCTGGGGACTAAGTGCCACCTCCATAAGGAGCTGCTTCAGGCAAAAGACCCGCTCCTTTTTAGTCCTAGGACGAAATCCCTTGCCAATGGCATGGGCTTGGAGCAGGACTCGCAGGGCTTGAAGCCCGGGGACTTGGGCATGAAGCCCCAAAGAAAAATAGTTGAGGTGGAGGGTAACCGCCAACCCAACTGCCAATAACTACAACAAAAACAAAGAACTACCAACAAAAACAAACAACTATCTACCAAAGCTAGGGAAATGTGGAGAACTTGCAAAGCAAGATGCCACAGTTCCAACTACCGTCACGGACAGTAAGAAGGAACCGGGGGGGCGCTGGGTCGGCAGGGTCATATATTGAACGCCACGCAGGCGCCACTCCAGGCGGCTCCACAGCCGACCCAACGGACGCTGCTAGGGGAAAGACTTTCTGACGGCCGTGCACGCAGTGCGTGTACACACCTAATTGGAATTGATATGAGCAACCACTTGAAGAAGAACCACGCACTTGACAGAGTTTGAAATGACCATTATCTAATGGTCTCTAGAGATCTAATATACCTCTCACACATGTTCTCTTAAGAGAAATACTTCCCCATATCACACTGAATTCTTCAGTGTTGCCATCAATCTTATACCGTGACGCCACTAAAACCAGTGGGAATATTTTCCTTTATATATTTCCTATACACACAGTGAAAAATATTAAACAAAACAAACACTTTCCCAACTGTTAGAATTTTTTTTAAACTGCAATCACTGTAAGTAAGGTGCTCTTGTGAAGCTAGTTCTGCCAAGTCAGCATGCTACCTGCTCCATGACAAGGCCTTTATGCACAATAAATTCCCATTTGGCAGAGGGGCAGGCACATTTATCCTGGGTTTGCTATGAGAGAACACCATGGTAGTCACCAAATGGAATTTCAGGAGTCACTTTAGAAAGCGGGCTTAACTGTATCTAAGGCCTTGTCTATACTTTTTGCAGCTTTAATTATTCCATTATAATTAAAGCAGCAACCCCGCAATGTAGGCACAGTTATACCACTATCTTGAACCTCAAATACTTGGTGTACTTGTTAAATTCTTGATGTACAGCTTCATTCAAAAACTCAGATTTCTTGAAGGCCATAAAAGAGATAGAGGTTCAGTGTGGGACACCAGTCCTATAGCCCTGTAGTGCAGTTGATAGGCCACGTGACTGGGATTAAGGAGACCTGGTTCTAGCTCCAGCCCTGTCACTGACTTGCTGTGTGGCATTAGGCAAGTCTCTTACGTGCAACAGGGCAGATGTTTTATGGAAATAACTTAAGTAGTAAGATAATATAGAGAATCTGATCAATGTACAGATTGTTTCTAAACAGAAGGTTTTCAAAGTTTGCCATATGGTACCAGGAGATCTTCAATGCAGCTCTGTGGAAGAAGAGTATCTGCTTAAGCAGATGATGCTTTCAGTTACTGTTCATAGGAGGAAAATGTGTAATTTTTCCTTACTTCCTACATTAGTTTGTCCAAGACATAATATACGAGCCCAGCAAAGCAAGTACAATCCTCCCTTCCAGACGTGGAGATTGGAATCAAAATCTTGAAAGACAACACTCCCTGTATGATAGGGCAATGCAACCTTAACTCTGTCCCCTGGAACTCACATTAGCCACTAGAAATGGTTCAGTAATGGCTCATGACATACTAGACAGGAACAAAGAATGTGTCATCATGTGTATTATGTTTGTCACATTTGAATTACAGCAGTAATCTGTATGCACTCCAGCTGCATTCACTGTGTTTGGTGTATCAGAACAGTCGAGGGATCAGCTAGAGCAGGTTGCCAGAACTGTGATATGAGACAACCATGTACCTTGAGGGATCAAGTATGCCTAATTTTAGCACTGAGTTTTGTAGGTTGTGTCAATAGTACTGCACAGGGGTCTTCCTGTCATGGAATTAGCAGCAGTCTGGTGATGGAGTTGTAACATTTAGCAAGTCTGGGGTGGTTTATGTGAAGGTGGATTAGAGTTTGACCAAGTATAGACAGTTCTTGTTTGCTATGCCTGACCTAAACTTAAGTTTTGCCTTAGCAAAGAGAAGGTGTTATACTTCGTCCTACGGTACTAATGTGAGAGGGAGAGAGAGAGAGAGATGGGTATTTTGGAGCATTGCTAAAAGACAGTTATAGTTGCAAAAGGGTCGGCGGGAGTACCCCATGTACTTTCCTGGGTTTTAGAGGTTTGTGTACAACTGAACCCCACACATTCTGGAAGGGCATGAGGTACCACAAAGAAACCTTAACTCCGCATTAAAGTTTTGTCAGCAAGTTTCCTAGCTTTTTAACATAAAGGGTTTTTTGGTAGGAGATAGCGTTAAGTTAGGGAGGTATACTTATGTGGGTTTGCAGGGAACTGAGGACAAGTAAAGGATGCTATGAGTGTGGAGAAGTTGATAGGGTAGGAAGAGAGCATAGGCTGTTTCACAACATTCTGAAAGTTTTATTCTATGTGGTTAGAGAAACTCTAAGCACGAGGAAGACCAACATAGCTACAGCACCACCCTGAACAACATTAGCTATCCTAACAAAAGCACTATTCAGTCACTTTACTTAGCTCTGCCAGCAATACCTTGGTGTAGATCCATGTCGACTAGGAGAGGTGATTTTTCCTCCCCATACTTCTAGCCAACATAGCTAAGCTGGTAAAAATTTTCAGTTTAGCCCAATCCTAAGTTACCATAATGTAAAAGATGCACTTTTAGCAGTGAAGACGCAGCCTAAAAGACCTAGGAAAACAAAAATGACACCAGAGACTGGGTGTCTGACTCTAAAGGGTTGGATTCAGAAATCACTTAATCATGTTTTTAAGTCCATCCCTATTTAGCGAAGTACTTAAGTACAGGCTTAATTTCAAGCACATGCATAAATCCATGTACTTCATGCAAAGGTACATGCATAAATGTTTTGCTGAATCATGGCCTAAGTGGCTTCATGGCTTCTTCCTTTGCACCATTTAAGTTTGAAAGAGGGAACTCTTTACACCATCTGAATACATTCTCTCCATTAAGAAGTGAACTGTAAAACTCCAGTTTGACTGAAATCATAGCACATTTCATAAGGATACTTGTGTTGCCAATGAAACATGCCATAAATGGACCTTTCCAAGTTAAAAGTTGCTTCTGAAAGCCAATATAAACAATAACCACCCCCACAGTCTAAGTATATAATTAACCTTTTAAGTAAAATGCAGGAGCAAAATGAAACACTGGAAAATACAAGTCAAGGTCACAATTGCTTTGTTTCTATAGTATTGAGAAAAAAAAAAAACTAAGTGAAGAAATGCTCCTATACTCTCTTTTCACGAGGCAAAAAACCTTTTCTTTTGCAAAGGAGGAGTAGCAACAGAGACAGCTCACAGTAGTACAGGAAGATAGGAAAAAATACCACACAAATCTTTAACTCACAGGTACTCTACAAGGATAACTCTGCAATGGGAGGAAGACAGCATGTCACTAACATCACTGCTAGCTCTTCTTCTGCCTGTACCTGTGAGCCCCCTCCCCGCCAGACAGGCAGGCTGACCCTGGAGGCTTCACCCATGCCCTGGTCTTGACTTCCTGTGCATGTGGCCTGCATGTCCCCGCTGAAGAAAGCCAGGCAGGGGGAAATCACCCCATGTGAGAGGTTTCCTGAGGGACTCCACCAACAGAAGCAGGTAAGAGAGCTGCAGGAGAAGGTGGCTTGTCTGCATAGCCTCCAGGAGTATGAGGACTTCATAGACAGGATATACATGGAAACATCAGGCACAGAGGATATTAGCGAAATAGTGATAACTATAGCAGCACTAGAGGAGGAAGGGGAATCGGCTGCTCTATAGGGAGGAGACTGGCTGCTGGCCACCTCAAGCAGTAGACAGTGCTCCACCCCCCACCCAGGTCCCCCATCCATCAAGGTGAAGAACTGCTGTACTGGCAACAGGAGGTAAAGAGCAGACCTCAATGGCTGAGGAGGAGCCATCTACCCCCAAGGCTGAGAGGCTCACAGCCACCACACCCAAGAGGAGGCAGTGTAGTGTGCTGGTGGTTGGAGACCCCTTCTGAGGGGGGATAGAGGCATCCATCTGCCAATCTGATATGATGTCCTGGGAGGTGTGCTGTCTACCTGGAGCCCATGTTCAAGACATTACAGAAAGGCTGCAGAGGTTCATCCATCCCCCTGACTGCTACTCTATGCTGCTCATCCATGTGGACATTAGTCATACTGCCAGGTATGACCCCGGGGCAGATCAGCAGTGATTTCAGGGCTCTGGGAGCAAGAGTGAAAGAATCAGAGGTCCAGGTTGTGTTCTCATCCATCCTCCCGGGTGAGAGTCAGGGCCGAATTGGGCCCCGCCCATAAGAGGGCCCTGCGCTCCGGCGGGGCGAGCCCCGCGGCCCCGCTCCCCCGGCCAGAGCGCCGCTGAAGACTCGAGTGCCGCCCACCCGGTGAGTACAAGCCCCGCCCCCACGAATCGGGCCCCGCACTTTGTAAAGCCGGCCCTGGGGCTAAGGCAGAGACATGCGCATCCTGCAGATGAATGCATAGCTGTGCAGATAGTGTCAATGGGAAAGCTTTGGCTTCCTCAACCACAGGATGATGGTCCAAGAAGGTGATCTACTGGGAAGAGATTGGGTCCACCTGACCAAGAAAGGGAAGAGCATCTTCCTACACCAACTCGCCAACCTAGTGAGGAAGGCTTTAAACTAGGTTCAAAGGGGGCAGGTGACAAAACCCCACAGGTAAGTATAAAATAGATTACCTTAAAGAGGGCTAGATGTTGGGAGGGGAGGGACGTGGAAAATTACAATAGAATCATAGGAGCAACAAGAGGGAAATCCGTGCAGAACTCTGCTCAACGTCTTAGACATAGACCTGCCTCAGTGCAGGGGACTGGACTAGATGACCTATCGAGGTCCCTTCCTGTGCTAAATTTCTATGATTCTACGTCTATACATAAATGCAAGTACATAAACTAAATTATGACTTAATTGGCATCACAGAGACTTGGTGAGAGAAGTCTCATGTCTGGAATATAGGTATAGAGTGGTATACCTTGTTCAGGAAGGACAGGCAGGATAAAAAGTAATGGGTGAAAGTAATCATGAAAGGACAGATTTCATGATCCTAAGGAAAGGAAGGAGTGAGAGCAGCAGTATAAGGACAATGGACTTCAGATTTTAAACTCAAACAACTGGTAGGTAAGTATCAGAGGGGTAGCCGTATTAGTCTGGATCTGTAAAAAGCAACAGAGTCCTGTGGCACCTTTAAGACTAACAGATGTATTGGAGCATAAGCTTTCGTGGGTGAATACGAATTGCGTCTGACGGTGTGGGTATTCACCCACGAAAGCTTATGCTCCAATACATCTGTTAGTCTTAAAGGTGCCACAGGACTCTGTTGCTTTTAACTGGTAGGTAAGGTTCTCTGAGAAGAAAATATAAGGGGAAAGAGGAGTTCAGGAGAGCTGGCAGTTTGTCAAGGAGACAGTATTAAAGGCAGAGCTGCAAACTATCCTGATGCAAAGGAAAGGTAGGAAGAAGAGCAACAGGTCAATATGGCCCCATCAGGAGCTCTTTACGGACCTGGAAATATAAAAGGAATCCTACAAAAAGTGGAAACATGAACAAATTGCTAAGGAGGCATACAAATGAACAGCACAAGAATATAAGGACAAAATCTAAAAGGCTAAGGCACAGAATTAGTTACACTGAGCAAGGGACATAAAAGGCAACAACATCTCAGCCTTCTTGAGATCATCAATTAGCTCTCCTGCCCAGCTGAGTAGAGGACCTACACTTCAACTTTCTCTTGCCCCTAAAGTATTTTATGTCTATTTTGTTCCAATCTTCACTAAAATAGTGAATGGTGACCAGATAATTAACACAATTAGTATTAACAAGGGAGAAGGAAAGCAAGCTAAAATAGAGAAAGAACAGGTTAAAGAATACTTAGATAAATTAGGTGCAATCAAGTCAGCAAGGCATGATGAAATTCATACTAGGGTACTTAAGGAGCTAGCTGAAGCAATCTCAGAATTGTTAGCCATTATCTTTGAGAACTCATGGAGAATAGGTATGGTCCCAGAGGAAAAGGACAAACATAGTACCTGTCATTAAAAATGGGAATAAAGGGGAACTGGGGAATTACAATCTGGACCAAATAATTAAACAATCAATTTGTAAGCATCCAGAGGATAACATGGTTATAAGGAACAGCCAGCATGGATTTGTCAAGAACAAATTATGCCAAACCAATCTAATTACCTTCTTTGAAAGGGTTACTGGCTTAGTGGATGGGGGGGAAGCAATAGCGGTATCTTGATTTTAGTAAGGATACTGACAGTCTCACATGACATTCCCATAAGCAAATGTGGTCTAGATGAAATTACTATAAGGTGGGTGCACAACTGGTTGAAAGACCATACTCCAAGTGTAATTACCAATGGTTTGCTGTTATACTCTGAAGACATATCTATTGGGATCACACAGGGATCAGTCTTGAGTCCAGTACTATTCAATATTTTCACTAATGCCTTGTATAATGGAGTAGAGAGTATTTTTACAGAATATGCAGATGACATCAAACTGGAAGGAGCTGCAACCAATTTGGAGGACATGATTAACATTCCAAAGACCTTAAATTGGAGAATTGAACTGAATTCAACCAGAGGAAATTCAATAAAGACAAGTGCAAAGTAATATACTTGGCACTGGTGAGGCCTCAGCTGCAGTGCTGTGTACAGGTCTGAGCGCCACTCTTTAAAGGCATGGCTACACTGGAAACTTCAAAGCGCTGCTGCGAGAACGCTGCCACGGCAGCACTTTGAAGTGCAAATGTAATCCACCTCCATGAGGGGATTAGCTCCCAGTGCTCGGAGCCTGTTTACACTAGCGCTTTAAAGCGCTCACACTTGCTGTGCTTGGGGGGGGTGATTTTTCACACCCCTGAGCCAGCAAATTAGAGCACTATAAAATGTAAGTGTAGACAAGCCCAAAGATTGGAAAGAGAACAGAGGAGAGCAAGAAACATAATAAAGGGTTTAGAAAACCTGACCTATGAAGAAAGGTTAAAAAAAAACTGGACATGTTTTGTCTTCAGAAAAGACGACTGAAGGTGGGATCGGATGTCAGTCTTCGAATATGTTAAAGGCTGTTATAAAGAGGACAGTGATCTATTGATACTTGAGGTGAAATTCTGGCTTCCAGTGACAAAACTCCCTCTGACTTCAATGGGGACAAGTTTTCATCCCTGGTCATTAATGAGGGATACTTTAGCAGATATATATGCACAATCTTTTTAAATCAGTGCAGGACCTCATTACAAATGGTGCTGAAATTAACCATCCAGTCCTACAACAGATTGTTTGAATTAGTTTTCATCAGCACTGAAGTCCACCCTTCCCCTTCCCATACTCACAATGGTTCTTCAGAGTTCAGTAGTGATGGATACTGCACTTAAATAAGATTCTATTTTGTAAGGGTGGCTTGCAAAGAATTTTTTTTTTTTTAATTGCACCTGTGACCATTATGATGTGCAAAGATGACATCTTAGCATTTGTTTTCTTCTTAAAGTTATTTTCCCCTATTTTTTACCTTAAATATTAGCAACATCAAATCTGATCCTCCCACCTTTTGTTGGGGGACCTGCTGGATGTCTCTGTGCATCTTTATTGTAGACCCTCATATATTAACTGAGAGCGTGGTGGTGAATCTTTTACAAAGCCACCCTTTAATCAGCATTTATAAAAAGCTGAAATTGACTAAAAATTCCTTCTCTATTTCAATTGCTCAGCTTTCACTCTTGATTTTTGTGAGATCTAGTTCTTCTGTCATCAAGATGTTTTAGGTCAGTCAAACCCTAAAGTACAAAACAGGCAGAAAAAAAAAAATCTTTGAACAACAATCTTCAAGGCAGCTTGTACACACCATAGAAAGCAAAAAAGGCATTGTCCCCCAGCAGTAACACCATATTCCATATTTTTATTATTTTAAAGTGCCTCATTATTGGTTCATTCCTTTATACTATAGAAACCTGGAAACTTTTTAGTTTTTCAAATTACATAAGTGATCCAAAGCACAAAGTTTAGATATTGACAACCTTAACTCCATCTCAACTATCCCATTATTAAAGGGAAAACCCCTTGAGAATAATGCAGTCTCAAAAAACACACTTGAAAGGCTGTAAGTTCAAAGCTACAGTAACAAAAAAAGTTGAGTGTACAGAAATACCCAGTTTAAGTTACAAAAACAACCTGAACGTTGCCCTCTCTCTTCATTCTCTCCAGTGACCTGTCTCTTAAGTCTGCATGAAAATGCGAACATGGAGACATTTTGGTAAGGATGTTCTGACAAGGACATCTTAAGTCCATTTTATTTGTGGTTTGCCTGTGGATTCAAGCAACTCTGAAGTATGTTACAGCTTTGGTTTTGTACATTCATAAAAGCAATTCCCCACCACTGTGTTCCTCACACATAAGCAACCTAATTTTTGATCCAACCTTTCTGAGTTTTCTAACTCCAAATACAGTAGAGATGTGCCTATGCCAAATCTTACATAAGCAGAAGGCTTTTAGATTTGAAACCCCATATACTTTTGGGGAACTAACAGCTATCCTGAATGTAATAAATTCTAGTAAAGAGATTTAAAAACCTCCCCCCCTTCCCCAATAAAGCTTTAAAGAAGGCAGGAGTAGTTGTCATGAAAGATGCATGTAGCATTTAAATGTAGCAATATGGTATATTAACAGCAAGAATAAAGTAGCCCAGTTAGATCACATTTCAATTTTCAGTCACTTATGTAATAATGTGCAACTGTTTGAAGAAAGGTGTATCCCCTGGTTTTCAGCGGTTCTGTGAGCTGTTAGGGGCAAGGGCAAAACTGATCCCTCTTCCTTCTTAGACTAATTGCTGTGGCATTACTTTCCTCTTCAGACCAGCTTTCCCATCCCATGCAACATCTGTTCTCCTCTGGACCCACCCAACTGCCTCCTCCATCCCTCCCCCTTCCTCTCACATGTATATACACACACACACACACACACTTCTCCCAAGCCTCCCCCTAATTTTCTGTTCTACTGCTCTTCCCATCAGGATCATGATAAGTTTATAAATGCCTCATCAGGGCCCACTACTCATGAGGAAACTTTTTTTAGTCAACGTTCAACACTCACCCATGACAAATAGAAAACTTTTACCAGTAACTGAAGGAATAGCTCAAATGTAATTTTAAATTCTTCAGAAAATAAATTAATTTAAAAACCTTCCAAATATTAACTGATGCAGTGCTGTCTTCTGAAATCTGCAGTCAGCTCTAGTACTTATGCTTGGTACAGATTTCCCTTTCAGCAACAAAGCAAAATATACATTTTTATTCAATGTGAGGCGAGGGGACTCAAGACAGAGGCTGAAGAGCGAAGACCGTTTCTTGCTAGAAGCCAGGAGACACAGAATAATTCAACTCTTAACA
The DNA here is from genome assembly GCA_003942145.1 of Platysternon megacephalum. Lineage (NCBI taxonomy): Eukaryota > Metazoa > Chordata > Testudines > Platysternidae > Platysternon > Platysternon megacephalum. The sequence continues at coordinate 396,447 of QXTE01000370.1, read as the reverse complement.
CTCTGTTCCCCCCACTTCCAGCACTCAGAACAGCATTATGCCCCACTTTTTAGCAGATAGAAGGGTCCCTACAATTCTCACCATGCTATTGCCCTGGTTCATCACTGGTATTGACCCTCATGTCCCTTGCTTTATTTGATAGTGACCTCTGGCTAGTAGTGACTTAATATTTAGCTGACTAGGATCTAGCACTTTGGATCTAACTTTCCAACAACCTTCCTCCCTTCTCCACTTCTCGCTCTCTCTCTCTCTCTCTCACACACACACACCACAGTTCTCACTAAAACAAACAGATGAAACCAAATCTGGTGCTCTGAAACCATGAGGTTTCTAAGTTATGATAAAAGAGAGTTAGAACGATGCCAAGTAAAATCAATTCATTTTATGAAGCCTTGTATCTCCAAACACCTTGTTTGATTTGTTTTTAAAGATTTACAGAAAAATTGCACGGCAGCATAAGAAAAATGCCTGTGAAATTTCAGACAGATTGGTTTAGCTTTATTAAAAGTCATGGGAAGTTCAAAATCAGACTCATAATGGAAAACTATGCAGAGTCTAACAGAGGGAGATGAGAAACACTTTGCCAGAAGGTTTAACTGCTATCTTCTGACAGCAGAGGAATGCTGAAACTCTTAATCCTGGGTCTTATTTCAGGTTCTAGAGGGGAGTATGGGCTAGTAGTGGTAAGACCCTTCTGTCCTTCTCTTCCCCATGCCTGTCTCCCTCTGCTGCTATCATCCCAACCTGCCTGATTCCCAAACACACACTGCTCTAGCATTTAAGTCAAGCCATTTTCCTCCTATTCCTGAGCTCCAGCAGCAGTTAGCAATGAGAGCTCTCTGTTCCAGTGCCTGACCTGTCAGCAGTTGAGAGAAGCAACTGCAGCACCTCTGAGGGGGGGATGACACATGCTCGGTACAGATGGAATCTTTGGATAATTTTGTTGCTAATCTCCAAGAAGCCTCTACAAAGCATGTGCAAATGACAAATTTTCAGAGTTGTATAATTTGTCCAAACTTGGATTGATTTTCATGAAGCACCACAAATCCCCTGCTCCCAAACTACAGTGGTGCTAGAGCTTCACAACAAAAACAGTTGTAAGTTTTCCAATACTTTTTTTTTTTTTTTAAATGTATTGGAGTCATTCTCAATACAGTGGAGGATCAAAATATCATATAGGAAGAACTGGAAGACCTTGAAGACCAGAGTAATAGAAATGGAACTAATAAGAATTTCTGCTATAAGCAGAGGGTTCATCAATGGAAAGCAACAGAGGAGGAAAGAGACCTGGGTGTATGGGCCAATCATTGCCATCCCATGAGTCACATACGTGATGCAACTGTGAAAAACTGTGATCTTGGGATATATCAGAAGTGGTATTTCCAGCAGCAATAGAGAAGTATTAATACCATTGCACACGGAACTAGTAAGACCTCATTTGGAATACCGTGTACAATTCTGGCCATCCATGTTCAAAAATGATTAATTCCAACTGGAACAGGTGCAGAGAAGGGCTCAAAGGACGATCAGGGGAATGGAGCGCCTGTCTTATGAGAGGAGACTAAAAGAAGTTGGTTTGTTTAGCCTAGCAACATGGAGTGAGAGAAGATCTGATTGCACTCTATAAATCTATCAGGTGGTAAATACCATGGAGGAAGAAGAGCTTTTTTGCTGGCACAAAAAACAAATGGATATGAACTGGCCATGAATAAATTTAGGCTGGAAATCAGAAGGTTTCTAACAAGAGAGTAAGGCTCTGGAACAGCCTCCCAATAGGACCTGTGGGATAAACCTTAAATTTGTCAAGCTCTAAAGGTAATTATAGTGGGATTGTATGACAGGGTTGCCTAAGGGGGTGGAGCACAGGGCTCAGCAGCCCAGGAAGGGGTGGGGGTCTCCTCTGGTTCATGTCTTATGTCCTAAAATCTCATGATTGAGGACTTCAGCCAGCCACCTGTAGGGATCAGGAAAGGAATTTTCCACCCATAATGTATTTTGGTGAATTTTCCACCCATAATGGGTTGGGGTTTTTTTTGCTCTCCTTCCTTTGAAGGATTGGAGATGGCCATGGCCAGAGATGAGACACTGGACGGGGTGGAACGGTGCTCTGAGGTGGTACTGAGAATTCTCTCAGGTGCTTGGCTGGCTGGCTCTTGCTCACATGCTCCAGGTCTAACTAACTGCCATATATGAGGTTTGGATGGAATCTTCTCCCAGGCCAGACTGGCAGGGACCTTGGGGAAGGGTGGAGGAGGGGTTGCCTTCCTCTGCAGTGTGAGAAGCAGGTCACTTGTTAGGATCTGGGTATATCTCAAATAATCAATTCCCTGTCATCGCAGAGGCCTTGGGCATTGGCGCACCATAGTCCTTTCTATTCTCTACCTGTGGCACATAACAGTTTAGTTTCCTCCAAGTTAGTTCCAAGTGGGCTTGGTGGCTGGATGGTGTTAGTGGCCTAATATACAAGAGGTCAGACTAGATTGTCTGGTAGACCCTTCTAGCCTTAAACTCTATGACTCTAACTATACCTCATTCTTAGAAACAGCTGAACTGTTTCTGTTGAAACTTAGGCTATGTCTACACTACAAAGATAAGTTGACCTATGTTAGGTCGACTTACAGCCACCACATTAATTACTGCAGTAGCTGATGGCCACACTACCGTCCTGTCAGTGGTGCGTGTCCTCACCAGGAGTACTTCCACCGACTGAAGAAGGGAAGTGGGGGGGATTGAGAGACAACCCTCTCAGCTCCACACAGCTCCCCACTGGGAGCCCACCTGCCTCCCTGGGTTTCTCACCTCTGCACTCCCAGCTGGGAATGGGGGGAGAGGGGGCATGTGCAGCAGGGCTCCCAATGGGGAGCACAGGCAGCAGCCTGGCTTGGAGCAGAGACTGGGCAGCAGCCAGGAGCCAGCTTTCTTGTCAATTTCACAGCTCCAGCAGAGACTTGAAATTGATAAGAACAGCAGCCAATGTAAGGAACACAGTGTCTACACTGCATCTCCCTAACTACACCGACACAAGCCCTACACCTCTCGCTAAGGTGGTTTTATGATGTTGGCATAGCAGGGGAGTTACATCAGCGCTGGTGGGAGGAGCATGTCAGTGTGTACACCTCCACTATTTTGTTGACAAAAACTGACTTTTATCAACAAAATTGTGTAGTGCAGAAAAGGCCTAAAAAATTTAACCGGAGGCATGGTTCAAAAAGTTTTCCATACTTGGCATGGAAAACTTCAGTCCAGTTATAGCAAAGTTATAAGCAATTGAAAACTAGAACCTTGTAAAGGAAAGTGCTACACAAACTCCACCATAGACAGTCCTGCTTGATCTGCATATAGTAAGTCAAGAGGTAATCCACTAGCAATATCCTTAAGACAGATAAACTTCCCTGAACATGAAAGCAGCAAAACTGAAGGGAAAGCAATAGCCCAAATACACAGTGACAAATATCATTAATTTGCCTATGAAAAATAAGCTGCTGGGTTCAGTCCAATTCCTAGCAGTTTTTCCCACACCACCACACAGAAAACTGGCATTATTTAATATTTATTGTCCCAATAAGGCAATGGCTCCACCCTCTCCTCCAAGTCCCTTTTCAAAATTCACTTCCTTCCATCAGGCCTGCAGTCTTAGCATTACCTCCCAGTTAAGATAACAGTTTCAAGATTACATGGGCATGAAAGAGGAGCTACATCATCCCCCAATGGCCATTAGGCTCTTTCAAGTCCAGGTTACAAGAATATTGGTGAGGAATCTTGAAAAGTTACTGTGCATCCTATACCTGTTGTGGATAAATAAAAATGGTCTCCCAAGGGCTGTTAATATGGCACTGCTCAAAAGCACAGAATTCACTTAAAATTTATTAGAGAGTTCCACATATCCTTCCCAGATTGATGTAATGTTCTTTTGATCAGATAAATGCAGCATGTGTTGAGCAATAAATATTACATTTAGCTTTCTTGATTGGACAGCTAAATTACTTTAAACCCAGCACCTGTAAACCCAATATCTGACTAAACTATAAAGCAATGAATATGGAAAGAAATCTGATACTAAGTTGGCACATAGAAGATACGAAAGATTTAAATAGAAAAGTTCTTCATGTGAAGACTGTCAATAGGCTCTATATTTAGGAATTACACTTGATGGAAGTATATTCTAAAACTAAAAAATCCAAGTCTAAGGACAAGAAAGGTTACTTCTTGTAAGAATTAGAGCCCAGATGTTCCACTTGATAAACTAGTAATAGTTCCTTAATTTGGAAGAAATTCAGTTGCTCAGTTTTTTTGTACAGCACTCCATACCAATCCAAAAAAAGAATTCTGCATCAAGTGCTAAAGAACTGTTCTTGGTTCTCTTTCAAAATTATGAATTTCTTGCTAGACTGAAGAGCAATTTTTGCTACATCTGTGTGTATTGTAAATATATTTGTAACATTTATATAAAAAAACCTCACAGATCCTCCACTCAATTAAGAGTTTACTCCCCTCAAAGGAAATCTTATCCACCATTCTACTAGCTATAGGAGATCTTGATAAAAGATATAAAATAGAGAAAGAATAGGGTGACCAAGGGTGAATCCTCAGGAATGTAAGTAAACAATTCACCAAACCTATGAAAGAGATACTGTACACAGACATTTCCTTAATGTATAATAGACAGACATTTTATTAGGTTGACATTACAGTGGATCAGGCCAGTGTTTCTGATGGATGCTTTCTTTGGGGAAGCACAAGACAACACAACATTACAAAGAAACTCAAAAACTTGTGACAGGCTCACTCGCCCTTTACGGAGAGTTGGGCTCAGCCTTACCTGTGATGGATCAGTTATCCCTCACACATATACACATACTCAACTGATCCTAGTTAGATGTGGATCAGATGGCTTGGTTAAGTTATCAGACCCAGCTGGAAAGCATCAATTGATGCCCATAAAAGGCTGGGAGACCTCAACTAGGGAGGTTGTCTCCTGTGATTAGCCCTGAAGGGAGAAGATGACACGAGAAGGCGATTCCTACAGCAAGCACTGGAGGGGGCCAAAGCCCAGGCCAACAGACTGTGAATAAGAATCCAGCCTGTGGAGAACCAGATTGGGGAAGGACTCCAGGAACAATGCCCTGAGGGTCAATGGCTCAGGTAGGAGCTGGACCTCCAAGGATAGCCTGGAGGGTCAGAACTCTATTAAAAAAAAGTAGGATGGAAGACCCTGCTATGTTATGTTTCCATTAGTACTATTGTTTTAAGTTTCTTTTCCTGGCCTTGCCTGATGATGCTGAGACAGATGGTGAGCCACAATGGGGTGCTGTGGAGGCTGACCCTACTATGCAACTTTTATAGCTATCTTTTTGAATAGAACTATTTGTTACTCTGAAACACAATGGATTACAGATATCCAAAACATAAATTTAAGGTTCAGTCTGTTCTTGATAGATATAAGTTGTGTACAAGTTCAACTTCAATAGAAGTTTTACATATTTACATTTTTGTGATGTAGCCATTAAAGCTTAGCTGAGATGTAGCATCTGGTTTTCAATTAAGTCCAAACTACCTCCCTGGAGGGTTGAGGAGTAAATACTATTGTTGCTAATTTTTAGATCGCATATTTCGATGTTCAAGTTTTTATACTGGAAAAATCTTATTAAAAAGTCTCTAATTACAGGATTCTCTTCCCCCACTATCATCATCCCTAGCACAGAGACCCTATTGCCTTTCCCAAAACTTGCAGCTGATGTATTCTTTGACCTGCTTCCAATTCTTGCACTGTAACAGCCAATCCGTTTTCCACCAGGAGCCAGCCTCATTTGGAAACGAATTTAAGTAAACAAAACATATTTGATTTTACTATTTAATATTGTTCTTTTGTTTCCATCATGCAGGGTTTGAAAATATTTTTTTCTAGATTTACAGTTTGAGAAGATTACAGAAAGCCATCAAGAAATTCTTATTCCTTATAAATACAGTACAAAGGAGAGTTATATAGGAAATATGTACATCTACTTTACTGCCTGTACTTAATCTTAAATAATTTTGCTCTCCAGAAGCAATGAGTTGCTTGCTTTGCAAAAAAGCTTGTCTCACTGCTTCTGATGTCTCACCATTTTTTTTTAAATCAGTAAAAAAGTTCTTGCTTCAATTCATAAACACAAGCTAATACACTACTTTCAAAACTGCTCGTATCAGATTGATGTAAAATTACAATAATGCTTTCTAAAGTGAAGTTTAAGAATTCCATGATTGTATATGTTGCTAAACTGCAGTGTGTGTGTATGCCACAGGAATATATCATCAAATACATGTATTGTTAAACATGTATTATGTAAATATATACAAGTGTTTAGCCCTAACACAGAGATCATACTTAGTTTTGAATGTTGGTGTTACCCAACATTGTATTTTAGAATTCAAGTACATAATACAAATTCCTCATTTGTCTAAAGTTTCACAAAATCAAAGTGAAAAGGAACAGGAAGACTGTTTTAATGTACAATTTTTTTAAGCCTGCCACAGTTTAAATTATTTTTAAAGCCTTACCCAGGAACAGTTAGTTTCTTGAGATTTTTAAGTAATATCACAAAGTGGACTCTGCTTGCATCATGTATGTACAAGGGAAACATAAGACAATTTGACTGAAGGAGAGCATAATTATTATATTTTTATATACCCTGCCACTAATAAGGCCTTGCTGACCTCTTGTCCAAAATGAAAAAATTTGGTTTATTCCAACACACACACACTCAACCTGAAAACATCCAGAATGAAGCAGTAATAAAAGTATTTCGTCCCACACCAAAATGTAAAGGTCAACATGTACCTCTGAATTCCTCATCAGATGATGGATTAGGGAATTGGTCAGAGTGTCTTTATGTTGTAGCAGGGGGAAAAAAACACTAGAATCTTTTAAAGCTCTCTTTATCTGGTCAGTAGAATCTTCATGGGCAGAAAGGTGGAATCTCCTTCCTTAGAGGTTTTTAAGATCAGGCTTGACAAAGCCCTGGCTGGGATGATGTAGTTGGGGATTGGTCCTGCTTTGAGCAGGGGGGTGGACTAGATGACCTCCTGAGGTCCCTTCCAACCCTGATATTCTATGATTCTATGAAACCATATTCATAAAAAAAAAAATCAAGTTAACAGCTGTTTCACATAGGATGTCTTAGTTATACTGGTAACTAGCAGATTACTTACTACCTGAGTAGATTTCTCCCACTCTTGTGACACACATCTGAATTAATAGATTTTGGTACTGCCCAGCCATAGTAACGTGTTTAACCTCAATATATATTACTCCTGAGGGCATTCTGCGCCTAAAAACTCTGCATACAATATTTTAAAATTCTGCAAGTTTTATTTGTCAAATAAATGCAGAGGCTCCAGCATGGCAGTGGGGAGCAAAGGCCACTGGTTACACAAAGGTGGAGATCACCCTGCAGCCCCCTTCCTCCAGACACATGGACTCAGTGGTGAGGCTGTACCCAACCCAGCACAAGGCCTGGGCCTGCCCCAGAAACACCCTGGGGCCCTGCCCCTCTGCTCCAGGAGCACCAGGTATGGGGCAGGCAGGCTCAACCAGGCAGGATCCAAGTGTGTGGGGGGATCCAGGTGTAGGCGGAGAAGACTCTGTGTGGGACAATCTGGGTGCATGCAGCTCAGTGGGGGTTCTAGGCGTGGGGGGATCTGGATGCTCGTTGTGTGGGGAGGTTCCAGGTGCAGGGGCAATGGGATTCTGCAGGGGCTTCCAGGTGAACGTGGTTGGGGCTCAGTGGGTGGGTCTGGGTGTGGGGAGCTTAGCAGGGAGGGGTCTGGGGCTTGATGGGGTGGGGATCTGGGTGCAGCTAACTGGGGGTCAGTATCATGGGGGTCTGGATGTGGGGGCTCAGGGTGATGCAGGGGGGTGGAGCTAGTCAGGGTGGAGGTTTGAGTGCAGGGAGCTCAGTGGGGTTGGTCTGGGTGCAGGGATGGGGCTCCGGAGGCAGGGGTTGAGGTTCAATGGGGTGGAGTTCAAGTATGGAAGGGGGGAGGGGGAGTCTGGGTGTATGGGGTGAGGCTTGGCAGGGGTGACTGGGTATGGGAGGTCCAGATGCATGAGGGTCGGGCGAGCAGCTCCTCATACAGTGACCCCTCTCCCCACAGCTGAGGAGCAATGGGGACAGGAAGCAGGGGAGGATGCTGAGCTTCCTGCAGTTGGGGGAGGTTTCTGGGGGGGTGTCTGACACAGCTCTAGCCACTCCTTGCAGGGGAAGAGGAAGTCCCGTCATCTTCTGCCTCCAACCCAGCCGAGACTAGCACCTGATCCCGGTAGGAGCCACTGGCTGGGGCATCCCTAGCCCTGCGGTGATTTACCTCTCCGCCGGCTGGTCCAGCGATATACCCACACTGCGAGGGAGTGGTGTTTGACTGCTCTTGCAGCTTCCCTGTCAGTCTCTTTTCCTTTGGGGGGGAGGGGAGAGCTGGGAAGCAAAGAAATCTGCAGGAGACAAACTCTGCACATGCGCAGTGGCGCAGAATTCCCCCAGGAGTAAATATAACAAATGTTTACAGGTTTTAAAACAGTGCTACTTATATCCTTGTGGAAATGTATGAGACAATTTTTGATTAGGAGGTTCACATTCCAGTCACACACCAACATTTCCTAGATTAGTTCCTTTTTAAAATATTTTACCCAAACAGACATTTATAATGATAGCCTGATTATTTTTGGTGCATCTCTCCTGCCAGGAAAGGAGTATGAGCATTCTAGACCAGTCTGACAGAAACGTACAGGTTGTTTTGGAATTATTATGTTTGCATTTTCTGTAAAATGATGGAGTAGTTGTGACTAAACTAGGTTAACTATAATTAGGTATAATAAGAGTATAGTAGTCAACTGTCACTTTATTTACCTAATACTTCCTCCTAACACAGCAGGCGTTAACTTTTCTTTAAAAACAAAAGCTGTCTGGGAAAACAGAAAAATTAACCTAATTTCAGAAGTGTGCGCTTAATTCCCCTAGGCAAGCAACATAATGCCATTTTTCTTTTTTAGCCCCTTCCATGGACCACTGCCTTCTGCTTTATGCAATGACCCAGGATGTACTACAGTCGTAGCATCACACCTACCACAGAACTCTGTTTGGAACTGTCAGACTATTTTCTGAGGGGGGGAAATGCATGATTGGGAATAAAAGTTCTACGAAACCATGCATTTTTGGAGGCCAAGCGTGCTGTTACTAGTACAGTGTATGCTTCAAGAGAATCACATGGAGCAGGAGCCAGCAATCTGCAGTTTAGACAGATTTCCTAAGAAATGGGGGGAAAATATGCAAGTTTTAAATTACTAGTGTGCCACCTGCCTCTCAGATTGGTTATTTGGGGCACTCAGCGTAGATATATAGTTTGCAGTTTTTAAAAATAGTTTAATGACAGGGTCTTTTTCAAAAGAAACTACATTTTGGTCAATTATGTTTTGAAGCATGCGAGATTAATTTTAATCCACAGAAGCACCTATAAACTGGGAGCACAAATAAACAAACAATTTCACACCCTTAATTTAGGTCCCTTCAACCCCAATCATAGAGCTCTTTGCAGGTGTTTGCCCATACAGATTCAGTTTACAGGTTTAAAGCTTTTTAGACTTCTAAACCCCCAATTCTGGCACTTTACAGGGATTTAGATGGTTAAGTGACCTAAACTGCAAATATAAGTAATTGTGGAGACAAAACTGCACACATAAAATTGAAAGCCTCACTAGACTGATTGAACAGTTGGCATTAAAGCCCCAATTCAGCAGAGATTTTAAGCATGTACGTAGTTCCATAGACTTCAATGGGAACACACATGCAAGAAGTTAAGCATGTGCTTGAGTCTTTGCAAGATGAGGGCCTAAGATTCGTGTAAAAAGTCACCATATTGCTGAAAGTCACCCATACGTGATCTCTAATGCAAGGGCTCTGGTATCAGCTATTGAGAGTTTTTAATATGGTTTACTAGAGGTATAAAAATCAGAACCCATTTGAGCAAAATGTATCAAGTATTGACTATTAAAGCACAATGGAGTTTAGACTTATGAACTGTAGGAACTTAGTTCATGTTTCAAACAATTTTTCCAGGTGTGGGTTTTTGTTGTTGTTGTTTTTTAAACTATCTTGCCTGAAAATTATACTAGTTTGCAAAAATTGCATAAGATAGTGAATAGGGGGGAAAAAAGTCACTGATCTGTCAAAGGAATACTCAACTGTTTGAACATATTTTCCCCCTCCCGTTTTACGAGCTGTAATGACTATAACAGATGTGGAAAAAAAAAATCCCACACTCTGTTTATTTGCATTTAGCAGCACTTGGATAGTCTGTTTCACTGTTTCCCCTACACAGTCAGTCACTTTCCTCTAAGTGGGTCTGTCAAAAACATTTCTCATTGTGTTTTCTTAAAATATACAACTGTGACTGCAAAAAAATGAAATAGGGAGATTCAGAGAAAATCTAGTAACTGAAACTACTTTCAAACTTGTAAGTTAAATATGTTATACTGAACCTTGCAGCAAGTCTAATCCTGATAATGGTGGGATTTTTCACAAGAGCTTTTTACTAGTCTGCTTACAAGACAAGCGTGATGCGCTTTTGAAGCTATCAATAAGCTGCATAACCTTTAAAGTAATACAACTCATCTTCATGTCTAAGGTTCTTTTGAATTTTGTCAAACACTGTCTTAATCACAAATTTTTATTCACCATCTAATCACCATTTTTGTATTATTGTGGCTTTAAAGACCACGCACAACTTTAATTTAAAATATGTGCAAGACTATGGAGATGTAGCTTTATTTTGGTAAGAAACTAGAGTGTCCTGCAATAGCCTCATGAGACTAATTTCCCTGTAACATTTGAATGTGGTCTAGGACAAAAGATAACGTACAAAAATACAAATACTTTGTAATTTGGCCAATTTAATGTTGGTGAACTAAGATTTTTAGATGCTGGCAGCACTATGTGAGACTGTACCAGTGGGAGGAGAGCTTTTAATGGTAATTTGTGAAGAATTAAACTGAAACAAGAGAAACAGTTTACTCAAAATCCTCTAACACTGGTGGGAAGGAGCAATTAGACCAAGACAAGTGACACAGATCTAGAACACATTTTCTCTGGATAAATTAGACTACTATACCACAAGTACAGTGTTTGCCAGTGTAAAATACACCTCACAGGAAGAGGAAACTCCACTCACGCCAAGATTTTAAAAACAGTCAGTTTCCTTCCCCGCAACACAACTTGCAGTCATGAAAGAAGGATTTGGAATTTCACTAACTTGCTGGGTCAAAACCAAGCATTTAATCCCAATTACTCAGAAAAGGGATTGTAATCTTGAGGCACTAGCTGGGTTAATCCTTCAACAGGCAGCAAATTGTAACAGAGCTGTTGGACGTTTGTTTACATAAGACGAATATGGACCCCCGGCGAGACAAGCCCTGGGTCTGAAAGTATTTGTGGGAGGGTTACATCTCCTGACAATCACTACTTGGACAATACAGGGAGAAAAGCGAAAGGAGAACGGTCAAGGAGGACTAAAGGGGCCAGCAGAAGGCGAGCTCGGGGCTTGGAGATCCAGGAAAGGAAAAAGAGGGAAGACAAGCCTGAGCTGGGGACTGGAGCGGGGAGAAGCCCAGCGATGGAGAAATGGGGCAGGCTAGAACGAGCTCGGAATTGGAAAGGTGGTTAGTAGCTCAGCAGTGGGCGACTCAGTGCAGCACCTGTAGCCCAGGGCTAGGGAGTGTCGGGCCGTACCTTTGAGCTGGGGCAGAGGCGAGAGCTCCACCTGGCTGCTCTGACTCCGGAACTGCGAAGAGCCCTGCGAGCGCTTCTGCCTCTGAGCCTTGCGCACCGATTTCCGCGTGAAGCCATCCACCTTCTCCGAGGCAGAGATGGCCGCCGACATGGCTGGGCGGTGAAGAGGGGGGCGCCGCTCCCCAGAAGCATATATCAAAGCGGTGGGGAAGAGGGGCGGGAAAAGGAGCCAAGATCCCCCCCAAACGGAGGGGATCCCGACGGCGAGCGGCCCGCTTGCCCCCCCTCCTCCGAGCGGCCCAATCCCGGCCGGGCTCGCTGACGGAGCCTACTTTATCCAAGTGCTGGGAGACTCCTCAGTCCGAGCCGCGGCGTTCCCAAGCTCCTGCTTCGCTCGTAACTTCCTCCCTGCGGTGCCGGCTCCCGAAACTTTCCCTGGCGGAGCCGCGGGGCGGGCACGGCCGCCACACGCTAAACTTTCCGGCGGGCGGGACGGGAGCGATCCGCGCGGCTCACGCGCTCTCCGCAGCGAGCGCCACCCGAGCCGCCAGAGATAGCGCGAGAGCTGGGTTCGCCTATGCCCTCCTCTCCTCCGCCGGGCTCGCCTGTGCCAGTGCGCGCGGAGCTTGCTGTCATGGGCCGAGCTCGCCTGCGAGGCACGTTCCCCCCCGTCCACCCCTCAGCCACCGCCGGGAGCCCCCCGCGCCTCCGCTGTCATCATGCTCCCACGCGGCCCGGTCAGCTCAGACCGCAGTTTCCCGAGTATCTCCGTGTTCCCCCGGGGTCGCGGCGGCAGCACCGGCCCAGTCGCGCCGTGAAGCCCCCAGAGCCGGCGAGCTAGAGCGTCCGCTGAACTTGCCAGAGGTGGGAGGGGAAAGAGGCGGGACATAGGTTGGCGGGGGGGTGGTTGGTGTGGCCGTTGCCTCATGCGCGTGAATGATTGACGGGAGAAGAGCAACCAATGAAAAGACCGATATGGCGGTGGGGGAGCCGATGCCGCGCGACCTCCGGCCCTAGTGATTGACAACAGGGTTGGCCAACAGAAGGTGGGAATGTGGGCGGGATGTCTTGTGGTTAGCCGGGGAGTGATAGGAACTGAGTAATGAGGCGGAGTGGGCGGGAGCCAATCCAGAGTGGGGAACTACCGTATTCGAAGGGGAGACTGCGTTTGTATGGATCGGTCCCTCTTGGCGGGGCGAGTCTGTCAAACTTGTCAGGGAGGGAGGGAGCCGGAGGAGGCTGCTTTCCTCAGGGAGCGGTGAGGCGGCGGAGCGTCGCTCCCCTCCCCTCCGTGGCAGCGCCGTGCGCCCGGGTGTCAGGCACCTGCCCCGCTAACGCACTCCCTCGTGCCAGCTGCAGGGATCGTGCCCAGCGTCTCAGATGCCTCAGGTTGGATCTATGCCAAGTACCTCTCAGGGGTGTGCTTAGCACGTCGCTCAGTGCTGAGCGAGGCAGAGCTAATGGCTGCGGTATGTTGTGAGGTGTCACAAAGAGCAGTGCACGCGGAGATTTCTGTCAGTGAAATCGCTGGGATTGAAATAAACACGTCACTTATAATCATCCTAAAAGGAATCCAAGGCCTCCAGCGTCACTGCAGGGGCTCCTCATACATTGAGTGACCATGAAGAGTGTACATGGTTAGTTATGGTAGAAGGGATGAATTGACTTGTGTATGTTACTGTTGTGTCCTCGACTAGCCCCATATCCGATGTTTTGAGGTGTTTCTCAGTTCTCTCTACTGCCAGTAACTGGTCTAGTGGAGCTAGTCCTGTAGCTCACTATTCTTGTACTGTAATTTTTTTTTTTTATCCCTACATAATGTCTGTGACTTTAGTTGATGACTGCGGTGACTTAGGCAGTGTGAGTTATTAGTTTGTATTACAGTAGTCCTTAGAGACCCTAACTGAGATGGAGCCCCATGATGTTAGTTGCTGTACACGCATGCTTGACACTGCAAAGTGCTCAGCAGCACTTTAGTCTGAGTCCAGCAAAGCACATGCTTAACTTTAAGGACATGAATAGTCTGCTGGTGTCAGTGGAACTACTGACATGCTTGAATGCTTTTCTGGGCCAAAGTGCTCAGCATCTTGCAGGCTTGAGCCCACATGTACTAAGAGACAGTGCCTGGCCTGAAGAGCTTACAGTCTATAGATAAGACAGACAAAGAGTGGGAGAAAGGAAGCATTATTCTCCCTTTACAGGTGGAGAACTGAGGATAAGAGATTAAGTGACTTGCCCAATGTCACACAGGAAGCCAGTGACAAGCTAGAAACTGAATCCCTGTCATGTCTTAACCACAAAATCTACACTCCTCTCAAAAAGTAGAAATTCAGTGTAATTCACTTTCTAGGAGTTGAACTTGGGCTTCCTAGGTGAAAAACAGCAATCCTAACTGCTAGACTACATGGAAAGTGTGTGTACAGTATACACCCACATTAAAATTTGATTCCACTCCTCCCCATACACACATTGCCCCACTTTTGAGACATAAACATTTGGATATCTTAGCTCATGGTCATGTAAATACAGATGATGGACTGGCTATATGTGCATATGTTTTTCTTATTTTTTACAGTTTCGGCTCTGATTCAGCAAAGAACTTAAGTATCTGCTTAACTTTAAGCATGTGCTGAAGTGCCAGTGATTTCAATGGGACTTACATACTTAATGTGTGACGTGTTTAAGTGCTTTGCTGAGTTGTTTCATTGTTTTCATACATACACAATCCATAATAGCAAAACACAGATTAGGTGATAGATAGGCTTACACAATTTTGGCATGCATCTAAATTTACCATATTCCAGATGTACTGTTGTTGCCATTTATACATTACCAGATTTTATTATATCACTTCTATTTCCTTATAAACTCCAAGAAAGGACTCAAAGCAAAAAAGAAGCCTGTAACTCAAAAAATCCTACCTACATTTCTCCCCACTGACATATATTGTTTCAGTGTCATTCCTTCTTTCTTGTTACTTCAAATGCATTCAGGAATTCATTTACATACCCCCATCATGTGTTTTTGTTTTGTTTTGATTTCTTTTAGTGAACTTTATGCATCCTGTATTATGTTCAGAAAAAAATGTATATTTGTCCAGCCTCGCTTGTGCTATAAATCAATCTTTCCTAAAGGAAGGGGAGCATAAGGTCCTTTTGTTCATTAAGTAAATTCCATGCAGTGTTTTTTTCAGTATTTTAACAAAATCCACTTCCTAAACAAAGTGGCAATGTTTAGCTGCTCATTCCCCTAAATGGCTAATAGGAGATCCTGTTCATGTCTATTAAAGCAAATTTTGGCACCTTTTATCTAGTAGGCCCAAATTTCAATGTATAGAACACAGCACCTTATTCCAGGAGATCATAGGCCAGAATATGTTCCCTCCACTGGTATCGGAGGGCGTGTTCCTCTATTCGCACATACTCTCCAATAGCTGTCATTTCCTCCCACACTCATTTTTAGAAAGTGACACTAATCAATGCATCCTATGCACTGTTTTATAGCAACTTATCCTTCCCTGATGTCTAGCTGCCTGTTCCCAGTGCAAAACAGTCGATCTTCATCTTAAAGTCAAGATCTATGGGTGAAAAGTATTATATAAATGCTAAGTGCTAAATTAAATATAAAAACTTTTCTGAGCATTCAACTTCCTTCCCAAGATTTTCCTTAAAGTTAGTAATCTTATTTGGACTGCCAAATTCAAAATAAATAAAATAAAAGTCCACCGCTTGAAGTAGCTGAAAATGAAATGCAAGGAAAATGCAAGGAAATGGTTGAGGCTGCTAAAATTGGGAGACCTATCATTAGGTGGAATTTGTATTCTGCAGTAATGAAATTAAATCTCTTCAGAAGTCTTGTGTGGAGAACCCACACTGCTACTGAAAATATTTCAGCTAAATATTTTCGCTTACCTTCATACCTCACCTCTAAAAGAAATATCATTAACAGCCAAGCCAACCCAAGAAAAAAGGAACAATTTACAACAGTTCATTCTGTCAAAAAGTGAGACCTATTTTTTAGTTGGGTTTATTTAACAGAATTTTCTTAATTTGGAAAAGATGACGAGACAGCTTCATTGACAAGTTCCTAGAAGACTAAAGTGAAAAGAAAATGTTTGGATCTAGGTTCTGCTTTAAGATAGATTCTAATTATAGCTTTTAGGAATGGTGCTCCATTGAGGAGGGAGGGAAATTACTTTCTGTTCAAGATTTTAAATATTTAAAGGGACACTACGAACATGATTTTTTAATTAACTAATTTAAAAAATCCAATTTTTGCTAGAGCTTCCTTTGAATAGTATGTCCTGAATTTTTAAAAAAATAATAATTAAAAAAAAATCTGAAAGGTTTTTTTTGTTCCCCTGTTGATGTTTTTAAAGAGAAAATTACTAAGGGTTTGCTCCTACAAACAGTTACACAAATAACTTTACAGATGTGAGTGGTTCCATTGAAGTCAGTGGAACTACTTGTATGAATCAGGCTACTCGTGCATACATGTTTAGAGAACTGGGCTACCTGAGGGAAACAATTAAACTGACAATACACAAAAATACTGATCCTGCAAAGGTTTATGCATGTGCTTAATTTTACTCACATGAGTAGCCCCATTCTAATGAAGGGATTGTACCCTTAATTCCCAAAGTCAGTCCCAGAGTCAGTCACTCTGGGAAGAAGCCGTTCTGTCATGCTCAGTAGTACGTAGTCCATCTGGCTCCATAAGAGATGCAAAGCATCCTATTGGCATAAGTTTACAGCTAACCTTTCCAAGTCACTTAAATGTCTTTGCCAGAATGACATTCCCTTAGCAAAATTCTGAAGAGCAGGGGTATGTATATAATGAGACAAAATCATCAACAGGTTTATTTATTTTATTCAGATTTAACAAATGGTATTTCTGTTAATTGAAATTTGAAAGTAAATAAATAGTACACATTTCTATTGCCGGTTCCTAAATGTTTATGTTTGTAGCAAACCAGCCCTTCATAAATACCAACAAGTGCTATCCTTTACAAATTTGTTGTTTTCTGTGATAGAGTTGAACACAGAGAGTAGAAAATAAAAAGGAACTATTTCTGTCGGGAAATGTTTGCCTTTTAACTGAAGATTTAGAAACTAGTCCTTTAAGAAATATTTCCTAATGCACAATGAAGGGAGTAAATCTATCAATGAGCAGTTAGTCCTGGAACCCACAAGAGGAGAGGCAATTCTTGATTTAGTTCTAAGTGGAGCACAAGATCTGGTCCAAGAGGTGAATATAGCTGGACTGCTTGGTAATAGTGACCATAATATAATTAAATTTAATGTCCCTGTGGCGGAGAAAACATCACAGCAGCCCAACACTGTAGCATTTAATTTCAAAAAGGGGAACTACACAAAAATGAGGAGGTTAGTTAAACAGAAATTAAAGGGTACAGTCCCAAAAGTGAAATCCCTGCAAGCTGCATGGAACTTTTTAAAGACACCATAATAGAGGCTCAATTAAATGTATACCCCAAATTAAAAAACATAGTAAGAGAACCAAAAAAGTGCCACCGTGGCTAAACAGCTAAGTTAAAGAAGCAGTGAGACAAAAAGGCATCCTTTAAAAAGTGGAAGTTAAATCCTAGTGAGGAAAATAGAAAGGAGCATAAACTCTGGCAAATGAAGTGTAAAAATATAATTAGGAAGGCCAAATTTTTTTTGAAGAACAGCTAGTAATAGCAAAAAAAAATTTAACTACATCACAAGCAGGAAGCCTGCTAAACAACCAGTGGGGCCACTGGACAATCAAGATGCTAAAGGAGCACTCAAGGATGATAAGGCCCTTGAGGAGAAACTAAATGAATTCTTTTCATCGGTCTTCACGGCTGAGGATGTGAGGGAGATTCCCAAACCTCAGCCATTCTTTTTAGGTGACAAATCTGAGGAACTGTCTCACATTGAGGTGTCATTAGAAAAGGTTTTGGAACAAAGTGATAAACTAAACAGTAATAAGGCACCAGGACCAGATGGTATTCACCCAAGAGTTCTGAAGGAACTCAAATGTGAAATTGCAGAACTACTAACTATCGTTTGTAACCTATCGTTTAAATCAGTTTCTGTACCAAATGACTGGAGGATAGTTAATGTGACACCAATTTTTAAAAAGGGTTCCAGAGGTGATTCCAGCAATTACAGGCCAGTAAGCCTGATTTCAGTACTGGACAAACTGGTTGAAACTATAGTAAAGAACAAAATTGTCAGACACATAGATGAACATAATTTATTGGGGAAGAGTCAACATGGTTTTTGTAAAGGGAAATAATGCCTCACCAATCTACTAGAATTCTTCGAGGGGCTCAACAAGCATGTGGATAAGGGGGATCCAGTGGATATAGCAGGGGTCGGCAACCTTTCAGAAGTGGGGTGCCGAGTCTTCATTTCTTCACTCTGATTTAAGGTTTCGTGTGCCAGTAATACATTTTAACGTTTTTAGAAGGTCTCTTTCTATAAGTCTATAATATATAACTAAACTATTGTTGTATGTAAAGTAAATAAGACTTTTAAAATGTTTAAGAAGCTTCATTTAAAATTAAATTAAAATACAGAGCCCCCCAGACCAGTGGCCAGGACCCGGGCAGTGTGAGTGCCACTGAAAATCAGCGCGCGTGCCGCCTTTGGCACACGTGCCATAGGTTGCCTACCCCTGGGATATAGTGTACTTGGATTTTCAGAAAGCCTTTGACAAGGTCCCTCACCAAAGGCTCTTAAGCAAAGTAAACTGTCATGGGGTAAGAGGGAAAGTCCTCTCATGGATTGGTATCTGGTTAAAGGGTAGGAATAAATGGTCAGTTTTCAGACTGGAGAGAGGTAAATAGTGGTGTCCCGCAAGGGTCTGTACTGGGCCCAATCCTATTCAGCATATTCCTAAATTATCTGGAAAAAGGGGTAAACAGTAAGGTGGCAAAATTTGCAGATGATACAACACTACTCAAGATAGTTAAGTCCCAGACAGACTGCGAAGAGCTACAAAAGGATCTCTCAAAACTGGGTGACTGGGCAACAAAATGGCAGATGAAATTCAATGTTGATAAATGCAAAGTAATGCACACTGGAAAACATAATCCCAACTATATATATAAAATGATGGGGTCTAAATTAGCTGTTACCGCTCAAGAAAGAGATCTTGGAGTCATTGTGGATAGTTCTCTGAAAACATCCACTCAATGTGCATCGGCAGTCAAAAAAGCGAACAGAATGTAGGGAATAATTAAGAAAGGGATAGATCAGGGGTCTCAAACTCAAATGACCACGAGGGCCACATGAGGACTAGTGCATTGACCCGAGGGCCGCATCACTGACACGCCCCTCGCTGCCTCTGGCCCCGCCCCCACCCCTTCCATTAGGCCCCGCCCCTGCCCCACCTCTTCCCACCCCTTCCCCGCCCCATTCAAACCCCTTCCCGAAGTCCCCACCCAACGCTGCCCCCAGGGGGTGCAGGAGGTGTGCAGGGTGCGACGGGGGCTCAGGACAGGGAGTTGGTGTGTGGGGTGCAAGAGGGTGAGGGGTGTGGCAGGGGGTCGGGGTGCAGGGTGCAGGAGGGGGCTCAGGGCAGGGCGTGCAGGAGGGGTGTGGGATGTGGCAGGGGGCTCAGGGCAGGGGGTTGGGGTGCAGGAGAGGTGCGGGATGTGGTAGGGGGCTCAGGGCAGGGGGTTGGGGTGCAGCAGGGGTGCGGGATGTGGCAGGGGGCTCAGGGCAGGGGGTTGGGGTGTGGGAGGTGGGAGGGGGGTGGGGGGGGGGGGGGGGGGCGGGGGGGGGGGTGAGGGGGCGGGGGTGGGGGGGGAGGGGGGGGGCGGGGGGGGGGGCGGGGCAGGGGGTTGGGGTGTGGGAGGTGGGAGGGGGGTGGGGGGGGGGGGGGTAGGGGGGGGGCGGCGACGGAGAGGGACAGGCGGTCGGTGCGCGGCGCGCTGGCGAGCGGGGGATGCGGCAGGGGGTCAGGGTGCAGCAGGTGGCTCAGGTCAGGGAGTGCAGGAGGGGTGCGTGATGAGGCAGGGGGCTCAGGGCAGGGGGTTGGCGTGCAGGAGGGGTGTGGGATGTGGCAGGGGGTTGGGGTGCAGGAGGGGTGCGGGGTGCAGCAGGGGGCTCAGGCAAGGAGTTGGGGTGCAGGAGGGGTTCAGGGAGCGAGCTCCAGCCCGGCGCCGCTGACCTAGAGCGGCTCCGGGGTGGCAGCAGCGCGCACCGGGGCCAGGGCAGGCTCCTTGCCTGCCCTGTCCCCCCGCGCTGCTCCGTTCCAGGAAGCAGCTGGAACCGTGTCCCTGCAGCCCCTGGGGGAGGGGGAGGGGGGGGGGCTCAGGGGTGCTTGCGTGTGCTGCTCTTGCCACTCCTCCAGGTCCCTCCCACGAAGCTCCCATTGGCCGCGGTTCCCTGTTCCCAGCCAATGGGAGCTGCGGGGCGGGGTGCCTGGAAGGAGGCAATGCAGGAGTCCTCTGCCTCCTTCCCCATCCCCCCCGGCCCGAAGGGGCTGTGCTGCCGGCTGCTTCAGAGAGCAGCGTGGGGCTTGCAGCACCACAGAGGGGAATCCCGCGGGTAGGCAGAGGGGAGGGGAGGGGTGCGCGTGGGGAGCTCGGCGGGCCGCACGCAAGAGCCCCGCAGGCCGCATGTTTGAGACCCCTGGGATAGATAATAAGACAGACAATATCATATTGCCTCTATATACATCCATGGTACGCCCACATCTTGAACACTGCGTGAAGATGTGGTCGCCCCCTCTCAAAAAATATATATTGGAATTGGAAAAGGTTCAGAAAAGGGCAACAAAAATTATTAGTATCAGAGGGGTAGCCGTGTTAGTCTGGATCTGTAAAAGCAGCAAAGAATCCTGTGGCACCTTATACTTGCATCCGAAGAAGTGGGTATTCACCCACGAAAGCTCATGCTGCAAAACGTCTGTTAGTCTATAAGGTGCCACAGGATTCTTTGTTGCTTTTAAAAAAATTATTAGGGGTATGGAACGGCTTCCATATGAGGAGAGATTAATAAGACTGGGACTTTTCAGCTTGGAAAAGAGATGATGGGGGGGGGGTATGATTGAGGTCTATAAAATCATGACTAGTGTGGAGAAAGTAAATAAGGAAGTGTTATTTACTCCTTCTCATAACTAGGGGGGTCACCAAATGAAATTAATAGGCATCAGGTTTAAAACAAACAAAAGGAAGTATTTTTTTACACAGTGCACAGTCAGTCTGTGGAGCTCTTTGCCAGAGGATGTTGTGAAGGCCAAGACTATAACAGGGTTCAAAAAAAGAACTAGACAAATTCATGGAGGATAGGTCCATCAATGGCTATTAGCCAGGATGGGCAGGGATGGTGTCCCTAGCCTCTGTTTTCCTGAAGCTGGGAATGGGTGAGAGGGGATGGATCACTTGATGATTACCTGTTCTGTTAATTTCCTCTGGGGCACATGGCTGCTGTCGGAACAGGATACTGGGCTAGATGGACCTTTGGTCTGACCCAGTATGGTCACTCTTATGTTCTTATAAAAAAGCTTACCAATTGGAATTCTGTCCGCCTCTCAGCAGGTTCCTGACATGAGCTAATGCTTGTTAGAAATAAGTTCTGATCAGAAAACTTAGTGATTCTGGCAGCCGATATAAAGCAAAAAATGGCCAAGACAAATAAAATAGATATATAGGCCATAACAAAGAGAAACAAACTAGAAGAATGGATATGCTTAGTAAATCCCATGGTGGGATGCCAGAAGTCCAGTATATACGGGTTTCAAATACTTTCATAATGTAGATCATGTCTTAATATAGAATTTTTTTGTGGACCACCTCCTATTCCATAGACTGTTCAAGGATATTTTTGAAACTTTTCTTCAGAAGTAGAATCATAAAAACAAGAAGCAGTACACCTCTACCCCGATATAACGCTGTCCTCGGGAGCCAAAAAATCATACCGCGTTATAGGTGAAACCGCGTTATATTGAACTTGCTTTGATCCTCCAGAGCGTGCACCCCCCCCCCCCGGAGCGCTGCTTTACCGCGTTATATCCGAATTCGTGTTATATCAGGTCACGTTATATCAGGGTAGAGGTGTATTGCCAGTCCCTAGCATTAAAAAATCATGAGTCCGGGCCAAAAAAATCATGAAGTTTTAAAAAATAATAAGTTTGGATTCCTTTAATTTGCCGTCTAGTTTCTGAGCCTTTAGAGTGCACTTGCTTCATGTTTTCAAGTTTTCTTCCACAACAATGAGAGCTAGAAACTTTTTTTTTTTTAAAGACAGTTGAGATTCTCAACAATATGAATCAAGAAGCTGGGTCCTAAACTCAAATATTGTGACACTCAGGATAAAATCATGAGAGTTGGCAACTCTTAACAGTAGCAATCAACGTTCTGAGGGATGTCTTTTTGCCTGTTGGTAAGGCTAGGCCTAGTGGATAGAACACTGGACTGCGATTCATGAGACCTGGGTTCTGTTTGTGGCTTGGCCCTAGGCCTACTGGGTGATTTGGGGCAAGTCACTTCCCTCTCTGTTACTCAGTTTCCCCATCTGTAAAATAGGGATTATGATACTGACTTCCTTTGTAAAGTGCTTTGAGATCAATGGATGAAAAGCGCTTATTAAGAGGCAGGTGATATTATTAATTACAATCAATCTGGTTTCTCCTTCATACCATCCATAACACATTCTTTGCAGCAGGTTAAGTAAACATTATTATTGAAGTTACGGGAGAATGTACATTCGTGTTCTACACAAGGAAATACGCCAGTATAAGTATAGCAGTATAATTATGCTGGTATAGTAACTCCGGTAAATTTCCCTGTGTAGAGGAGCCCTTAGTCATGGTGGTAAAAGTAGCAATGCTTGTTTCTGCCACACTGAAATGTACCATTATAGCAAAGACTGCCTCCCATATGGCACTTAATCTGCAGAAGAGCCCCAGCATTTCCATCTTGCTGTGTGGGGATGGAGCACCTAAAGTGACACAATCCACCCTCTTTCCAACAGACCTGACACCCCAATCACTAAGCACAGAGCATTCAGCAAGCTCTCTTAATCCTTCCCAGTGAACACATGAGCCACAGTTTGTGTTTCAGTCTGTAAATTGTTTTTTTGTTTTGCAGGCTTTACTGAACACAATTCATGTGACTTTGCTATTTATGGAGGAGTAAATATTGCCCGGGGTCTGTTTAAAAAGGCCAATGACCTGGATTTTTTTCCATTTGAATTATCTCCACGAGTCAGACATATTTAACCACTGTTTTTTTTCCCTTGTTGCTGCAGACTGCAGTCATTTTTAACATCTTGGAACAATACTAACTAAAAAGATCAACATCCAAGGGGAAAGAAAGCCTCATATTGTAAATGGCTAATTAGACAGTGTGCTACCCTTTCAATTCTGGAAGCAATTAAATCTAATCCTGAATCACCAATGAATGCATCTATGTAGTATGAATTTTACCTCTAAATATAACCCACTCACCTTTCACAATGTCCCTGTAATTTAGGTTCATAATTCTGGTTTTGTTATTTATTATTATTTATTATTATTATTACAAACCCTAATATTTATAGAAACATTTTAATGAATTAAAAAGTAATTAAATTTAAACAGATGCTCTGAGGGGACAGAGACTTAAACATTCTCCTTGCTGTGCTTGCAGTCTGAACAACAGTATTGCGTTAATGCATAAGAACTTGAGCGTGAAACTGCCTAGAAAATATACCAGTCTAGTTTCACTGTCCAGAATGAGTGATGTGAAAGTAAATAGGGAGCATAAGTGGAGGGAATATTTAGCACATCTTTATGTATTCTTAAAAGATGTGCCCATCACATTTGTGGAGTAAATAACATTCTTAAAACTATAAAATTAGTTGATCAAAGTCAAACTAAATATAATAGATTCAAACCTGAAAGTTATGCTGTAAATATACTCCTCTATCGCCACGTATGCAAAAGCCTGAGAAGGTGATGTTTGTGTCCTGAAGGACAACAGATCTGTGCTCTGTCAGACCAACAAGGAAATTAATTCCAGAGTCAAGGGCCTTCTTTCACTGAAAACAACATAATCCTAAATGTTCAAATCTAAAGCCTGTCTATGCACAAGTTATAGTGATAGAGCTTATATGGAGGTAAGTAAACCAGTGTAACCACAACAATTGAAAGATCTCACTGCTGCATGTACACTATTTTAAGCTACTTCACGTTGGAAGCCTTGTACCCACAAGGCACAGCATTGTGTTAAAAGATTGTTTAGATATCTGTTCATAAATTAAGAGCTGCAGAGTTGGTTGAAACAAAGGGATATATTCTGCTTTTTGCTTGAGTTGGTTAGGTTTTTTTTCAAAAATGAAATTTTAGCACAAATCAGAAACAAAAATGTTTGCAACATTTATCCTCCCCAGTTTTCTACAGCAGCTCTACTTTTGATCTGTGAGCAACTTCTATTGATATCAATAGCAATATATGGCCCAGAGGTTATAAATTATGGCCCAAGCTTAGCTTTAAGCATGCATATAAGTTTTTGTAAAATTGGGGCCTATATTTATATGCTCTAAAGCCCCAAATGTGCAAGCCAATCTGTGTATGAGACTCCATGCAGGCATAATGCTCCACCCATAAGGATCAACTTGAAAGGTTTTAGGGGGTCTGCCTAAAGATCTTAAAGTCAAATGCAGGATCAGAATGTAGGTTAGTACATAAGTAGTCTAGCTTCTGTACCAATATATATTCTCTCTTTGGCATTCAAGTGACAGGATATTTAAACAAATTAAGAATATACTTTCAATGGATTCTTCATTGTTCTGTGCTGCTGATAAATCAGAAGAAGATTTTGTTAGATCTGTACAGGACTTATTGTCTAATAATCCATTTTTAGTGGTAGAGGACTTATCTTTAACCTTGTTTCTATTTTCTTAATTACTAAATTCACACATTGTATTCATGAGGGACGGACAACACTGACTTGAGTTAGACTTAGTGCAGACACTGGGGGAATGAGCATGCTATGCAAGTTTCCCCACGCTCAGCTCTGCCACTATTCCTCAGTTCTCCAAGACAAAACCAAAGAACAGTGGCAGAACTATGCCTGGAGAAGCTTTCTTTTCCATTTCTCAGTATCTCCTTAGCAGAGGCAGCCAGTTAGAGTTGTTGGGAGAAATATTCTGCACCACTAATGAAAGTGATGAAATGCATGTTTTTACTGTATCAGACAAAACAAATTTATTTCCCCCATTTTCCCCCCTAAATCAGAGGGATTTGCACATATCCCTCCTAGTTAGAATTTCTCCATACTTTTCACCCCTTTTGAGGCTTCATAGCTCATCAGTGGGCTGTTCCACACGTATGATGATAGTTTGCCCTGAGTCAGAATTGTTACTGCAATATCTTCAACTGCCAGCAGCCATCAGTGCCACCTGCAGCCTCCATTCATGTTATTTAAAGAAGTGTTGTTTTATCTCATTTGTGGACTAACACATGGTTTTTTATTCTAATTTATATTCCTAATCAAGGGTTTGCACGTTCTCACTGAGAGAATTTTTCAAAATTAAATTAAGTGAAGCCTTAATTGGCATTTAGTTGATCGTAACAGATTGCAATGACCCTATACATACTACTCCTTTCTCCCTCTTACTAGTGGAGCTGCCAACTTTCAATAAGATTTCATGGACTTTTTCTTTCTGTAATATACTTGAGATTTGTTTGAGGGGAAGCAGAAGGGGTATAGTGCAGCTCAGCAGGACTCCTTGGTATGTCCTCCCTTGATTCTTTCTCAAACTTCCTCTGCTGATTAACCAGTTAAAGCACAAATCAGACCTGAAAAGAGTAAGCAAAAATATTCTCAGCTGTTTGGTTAGGGATATCTTGGCTTCTTCTTCCCGCTATTCTCTGCTCTAAAGGTAGGAGACGTGATTCTCCTCTCGTGTTAGTGTAAATCAGAAGTAATTCCACTGAAGTCAAGAGAGTTACACTGGTATAAAATTAATTTAAATGAGAGGAGAATTATGCCACCGAGGACCAACTTCTCTAATGTGAAAGAGGCCACCCTTTATAATAAAAAATGTAAATATGTACTGAGTACCCCAACCTGCAGTTTCTGAGCTTAAAAACAACTCTGTTTAAAAATTGTAATGATTTTTAGTTCTCATTAAAAGTGTTGGCTTGCCAGCCCTGGAGAATATAGTCATCTATTTATCCACAGAACAGGTAGGCAACAGTAGCACTGTTTTCCACATTGCTGTGTCCTATATGCTTTAATGCTCTTCTGAAAAGATCCATTCTAGAGTGACTTAGTCTCTGTGCCCATTCAATCCTTGGCCTTTCTGCCAGCAGGTTGCCAATTACAGCCAAATTTGGTGTGGTAGTGTTTTTTTATGTGTACACTTGTCCAGTAGGGTTGAAACTGGATTGAGGCAATGAATGTATTTCATGTAGGCCACCAAACATTAATCAGCTGGTAACAACTGTTGTTCACTGCTGACTTGGGTTGGAATTGAATCAGAAATTTAGATATAGCAGGCCACATAGACCAATACCACTTTCATTAGCTATCAAGTCAGCAGCATGTAAGTGCTTACATTGCCCCATCATAGTGTCTGATTTTACCAGCATAGATAAATCTTTGTTCTTTGATTTTAATTTTACACTGTATGTTGACCTTCATTATCCTACTATGATTCAGTTGAGTTTTAGGCAGTTCCTCAATTATATGGCATAGAATGAAATAGCATAGCATAAAGAAAACAACTTTTATACTACAGAGCATGTGCTGATTACTTGCAAAGTTTGGTGCTAGGTATCCCAGATGCATAGGACCCTTGAAATAATACCATAAGACTCAATATAAGACAAAAAACCTGGCAGATTTATTCAATACATCCATTATGGGTGAATGCATACTTACAGTTAATTAAATGGTCACCGAGTATACTGTCCCATCATGGACTGGGTGGCTTATAAAGTGTGATATGGATTTTACAGTGGCTGGGTCTACTTGGTTGTCCTAAAATACTCAAAAGACTAGTCCCATTACATCTCCATGATACACCATTGCACTCTTGGCAAGGTGGAAAATCATCTTCCTCTGAAGCACCAGGTATTAACCAGGAGGCAGACTATCTGTCCAGAAGGGCCAATTGTATTCTCAGATATAGCATTTCCAATGTTCCTTGATTCAGGGTTCAGTTGTGTCTTTAAGGCACAGCCCCACATGGATGGTAGCATAGTCCCATCCTGTGAGCAGCCTACTCTGCTGGCCAAGAATGATCCCATCTCCTTCTCATTGCTTTTGGGATGCCATGTTCCAGGAAGCATCTGGAGTACCTCTTGGAGCACAGGGCCTCCAACTGCACAATAATGCAAGAGGAGGGTCTCTTTATGCCCTCCCTTATGCATCTGTGAAGTAGCAGGGCACAACCTGGCCTATAAAGTGTTGGCAAGTATGTTTGGTATTTTGAATTCTGGTATCAAGGAACGAATGTGATTGTTTTGTAATTGGATAAACTGTTAATATTGTAAATTAAATACATTTTTGCATACAGGTTCCAATCCATATCACAATAGAAGTATCAGTGCATCTGAGCTAGCATTTGGTATATGGTAGGTGAAAAATAAAGCAGAGAAAGGTCATACATTCTCTAAAAATATACCCTAACATAGCAGGACCTCCATTAATTCTTGAGATAGTCAGATCTATCAGTGACTTCAACAGTGTAGCTCTCCAGAATAGACTTTGTTGCATAGGGATCTTATTGTCTTTCCTCATACAAATATAGATTAGTCTCCCTTCTGAATCTGTGTTCCACTACTGAGTCTGTTCATTGAGAACAGTATTTTGATAGGTATTACCACCTTGCCCTGCATTTATTTGTGTAGTATTTATTCATCCTGCCACCATTGACAGTTCTACGTGGTCATTTCTCAGATCTCATATTGTGAAATCTTTGCAAATTTTTCTATAGGGCAAACGGACAGGATTCATAAATAAGAAGACTGAGTCTATTTAAAAGGCTGTCTCCTATTTTATATACACACACACACAGGCTTGACTGTTCTGTAGACTGCTCTATAGGGTACAAAGATGGGAGTATATCTTATGGCATCTTTTGTTTATATTCTCTGCACTTCCAATGTACCATGAAGAAACTTTATATACCGTACTTGCTCTCTATTGTTAGAAATTATCAATATCCCAATGTATGTCCTACCTTATGAATTGCTACTCTCTGTTGGCAAGGCTTTTCACTGCAGAGTTATTTCAGAGGACCTATAGGCTCTTGTGCATTTTAAAAAAAATTCACTGCAACATGTAATGCATGATAGTTGTACATTCTGTTAATATTCTTCACATGTAACTGCTAAATATTACCAAGTCATATTGTCATGTGCATGTCAAATTTTTCTTTAATATTTCTTTATTTGACTGAGTAGTGGGGATTTCAAATACCATGAGACTTATTTCTGCAATTTTATTTACATTGCTGACTATTCCATTCCCAGCAGTAGAAAAAGGTCATGTTTCAAACTTAAGTTTTAAACACCAGTTCTGGTTAATTTGGTTTAAACATAACTTGACCAGCCATTGTACACAAGGCTAAACCAAGTTTACAACTGAGTTTTGTATTCTATCTAGATAGGGGACTAAAACACTGTTTCTGAACTTGGTTTAACCACTATTTGATCCCATGGCCACAAGCTGGACAAAACTTGTATAATACAAATGAGCTTGAACTGATTTTTAAATGGTTTATATGACATGGTTCCCAGTGGTCCTGGTGTAGCTGTAGCCTTCCTCAAATAAGGTTCTGTTCAACTGATTAGTAGGATAAACAGTACAATTCTTAAAATAGTATCATACCAATAGATGATTCAAACCGAAGCTAGTTGCTCATCCTATTGCTAATATTTGGGGCCATTTCCTCAGCAGGTTTAAATTTACATAGCTCCACTGACTTACATTGGCTGTATCTCCTTTCGTAGTAAGGGTCTCAAAAAAGTTCTTTCCTCCACCTTCTCAAATCATATTTATTATAATAAACTTATAGTTTTCATTGACCACTGATCTCTTCTCAATGCTAACAGTCTGTGACTTTGGAAATTGAAGTGCTATTTGCTTAAATTTTGCTGTTGACTCTGTAGCCCATAAAATGTGGGTATTGTTTTGCCCTAGTATTTCACTGGGCCATATATACTGTATCACTGATTAGCATTTCACATTGTGTAATGTAATAAGGATAGTTAGCCTAAGTGTCTGCAAAAGGCTATGTCTACACTAGAAACCTTACAGTGGCACACAGCTGTACCGATGCAGCTACGCTGCTGTGAGATGTCTTGTGTAGTCGCTCTATGCTGACAGGAGAGAGGTCTCCCGTCGACATAATTAAACCACCCCCAACGAGCGGATGTGCACACTATCACTTATGTCGGCGAAACTTATGCCGCACAGAGTTATGTGTTTTTTCACACCCCTGAGCAACATAAGTTTTGCTGACATAAGTGGTAGTGTAGACATGGCCTAAGTAAGCCTCCCAGCAAGTAAGTATTTTTATCTCCATTTTACAGGTGGGGAAACTGAGGAAGAAAGCGATTAAGTGACTTGGCCAAGATCACCCAGAAAATTGTTCAGAGTTGAGATTAGAAATCAGGAGTTTATGCACTGCAGCTCTAAAAAGGAGCAGCGGGGATTCCTGGCTGACCTGGATGCTGTTTGCTGCATCATACATGCTAACCAGCCAGAAACTCTATGTGCACATTAGCCAACAGATCTTATTTGCTTTGAGGTCACTTTAGGGCCCAGTATTGAACTAACAACTCAGTTTCTACTCAGGCAAACTGTCAGTAAGAAAGCAGTGGGTATTTTGCTGAAGTAAGGATTTCAGGATTGGGCCTGATCGTTTGTGTGAATGCCAGAAATTTTAAAATAGTTAGTAGAATATCATCATAAGATAATGTAACATCACAGTGGGCGATCTATTTAAACTGTTGCACATTAAAACATGAGTGGGTTTATGACATCACTTTTTTGCAATCTTGCTCTCTGTTGAGATTACTACAAAAGGCTCTGCTGCAGATTGGAAGTTAAAGTACAGGAAAAATAAGTGCCCTCTAATTTCTCTAGAAGGTAATAATACAGTAGTGATTAAAGTAAAAGTATGTGTGTCAATGAGAATCTTTCTGAGGTTGAAGTTAAGGTGCATTTGGCTGATTGAGGAATTAGTGGGTACTGTGGACGATAGTATCTGAAAACAAAAGGGAGGTGGTGATGAGTATATGATTCCATTTGTGTATTGTGATGTTTGTTTGGTAATGTGTACTGAAGCTGTAAAGGAGGTTAGTTATGCTAATGATGACTAATCAGAGGATTTCCTTGCCTTTAGTTATTGGGTGGATACAAAAAAAAAAGTGCTCTGCCACTGACTTGCATGAGCTTGGTCAAATCATTTAACCTCTCTCTGCCTCCATTTTCTCCATGGGGATAATATGTGCCTAATTTACAGGGGTATTATAAGGCTTACTGTTTGTGAAATAGGTTGTGATCCTCAAAAAAAGGTATTTCAAAGTATAAAGTGTCATTGTTTGATTGAAATATAGTATAGGTCAGGTTTTATATACTGAAAAACCTTGAAAGCTTATAATGTAACTATAATTCATTAAAGCCAGTTACATATGAACATAAGAATGGCCATACTGGGTCATAGAATCAATCATAGGGTTGGAAGGAACCTCAGGAGGTCTAGTCCAACCCCCTGCTCAAAGCAGGACCTAATCCCCAACTAAATCATCCCAGCCAGGGCTTTGTCAAGCCTGACCGTAAAAACCTCTAAGGTAACCCATTCCAGGGCTTCACCACTCTCCTAGTGAAAAAGTTTTTCCTAATATCTAATCTAAACCTCCCCCACTGCAACTTGAGACCATTACTAGAGACCAAAGGTCCATCTAGCCCAGTATCCTGTCTTCCGACAGTGGCCTATGCCAGGTGCCCCAGAGGGAATGAACAGAACAGGTAACATCAAGTGATCCATTCCTTGTCGCCCATTCCCAGCTTCTGGCAAACAGAGGTTAGGGACCTGTTTGCCAGAAGCTGGGAATGGTCGACAAATAATTGATCACTTGTTCTGTTCAGCCTCAATGAAAACCAAAGAATTCTACTTGGAAATTAATCCTACCTCAGATTACTTACACTACCTTAAAGGGACATATTTTGGCTAAATTGCTATCATGTCAACTCTTGTCCGTGGACATGAGAAAAATCTACATAAGAACTGAAAACAATCCACATAGTAAGAAAACAATTTCAAATCTGTATTTATGGAACATTATACAATCCACTGATTGTTCAAATACACAGTTTAATTTATCAGAGCAGATATATTTTTTCCAAATTTGCAAACAAGACTCTTTTGCTCCTTATAAATTCCTATCGTTCTTATGCACTGGGCAAAAGTGTGTTTGATTTGTAATATAAATAATCTTATTACAAGTAAGTTTATCATTGTAAAAAACTTATCCAGCATCTAACGTTGGATCAGGAAAAGAATGTTTTTATGAGCTAGTAGAGCTCTTATTTCTCACAAGCCAAGAGTTGTAAAAATATAATCGCAATTCCTTCTGGCTGAGATAAGAACTGTCAGTACCAGACAGGGTTTTACTTCACATGTAAGGTAGAGGCACAACGCTGTTTTGAAAACAACAGGACCATGCTGATCCCTGTAAACTAGCAAGAGATGCATCAAATCCACTTTGAAAAGAGTACACATTCATCTCTCTAAAAAACAAATCCCACCTGCTATGAACAGCCAGAGTCTTTACACTGAATTGGTTTTAGATTATTAGGACAATTTGTTCCAGGTCCAGAATATTTAAACACAGATAGAAACTGGCTGTCTTTCATTGTGTACTGTACATGTCACTTTGGATCTACATTCATAACAGAGAATGAACGTGCATTTTTGAATTTGTGACCAGACAATGTTACTGTTATGAGGTGGGTGAAACCTTATTAGGGTCAAGTTAAAACCTTGCTGAGACTGATGAGTGTGAACTCACCCTTCAAATAACATAACTGTAAGGATAAATTAATCACAAGCCCCTACCTAAGATAAAAGGGTTGTGAACCTGCCCAGGACTGAGGGAGTGGAGGTTTTTTGGGTTATTTTGCTGAGTACTATTTGTGTTTTCTGTGGGGGGTGGGGAAGAGAAAGGAAAGGGAGAACACACAGAAACTCAGAACAGACAAGAGGCAAAAAGCAAGAAAGACAAGCAGTAACCTGCGAGCACAGTGTTACCCTGGAAAAAGCTAGAGAAAGATTTTGGGTCTGGTGTTTGCTAAAGCTTGGCTCTGAGTAAACTTTTGGCGATGATTGGAACTTGGCAAATGCTAGTTAGAAATCTTATGAAAAGAAAGATCCAATTTGCAGGGCACATTTTAAGAGGTTTAATGGACGATGCATGTTTATGGGCACTGGAAGGGGAAAAGTTGATAGCAGAAAAACATGAAGCAGAGAAAGATCTTGGATGGATGTTGTGGTATACTGAGTGGATCTAAAGGACTATTAATCCACAAAGAAATTAGCAGAGGATCATACAGAATGGGCTACCATGGTTGCAGACATCCAGTAATGAAGATACCATATAAGAAGAAGTAGTTGGCTGAAGAGGCTTAGGGCTGTAAGCTAAGAAATTGCTCATTTATTTCTTGGTTCCCCCTGTGTTCAGAGAAGCAAGACTTTTCACATGCCTTGTAAATAAGCAAGATTGCATCAAAGAAAATATCAAACTGGAACATCCCAGAGCCTGAACTTTGACTAGTTGCTTAGAAGAAAAAGGAGCAACAGTATTTGTTGAAGTATCATGGGGTAGCCGTGTTAGTCTGTATCCACAAAAACAACAAGGAGTCCAGTGGCACCTTAAAGACCAACAGATTTATTTGGGCATAAGCTTTCGTGGGTAAAAAGCAACTTCTTCAGATGCATGGAGTGAAAAGTCACATTTCCTTTCACTCCTTATTTCCATATAGACCTGACTAAAGGATTGGCATTAATCCTCTGCTACACTTCTCATTCCTTTCTTGATTATGTTGTTGCCTTACTGTAGGCTGCCCCTTCTTCTCTGAGGGAGGCTACTCTTCCTCACTGTCACGTACCTGCAAAGGTGAGATCAAAGAGGGTGAATTAGCTACATCTAGTGTTCCGGCCCTCCAGCCAGGTAGAACAGGACAGCAGCCAACAGTTAGTAGGTTCTGACCTGCAAGCAGGACAGAGTGATTAAGTAGTCCCTGAGCCCCAGGCCCTCAGCCAGAGTGGGGCAGCCAAGCAATGGGTAGGCTCTGGCCTGGAAGCAGGGCAGAGCAGCCAGGCAGTCTATGAGCCCTAGTCCCAGTCAGGGTGGGGCACCAATAAAGTCTAGGGGCTCAGGTAACAGTTGCCTGAGGAGCACAGGCCTCAAGAGAGGGGAGTACTGCCACCCCCCAGGGTAGGGTGGCAGGAGGGGATGCAGGCCCACCCAACTCCATCACATCCCAGCCCAGGGCCCTAACAGTGGCAGAGTGGCCCACCATTGATCAGCAGGGATCCACCTGCAACATGCTGACCTTATATCAGGTCAGCTCCCAATAAAACTGTTGCCTGATTTCCCAGGGCTGCTTCCTACTCTCCCCCTCAGGTGTACTTGTGTCTGTCATCTGAGGGATCGCTGGCCAAGCAGCAGCTCCTCAGCCCGTTGGTCAGCTGGCAGCCCGGGGAAATCCGGCCAGTGCTCAGGCAGCTGCCCCAGCAGCTCCTCGATGCCTTGGTCGGCCAGCAGTCCTGAGAGCTCTGGCCGGTCCTCAGAAGGCAGCTCCTCTGCAGGCTCTAGCAAAAGGCAGGCTGCTTCTATCTCCTGTGGCAGCTCCACCACAACTGATCTGCAGGCCCGCCTTTTGTACTTCCCCTTCCTGTCCCGCCCTTCCACGTCCATCGGGATTGATGTGGCTCTCCTGGTTCAGCCCACCAGGGGGCGTGTTGTGGTCCCTCCTTGTCACTCTCTGAGGGAGGCCACGCCTCCTTGCTACACTTGCACTCTTTACCTCTACTTTTCACTCTGGCCCACTTTTTGTGTTGTGTAGGCTCAGATATTTGCTGTTTTATGGTTTCTTTCCTGCTAGAATGGACTCAGCCTAACCTTTGTGATATTTATCTAACAGCTGAAAACCAGAGTGTACTTCAAAATCTCAGTGTTGTTGGCAGATTGTAAGCAAATAAGATGTTTGGGGCTGGCTCAATAACCTAGTGTGTAATCACTGTAAGGCTACATGAGAGAACCAGGTTTGATTGTCAGGGCTGGGCAGGATTGGGAGTGGAATGGAAACAGGGCTCTCGACTGTGATGGGGAAAGTGCCAGAAGATGCTTAATACTAACCTCCCTCCCTTTCCTCAGCTGATAGCATTGATGGTCTACAAAGGGAGTTCCTTCCAACTGAAATGTTCCTTCATTTCATTAGCTCACATTGGAGAATTTAGGCTCTGAGGAGATCTCTGCTGACAGCCCAGTAGAGACTTATTCTTCATGCAGTCTCCAGCTGTACTGTGTGGTTTTGAGACGAGACAAGTGTGCAGAAGACACCTGAAGAAAAAAAACATTTCTCCTACAGAAGCCTGAGAAATTGCACTTCTGTAGGTTATGTACATTTTCTGTGCACTGTAATCTTTTTTATTTATATTCCAGTAGCACCTAAATGCCTTGATTGGATCCCCATTATGCTGGGAGCTCTACAAATGTATAGAAATACAGTAACTGCTCCAGATTACACCCCAATCCTCCAGAGACTTAGGGCATGGCTACACTTGC
This sequence comes from Platysternon megacephalum, assembly GCA_003942145.1. NCBI lineage: Eukaryota > Metazoa > Chordata > Testudines > Platysternidae > Platysternon > Platysternon megacephalum. Next base: position 361,906 of record QXTE01000370.1, on the reverse strand, counting down.
AGATGTAGAGCGCTTTGAGTTAAACCAGCCTTCATAGAGCGCAGTAGGGAAAGTGCTGCAATCTGTCCACACTGACAGCTGCAAGCACACTGGCATGGCCACATTAGCAGCTCTTGCAATGGACCGGGGAGCAGTGCATTGTGGTAGCTATCCCAGCATGCAAGTGGCTGCAACATGCTTTTCAAATGGGGGGGGGTGGAGTGAGACAGGGAGTGTGTTGTGTGTATGTGAGGGGAGAGAGAGTGGGTTTTTGGGGGGCTGAGAGCATGTCAGCATGCTGTCTTGTAAGTTCAGACAGCAACAGACCCCCACTCCCCCCCACCTCTCTCTCTCACACAGCAATCCACAGTAATGGTTGCTTTGTCTCAGAGCAGATAAGCATGCCGGCTGTCAGAAACGGAGCTTTCAAAGGGCATATCCACATTCCTGCAGCAATTACAAAACAATGACAAGAGTGGCCACTTGACTTAAGGGGATTATGGGACGTTTCCGGAGGCTGATCAGAGCGCACTAATGCAACACCTCGTTCACACTGACGCCCGGGCGTTTCAGCCAATGCCCACTAAGGGTTAATCTTCTCGCCAAGGTGGAGTACCAGGAGTGCTCTAGCCCTGGAGTCAGAGCGCTCTATGTGCCTTGCCAGTGTGGACGGGTAGTGAGCTAGGACGCCCGGGGCTGCTTTAATGCGCTCTAACTCGCAAGTGTAGCCAAGCCCTTACATATGTGCTTAACTCTAAGCTTGTGAGTAGGCCCCTTGAATTCTCACCTAAGTAGACAAGACAAATGAAGGGTGGGGGAAAGGGATACAACATACAAGAGGTGAGAGTGTCTAGCAAATGTCTTGTTAGATCCAGAGACTTTTTTCTTTGTTTGCGTTGTTATTTTTAATGGGGATAAGTTAGATAACAGGGAAGAATGTAGGGAGTGAAAGAGAGGGGAGAAGAGAAGGGAGGAAGTGCCAGCAGGAGACTGAACAGCAGCAGATTGGAACAGAGTTAAAAGTTCAAAACCAGATATCAAATTTGATGTTCTGGGGCTAAGAGTGTGAAGATAAGTAGGCTCCCACTGCAGCTGGTAATGGAAATTGGGATCAGTTCAGGAGGCTGGGGCATTTCATAGGTTGCACTGGAACCAACCCTTAGCCAGGTGGGTGAGTGAAGCTTTTGGGGCTCTGCTCCCCACAGCTGCTCTAACATAAGGCCCTAGATGCATTACAGTTCCTATTGCATATTAATATGTCTATTTTGTCTTACTAGATAGGGTAGTCCAAAATATTTGCAAAAACCTTGTTAATAATCATCTTAAGTTAGAGTAGCACACCCTTGCTTGTATTTGCCAAAAATGTACTAGACCATATGTTTTTGTGAGGACTTTCATCTGTATGTTGTTCTGCTCTCTAATTTGGTACTGATTCTTCTATTTAAACATGATGCTATGCTGGAATAGTCACCAGTTCTGTAAAATATAAACATAAGAATGAACCTACTAATTCATAAATTCAGTAGTGATCTCTCTTTGCTTAGGTTTGTCATTTTGATTACCCTAGCTATTCAAACATTTCCTCATTTTGAGTGGGCTTCTTAATAGATGGTGCTGAAGTCCACTGTCACTTGCTGAAAAATGAGATCACATGACTAGAGATTAGTCAAACCCACAAGCTGAATTTCCCCAAGGTTGGATCCATCTCTTTAAATAACTTAGAAAATCTCAATCTTTTTGTCTTCTCTAATTTAAGATCCTGAGTAATGTTCTCTTGGTCTAGGTTCTATTAAAGTAAGTTACCCGTTTTTCTGGTAAGACAGGAGTACCATGGATGCTACAACTGTTGCTCCACAGACTACAGTGAAGTATTTACGTTAACATGTTTGATTTTATTCCCCTAAAATCAGTACAGTAGATAGTTTAGATCATCCTGACAATTTCTTTATCATGTATTTTTTCTCATGTTGAATAACTCTGTGGGTGCATCTGCGCTAGTGAATACCACCAGAATGACATATGTTAAAAAATTAACATGAAATTCACCTTGTGCAGAGGGCCAGCACAGGACCTATGGAGCACTTAAGTCCCACTTAAGCCCCCAAATTAAGGTTTGTGTGAGAGTGATGCATAGGTCTTGCACACATCCTCTGCACAGCAGTGAATTTCATCCTTAATAAGGGAGTTTTGTTCTTTAAATTCCTTTTACACATTAAAATGCTTACAAAGAAAGCAGCCTGATAGTACTGCTGGGTGGTCGGTACCGGCAAGTTCTCTCTGAGGGGGCAAGGAAAAAGCAGTTTACTTCTAAAAACTTGGCTCTGATATCTTACTGTGTTTTTTTCAAGGCATAGTTCAGATTATTTGGGACTAAAGAAAGTCCCCCTTCTCATTTCCTACATAATTTAAAGCCCACCTAACAAGCCCTGGCAAGTTTGAACCAACCAGGTTGGAACCAGTTCTGCTGTAAGTGAAGACTGTCTAACCCCAAATAGTCTTGCATCTCAGATGGTATTCTGGCACTCTGTGAATCTCAACCCCTCCCTCTACTGCATCACTGGTGCACCCATAAATTGGTCTCCAGTATCAGTCTCCTCCTTTCTTTGCTAATGTTTGGCCCCTGAAGGATCTATCAAGGGATCCAGTGTTAACCACATTTTCAGTTTTCTTTCCAGCTCCCCAATGTGATGTTTTGATTATAAAAATCTTCCTTCATTGGCATCACTTGCTGCAACTTGGATTATAATTGATGGGAGCTGTCCAGCATCCTTTAGAATAACGGATACCTTTATTGTGATAAGAACAGGAGTANATTTCCTAGACACTACTGTGCTAATAAGCGATGGTCACATAAACACCACCCTATACCGGAAACCTACTGACCGCTATACTTACCTACATGCCTCCAGCTTCCATCCAGGACACACCACACGATCCATTGTCTACAGCCAAGCTCTAAGATACAACCGCATTTGCTCCAATCCCTCAGACAGAGACAAACACCTACAAGAGCTCTATCAAGCATTCTTAAAACTACAATACCCACCTGCTGAAGTGAAAAAACAGATTGACAGAGCCAGAAGAGTACCCAGAAGTCACCTACTACAGGACAGGCCCAACAAAGAAAATAACAGAACGCCACTAGCCGTCACCTTTAGCCCCCAACTAAAACCTCTCCAGCGCATCATCAAAGATCTACAACCTATCCTGAAAGATGATCCCTCACTCTCACAGATCTTGGGAGACAGACCTGTCCTCGCTTACAGACAGCCCCCCAACCTGAAGCAAATACTCACCAGCAACCACACACCATACAACAAAAACACTAACCCAGGAACCTACCCTTGCAACAAACCCCGCTGCCAACTCTGTCCACATATCTATTCAAGTGACACCATCACAGGACCTAATCATATCAGCCATGCCATCAGGGGCTCGTTCACCTGCACATCTACCAATGTGATATATGCCATCATGTGCCAGCAATGCCCCTCTGCCATGTACATTGGCCAAACCGGACAGTCTCTTCGCAAAAGAATAAACGGACACAAATCTGACATCAGGAATCATAACATTCAAAAACCAGTAGGAGAACACTTCAACCTCCCTAATCACTCAGTGACAGACGTTAAGGTGGCAATTTTGCAACAAAAAAGCTTCAAAAACAGACTCCAACGAGAAGCTGCTGAACTTGAATTGATATGCAAACTAGATACAATCAACTTAGGTTTGAACAGAGACTGGGAATGGCTCGGTCATTACACTAATTGAATCTATTTCCCCATGTTGAAGCAGCCTCACACTTTCGTGTCAACTGTCCGAAATGGGCCATCATGATTATCACTTCAAAAGTTTTTCTCCCCTGCTGTTAATAGCTTCTCTTAATTAATTAGCCTCTTACAGTTGGTATGGCTACTTCCACCTTCTCATGTTCTCTGTATGTATAAATATCTTCTTACTGTATGTTCCATTCTATGCATCCGAAGAAGTGGGCTGTAGCCCACGAAAGCTTATGCTCAAATAAATTTGTTAGTCTCTAAGGTGCCACAAGTACTCCTGTTCTTTTTGCTGATACAAACTAACACGGCTGCTACTCTGAAACCTGTCTTTATTGTGATAGCATCTGTCCTGCCAACTGGGAGGCAGCATATCATCCTGTTTTCTATAGGCCATAGATGTTTTGGGCTACATTTCTCACTATGTAGTCACCAATTGGGATTATTAATTTCTGGATCCTTTTAGGCGCTTGCTTTTGGTCAAAAGATTGCAGTACTGATTTTGAGACAATACCTTCATCAGGTGTTGGTGGTGACTGGTATGGAAGGCTCCATATCAACAAGTGTCCTCTTTTCCCTTTCTAGGAGTCAGTTCTGTTTTATGTCCACTCATGCCCATATACAAAAGAGCAGATCTAAGAAATTAATCTTTTTTTCTACTAGTAAAAGCAGTTTTTTCCTAAATGAAATTGCTGCAAAGAAGCTTTTCCATTTCAGCCACTACAGCTAGGTTGCCCTGAAGAAGAATCATCCTCTCTTGAACGGGGGGGGCAGGAGAGAGGGGGCTCCCTAACCCTCATCCCTAACACTATCCATCATTTACCCTCTCTTCTACCCCAGTTGGCAACACTTGGGGCTGGCTGGAACAAAGACTAGTCTCTGCCACCCCCTGGATGTTTGGCTTTATTGGCTTAGTTTCTTCTCCTACCCCTCTTCCTGGGGTGTATTGTTTTGCTGACAACCAGGATGGCTCTGGGAGCGGCATGTCCCATAGCTGTCTCCTCCTCAGCTAGACTACCTTTGTTACCCTCAGTCTTTGGAAGAAGTAGTTTTCTTCCGGTTCACTACCCTTTCTGCTGGAAAATTTCTCCTTTTAAGCAACTCTTCCTCCAAGCTGAACATGCCTTGCGGGTGTGCCTTGTTAGCACACTACAGGCCCAGAAGAGCTCATTAGCCTCCTCCAGCCCTGTGTGAGGGTGTAGCCCTTCACAAACACAGAGTTCTTTAAAGGGTGTGGATTATATCAGACCCCAAATTTACTTAGCCTTTAAAGCTGAACCTTCTTGCAGCAAACTAATTTTCTTTTTAAACTGATCCCTTTGGTTCTGAGTCATTTAAAAAAACCCACAATAACATGCTGCTCTTAGTGTAGTTAGTGCACAAAAATAGTGGTACGAAGCTGTGCTAACAATACACAGAGGTGAATTACAGATCACCTGGTTGGATGGAACTGTTTTAGAAGATATATTATGCTTATCAATCTCTCAAAGCACAGTTTCCTCCTTGACTGACCTTTGAGAAACATATTCCTGAGGTTATTGAATTGTTCACAGCAGACTTAGTTCTCTGTATGTAGAATAAAAAGAGAAAAACTTAATTGCTGAAGAAGAAATACTTTTGTTCTTTATATGTTGTTAATTTATGTTTCAGGATATTTTTGAATTGGAAATGTGTCAGCTGATTACTACTTATCTTGGTTTGCAATTGCTGCTCTCAGGCTTAATCATCATGTTCATAGCTGGGAATGTTCCCTTCTGAAAACTAAAGGCCCAAATGGATGGGCAGCTAACCAGTCTTCAGCATTTTACCCATAGACTACCAGTGTTTTCAAGTGTGCCAGCCATATTAATGATTAGGATGATGTCTGATGTCTTATGCTTGATTTGCCAGATTCAGCTTTTGATCTTTCTTCAATCTGCTGCAACCTAATAACTCAGCATTGTGTTTGCTTTATTTATTGAAGCAGCATGATGGGGCACAGGCTCTTCTACAGGGATTTCAAATCTCTTTTCAAATCAATATACTGTTGACCAGTAGCGGCGCCAGCTCTTCTGGCACCCAAGGCGGCGGAAGGTCCCGCCCCCAAATTTCAACGGGTGGCCGGGGCGCCGGCGCCCCCAAAATAGCAGCGCCCTAGGCGACCGCCTAGGTCGCCTAATGGGTTGCGCCGGCCCTGCTGTTGACGTTGCTGTGGCTTCTCCATTTCACAGCTGTTTCACCTATTTTGCACCTATATTTATTCTACATTTACCACCATCCAAATATAATTGCCCTAATTTAACCCAGTACTTAAACTGTCTGGTTTTTTTTCTGTATTTTGTGCTGTTCCTGAGCATTTATATTTTTGATCCTTTGCATCATCTGTACACTTAGAAAATATTTTGCATCACTACCATCTGAATCACCTAGAGAATCTGTATCACCAGTATATTACATGACAGCTTTTGCTTGTAGAAAAGACTACAATACATTTAGGTTGCAAAATGATTTCCATTGTTCCTTGTTTTCAGAGGCACATAATCTTCTGAGAAACTTGTCTGATGGGCTGATATTATCTCTTCTTGATCTGAGCTCAAAGGTGAGTTTTTATTTCATTTAAAAAACTTGAGGAAACGGGTACAGTGAAAATGGCTGAAGTGAAGCTTTTTGTATCGGAGGTCCTTAACAAGGAGAAGAGACTTTGCTAGGCCTCTGGGGCGGGGGAAAACTACAAATTGAAAAGTCACTTCAGAACATACTCCATAGACATCTGTTAAGATTATTTTAGCGGTTTAATGAAGCTCCAGTACAAGTTAGTACCTAGTCCTGCAAAGTTTTATGCATGTGCTGAACTTTATACACTGTGCATAGCCCTGCAGATCACTCACAGTGTATAGAGTTAAGCATGTGCGCAAGTCTGTGCAGGATCAGAGCTTTGGGGTGGTAATGGCTGGTACCTTCAGGTGAGGTGAGCAAGAGAGAAAAAAAGTTAAATAATTAGCCCAATATGCCAGAGGGCTTGTCTTCGCTGCAGAATGTACTCAAGTTATAACTCAAGAATTATGCCTCACTCAAGTCCTGTACACACACAAAAACTCTTAACTAAAGTATGGTGGTACTTTTAACTCGAGTTGGCCGGCAGTCATGGGGTATAGACTAAAACTTGAGTTAGCACAACATATCAGCTCACACAACCACTCTGTTTAGCCTGAGTGTTCTCTCACAGTGTGATCATTCTCACTTGAGCTAGGTTACCTCAAAAGGACTTACTTCAAGTATGGTAATCTACATTTGAGTTATCAGCTCAAGTTCAAGTTAAGACATACCTAGAGGTAGCAAGTTTCTTAGTAGTAGCTTGAGAGCAGCAGGAAAGTCCACACATCAGTGTCTGGGCTCCCTAACTTTGTCTCTCTCTCTCCCCCCCCCCGCAATGAATTACTATTATTGATAATTGGGATTGATTCTTTGAGAAGGTGTAGGAAAATTGTATTTGCAATTATTTGGAATGTTTAACTGTACCAAATAATACAGAAATAACTGTACCAAATAATAGGAAAACAATAGAAGAGTTAGACATAAGTATGGAGGAAAACTTAGCCGGTTGTATAGGGTAGGGTGGGGGAACAGATCTATATTTGGAGAAACCTCTTTTAATGAAAAGTAGGCCAGTCAGGTGGCATGATGCTTTTATGACTTTGAAATGCTGAACCCTTATAACAGAAGTTACATTCACATTTGAACTAGGTTTCAGAGTAGCAGCCGTGTTAGTCTGTATCAGCAAAAAGAGCATGAGTACTTGTGGCACCTTAGAGACTAACAAACTAGAGCAATTCTATATACTCTGATGAGGGAAAAGATCGGTATGAACAAGCTGGCAGTGTTGCCTAACAAACATTCACCTTATTAGTAGTGGCTCTGAAGCTGGATGAGCAAGAGTTAACTGAATTTGTGTTGACCCACTTCTGCAGCTGGCTTGTTAACTCACCTGACTGGAAGAGAAAGTAGCTCTCAGGAATAAAATTGGGGTTTGAACAGCCTTGTTTGATCTGAGAGGGTTGAGCTGCGATTGCAGTATACTAGCACAGTATGGCTGGGACAGGAGCCCTGAGTGGGACCAACCTGGGGGAGAAGGTGTAACAGTGGCAGTATAGTGCTCTGGGTAACCAAGAGCTCTAAGGAAGGATGATTCTGAGAAGAACTTTTGGGAGGACTTTAATTATAGAGGTTAATTTGGGTGAACAGACCATAACCCAGGAGTTGTGATTCTCATATTGTGGTGTCTTTTGTGGATAAGGACCCAGTTAAGACTTGGGCTTAGTCTATGGTTAAAAAGTTTTACTGGCATAACTATGTCAGTTAGGAGTGATATGTGTATGTATATATATATATATATATATATATATATATAACCAACATAGTAAAAAGTCCTATTATAGAGGCAGTTATACCAATACAATGGTGTTTTATACTGCTATCCTTTTTTGCTTTATGAAACTGGAATAAGCTATCCTAGCACAGCTGCATCCATGCTTGGAGGGGCTGGGCAGAGTTTGCTGCTTTAACTATACCAGGGGTCGGCAACCTCTGGCATGCGGCTCGCCAGGGTGCTTACCCTGGCGAGCCGCGTGCCAGAGGTTGCCGACCCCTGAACTATACCAACACAGTTAAAGCAGCAAAACTTGTAAGTATAGACAAGGTCTTGAAGAACCTGGAGTCTTGTATGGCATCAGGTGGGAAACAAGACCCTGCTTACATAGTGCTTCTGTAATGATTTTTTTAAAGATTTTTTTTTCACTATTATCACACAAATGTTTCCTTAGCAAAATACACTCTTCTCTGCAGTATGTGCTTAACTGCATATGCTGGTTTGTTGTTGTAGGGTTGTTGATGTGCTGGGCTGCTGATGCTCTTTTTTTTTTTTTTAGGAAAGTGCTGACTCAGTTTTTAAAGAGGTGGGGAAAAGATAGGGTAAATTAGGTAAACGATTGACAAAACAAGGGGAATAATTAAGTCAAAGATTAGCCAGATCCTAACTTTCCTGGGAGTTTTGGATGTGGAGGAATCCAGTAATGGAATCTAAAGAATGGCTAGGAAACCTGAAGTTCCTGAAGGAAACGCTATCAACAAATACATGTTAAACACTGACACTTCCCAAGTTCCCAAGCATTATGCTATGTCCCTGGCTTCAAGGGAAACATTTAGATGATTCATAATAAAGTTGATATTATAAGGCATTAAAAATCTATCCTAAGACAAGATATCTTCAGAAATCTTTGTCATAAATAACTTTTGTGAACTTATACTATAACTTAAACAAAAATAATAGGGTAAGACTTCCCACTTTCTTTGCAGTCAGTGGGGGAAACCTGTTGAAACCAGGAGCCATTGTGCCTCAACACTTGACTAGATAAGCTAGCTCAAGAAAGTATGACTGGTATTTGTACATCCCTAATGAAGAGGAGTCATATTTTTCTCTGAGGCACTTAAGAAATATGTAACCTGTTAAGGAGGAGTTCTAACAACAGCCACTAAAGGGATTTTAGTTAAAGAACCAGTAAGAAGTTGGGAGGATTTTAGAGCAAGAAATGTACTGACTACAGGTAGATATACAGCTCCTAGTGGATAGAATTAGAGCTGCCCAACTCTGTTATAGGCCAGATACTGCTAACAGCTAATGGAGATTTGCCTTTAGTTCAAGTGGTAGGGGTTTGGCTTTTGGAGCAAGAAGATCTTAGTTTTGTCCTCCTGGTGCTGTAAAAGTTTTGCATTCCTATAGTATGCTGAGTATGCAAAGGGACATCTGTGGAATGCTAGGTGGCCACAGACTCATTTCAGCGTATGGTACAGCATTCCTTTGGGAGGAAAGGCTCTAGATAAATCAGTATTATAATTTAAAAGTAAACTTACAGGCTTTTTACCTGGCAAGACATGAATTCAGATCCCCAGGTGTCTGACTTTTTTCCTGCTACAGTTGCATCACTAACATTGTAAGCCCTCTAGAGCAGGGACCATTTTCTCATTATGTATACACCAGGGGTCGGCAACCTCTGGCACGCGGCTCGCCAGGGTAAGCACCCTGGCGGGCCGGGCCAGTTTATTTACCTGCCGCGTCGGCAGGTTCGGCCGATCGCGGCTCCCACTGGCCGCGGTTCGCCGCTCCGGGCCAACGGGGGCGACGGGAAGCCGCGGCCAGCACATCCCTCGCCCGCGCCGCTTCCCGCTGCCCCCATTGGCCCGGAGCGGCGAACCGCGGCCAGTGGGAGCCGCGATCGGCCGAACCTGCCGACGCGGCAGGTAAATAAACTGGCCCGGCCTGCCAGGGTGCTTACCCTGGCGAGCCGCGTGCCAGAGGTTGCCGACCCCTGGAATACACAATGCCTGACATATTGGAGCCACAATCGCTTATCTGGGCCTCTAACTAATATATAAAGCAAATCAGGAGCAGACTGTCTTCTCTAAATTGCCCTTAAGTATTGTTATAGCCACTGTAGATGTGAAATGCAGAATAGTAAGGGTCTGAACTCTGGTCTTGGGTATAGGAGGAACTAGTTTTAAAATGTAGCTGTGATTTATAAGTCTGTGCATGAATTTAGGATTCTGACATTTTTATTTTTTTAAAGCATTTTAGTTCACCTCTGCAACACCCTCTGTAGTAATGCTAAGAATGGTTGGATTTTAAGGTAAACATGGATTGTATCCCTCTGCTCTCCCAAGTTCACAGATCAGCACTTTCACCTGTGAGCCATACGTTTAGTTTTGCAATTTAGGAGTCCTGCAAAAAAAGTCTGACTACAGAAATTCTTTCACAAGCTCTAGAGCCAGAAAAATATGGTAAAAGAAAATTGAGGGATTAAGCAGAAAAAGAAAGAGCAAAAAATAAGCCAAACCAAAGCTGCAGGAAACTGAGCTTGAATGTAAGAGCAGCATCTGGACAGAGTGGGAAGTTGGATTTGGCAGGGACTAAAGTGTTGCAAGCACTTCAGAAAGAAATTTAGATCTTGATCCTATAAAATTCATTCTCATTTGAGTAGTTCTTACTCGTGCAAATAACCCCACTTCAGAGGGATTACCAAGGGCTGCAGGATCAAGCTCTTAGAACAAATCAGCTGTTGTTATTGGCAACACCACGGATGGAAGACAAAGATAGAAGTACTGTAATGTAAAAGGTGAAAGGATTGTTCAGCTGTTCTTTAGAGGGTCTTTGGCTAGGTCAACTGAGTCAAGCACACTGGAAATCTAGTAAATACTCTTTTATAAGAGCAATGTGACTGTTTAGGGAAATGATGACTCTAGAAGGGGTGTATTTCAAGTATACGTACTTGCCAGATCTCTTTCAGCTGGGACACTCCTTGCTTTTTTTGGACTCTTTCCCAGCCTCCTGTAGATTTTGGAAAGCCTCCCAGTCAGCTGCCATGTAACGGGCTTTGAACTTCAAATAGGAACACCCAGCACTGGAGGGGACACCACCACCCTTCCTCAACTCCTCTATTGTATTTGGTGTGTGGAAATAATGGAAATCTTCCATACTGCAATTGCCAATAAGCTGGCAAGAATAGTACCAGGGAATCTGAGCAGAGTTGGGTTTAAGGCATGGAGAACTTACAAGCCTTTGAAAATGGACATTTGTATGTTATAATACAGTGCCTAGTATTATTGTGCAAAGTAAGAGTGTGTGTGTGTATGCTGGGACAGAAATGCCACTTAAGTAATATGAAAGAAAATGGAGAATCTGAATTCTGATGCAACTCTAATTATACCAATTAAATTATACCAATTTTTTTTTAAATCATTTCTGGTTTGTGTGAAGCCAGTTCTGAAAAATGCTGACTGCAGTGTCACAGTTAACAAATAGGAGTAGTTAGTTTATTAACCATCATTCAGGCAAGATTACCTGCTATTAGCTGAAACTCCGGGGGGCATGGATCAGCATTCATGTCGCACTCCCCATCAGTACCCAGCCCAAGATGGGGACGCTAATGACCAGCAGAACAAATTAGGTGATGAATCCTGGTCATGTGCCACCTGAGGCATATTGTGCATACGCTAAAGGGAAAAATCTGAAACCCTCACTCATGCTTTCATCCCACTACATTAGTGGGGAGTAATATGGGACTTGCCATATGTCTCAAATCAACAGACCCTCTAGGTAGGTATGCTGGCTCTAGCCAGTACCATCTGCTTCAGAGGGTGCAAAAATCTCCATAATGACAACCATGGAATAATCTGACTTTAGGGGAAATTTCTTCTTAATCCCAAGCAGTAAGGGGTTGACATATGTTAGAATATAGATATGCAGGCCTGCCTGTAAAGGCCTATACTTTAAGAACTTAGGTGTATTTTTATCACTTAGCTAGTTATCGAGGTATAAAACAAAGAATCAAAATCACAAGTCTGCCTGTGCATGGGCCTTCTCTCACTAGGATAGAGTGAGGCCTGGTTCTTAGGCTAAGGTCTTTGGCTAAGCAGCAGGGGCAGCCATAAGCTGGGAAGCAAATGGTCACATCCTCACATTCCAAACCCACCACATTGAAATAAGGTGGTATTGGGCTGTTAGGAATACAATCCTGTCTGGCAAGAAATCACTTATCAATGGTTGTGGTTGTGAAACCCTCATTTCTGTATATTTTATCTTTATGGCCTCCACTTTTCTATTGTTAATCTATCTGGTTCTCTAATGGTTTCTGTCTGCGGTATAATTAATTTTGCTAGGTGTAAGTTAATTAGGGTAGTGGGATATAATTGGTTAGAGAATTATGTTACAATATGTTAGGATTGGTTAGTTAAATTTCAGTAAAATGATTGGTTAAGGTGTAGCTGAGAATATGACTATATAAACTGGGGTCAAACAGGAAGTGGGGGGAAGGGAAATTGGAATCATGTTTGCTGGGGGGAGGGGGACAGGAATGGGGAACAGGGACACAGGCAAGGCTCTGCGTCATGAGAGCTGGGAATGGGGACACAGGGTAAACGCTCTGCAGCATCAAAGCTGGGAAGGGGGACACAATGGGTAAATGCTCTGCGGCGTCAGAGCTGGGAAGGGGGACACTGGGAAACAGACTATCGGCGTATAGAGATAAGCCTGACTGATGTGAAGGGCTTTGGAATATGCTCTTTTGGAAACTAATCCCAATAAACATCGCATTGTCTGCTCTTCAGCCTTCTGGTCTCTTGCTGCTTGCTGTCTGCCTGACAAGAACTGGGGAAGTGGGAGGGTTCAGGGAAAGCCCTCTAACAATATACCCTGAAACATCAGAGTTCATATCGCTTATAACTTTTTTGTCCTATAACTGTGGATGTTGTTATCCATATAAATCAGGGTTTCTCAAACGGGGTCGCTGCTTGTGTAGGGAAAGCCCCTGGTGGGCTGGGCCGGTTTGTTTACCTGCCCTGTCCGCAGGTCCGGCCGATCGCGGCTCCCACTGGCCGCGGATCGCTGCTCTGGGCCAATGGGAGCTGCGGGAAGCGGCGCGGGCTTACTTGGCCCGGAGCAGTGATCTGCGGCCAGTGGGAGCCGCGATCGGCCGGACCTGCGGACGGGGCAGGTAAACAAACCGGCCCGCCAGGGGCTTTCCCTACACAAGCGGCGACCCCTGTTTGAGAAACCCTGATATAAATGACTATCCTGTTTTAGAATTCTGCTGACTTATTGGGAACAATGATATGTTGGGGCAGTGAGTTCCACAAATAAGTGGGTTTATTTTTTTAACAAAACCCAACTTTCTGTCATAAATTGTAATATATTATCATGATACAAGTTCAAGGCAAAGTGTGTAGGAACACCTGGTTTACCTTTTCTGTGCCATTTATTGTATATACCTAATCAAATCCTCTTTTATTCTTCTCCTCCAAATATTTCTGTATATGGTAGTCATTCTATGCCTCTAGTCATTTTTGTTGTGTGCTGTTGACCTCCTGAATTTCTGTTTTCTGGTGGGGTTTTTTTGAGATCTGATTATAAGAACTAAACACAATATTCATGGTGAGGGTATATATTGACATATAATGGCATTTTAATATTTTCACTCTGTCCTATGATTTATATATTTTTATTTGCTTCTTGAATGCGGCTGACACTGAGCTGAGATCTTCAGTGAATGATCTACAATGACATCTACATCTTTTCCCTGAATGATGACAGTTTATTTAGGACCAGGCAGGAATTCCCAGAAGGAATAACTTGAACTACTCATGCACTGTGCATTACCTCGCTGTCAGTGTCATTTCCTCAGCACTGAACTTCATCTACTGCCATGCTGCTCATTCATTAAGCTTTGGTAGGCCTGTCTGATGTTTCTCAGTCTTCTCTAGTGTTGACTAAACTTAATTACTTTGTCATCTGAAAATTTTGCCACCTCAGTGTTCACACCTCCCCCCCACTTCCTAATCATGAATTAATATGTAATCACATACAATCCAATTAACAGGTTTCTATATTTCTTGGCAAAATCAAGAGTGTTGTCTTGCATGTTCTTAAGGTGAGAGAAGTGCGAAGTGAAGCTGAGAGTTTCTGCCACCCGAGGAACACAGTAGGTGATGCTCTTGACTTGCCAAGAATAGCAGATTTTGTTTCATGAATACTTCAGCAATCAGTTTAATATATTGAATGTTACATCTCCTCCAAAACCAAGAATAGCTCATCTGCACTCAAGAAGGCGTGATTATTCTGCCTCAGAGTGATTTGCAATGATCTGGTTCATTGAGTGCTCAATCAGTACTGTCATTTAAGAGATCTAGGTCTAATTCCTAGTTCTGTGGTCTCACTCCTTTGGCCTACATCCCAAATTACTTGCCAGGGAATTACATGCCAACTCAAAACTGAACCCCTGTTGGCCCCAGCGTGTCACCGTGCCATTCTGGAGTGGCATTGATGGGTTCCAAAAGGAAATCAGACCCAGGTTGGGAGTGCTTTTGATGCAGATTCATGAGCTATTCTGGGAGTGGGATCCTCAGAGACTGCTATGGGTATCCACATGACCCCACAGTATGCCAACATTTTTATGGCTGACTTAGAACAACGCTTCCTCAGCTCTCGTCCCCTGACACCCCTACTCCAATTGCGCTATATTGATGACATCTTCATCACCTGGACTCATGGGAAGGAGGCCCTTGAGGAATTCCACCAGGATTTCAACAATTTCCACCCCACCATCAACCTCAGCCTGGACCAGTCCACACAAGAGATCCACTTCCTAGACCCTGCAACAAACCCTGGTGCCAACTCTATCCACATATCTATTCAAGGGACACCATCATAGGACCTAACCACATCAGCCACACCATCAGGGGCTCGTTCACCTGCACATCTACCAATGTGATATATGCCATCATGTGCCAGCAATGCCCCTCTGCTATGTACATTGGCCAAACCGGACAGTCTCTATGCAAAAGAATAAATAGACACAAATCTGACATCAAGAATTGCAACATTCAAAAACCAGTAGGAGAACACTTCAATCTCCCTGGACACTCAATAACAGACTTTAAAGTGGCAATTCTTCAACAACAAAAACTTCAAAAACAGACTCCAATGAGAAACTGCAGAACTGGAATTAATTTGCAAACTGGACACCATCAAATTAGGCCTGAATAAAGACTGGGAGTGGATGGGTCACTACAAAAACTAATTTCACCCCAGCTGATACTCACACCTTCTTGTCAACAGTTTGAAATGGGCCACCTTGATTACATTTTTCAGAGTAATAGCCATGTTAGTCTGTATCTGCAAAAAGAATAGGAGTACTTGTGGCACCTTAGAGACTAACAAATTTATTGTAGCATAAGCTTTCGTGGGCTACAGCTCACTTCATCGGATTGAATTCATTAGCACTACATAAGTGATTTTTTCTCCCTTCTTGTCAACTGTTGAGAATAGCCCACTTCCAGCACTGACCCCCCACTTGGTAAGGCAACTCCCATCTTTTCATATGCTGTGTATTTATACCTCTCTACTGTATTTTCCACTCCACGCATCTGATGAAGTGGGTTTTAGCCCACAAAAGCTTATGCCCAAATAAATACATTTGTTAGTCTCTAAGGTGCCACAAGGACTCCTCGTTGCTTTTCCTGATGCAGACTAACACGGCTACTACTCTGAAACCTGTCAGAGTTTCATAGTGGGTGTAGAAGGCAAGTTATATTCTCGCTTTCCTAGATCACAACAACATATATATTAGTACTCACACTGAAAATCTCTTCGTATAGTTTCATCACAGCAGTGGAGGTTAAATAAAAAGGACTGTGAATCAAAACTGAGAGGCCAAATTTTGTTTTCAGGTACATCAGTGTAAATCTGGAGTAACTCCACTGTCTTCAGCAGTTACTCTTCCAGAGCAACGCCAGTGAAAGGGCAGAATTCAGCCTCAGCTTTACAGTCTTGCCTGACATGGAGCAAAATTCTAAAATGAAGTGGTATCAGGTACATGTGTGGATTTATCATTATGTCACCACAAATAATTTAAAATAATCCTAAATTTAGAAAACTGTTTAAACACATCCACCAATAGTTAAAAATAAAATCCAGTCTTGCTGTTGTATGAGACATATCTTTTAAATTATTTTAAGAAGAGGTATTAGTATATTCAGCTGCGCAAATCTATGTGGGTGAAAAGGCATAGGAGCTTTACATTGAGGGCTGGAAACAAAAATGACTACACAGAGAAGAATGAGACCTTAAGATGACTTATGCAAATACTATCTTACCTTGATAACAAACTGTTAAGGGTGAGAAATGACTGCATTTTTTAGTTTGTTTTGGTGATAGTCATGACAGGAAAGATAATACTGATATTAATGTTTTAGCTGAATGTGATTTCACTTAAAATGAGTTAAGAACACATCCCATAAAGCTGTGTTGTTCTGAGCCTGTCCTTTAACCTCTCTCTCAGGCCCCATGTATACCCAATTTCTGCCATATTATTATACATATATATTTTTTTAAACCATGAATGTGTAATGACTTTGTGTCATGGGGCTGGTACACCCGTCACCCTTTGGAGGGTGGAGGGGCGTTCCGGCCCCACGGTTGTGTCTGTAGGGCTGCCCCCATNGAGTTAAGAACACATCCCATAAAGCTGTGTTGTTCTGAGCCTGTCCTTTAACCTCTCTCTCTCTCAGGCCCCATGTATACCCAATTTCTGCCATATTATAATACATATATTTTTTTAAAAACCATGAATGTGTAATGACTTTGTGTCATGGGGCTGGTACACCCGTCACCCTTTGGAGGGTGGAGGGGCATTCCGGCCCCACGGTTGTGTCTGTAGGGCTGCTCCCAGTCTCAGGGCTGCGTGGCCCTGTGGCCTTAGTCCAGTGGTCCCCAACCTTTTTCTTCTGGCGGGCGCCAAAAAAAACACAAAACAAAAAACCCGAGCGCTGCCGGCGGAGCAAAAATCAAAAAAACAAAAAAACACCCCGAGCGCTGCCGGCGGAGCAAAAAACAAAACAAAAAAACACCCCAAGGGCTCACTTACACCCCCCGGCGGGCGCAATGGCGCCCGCGGGCACCGCGTTGGGGACCCCTGCCTTAGTCCAATGACCCTTGTGAGCAGGGCAGCATGGCCTGATGGCTGGAGTCAATGATATGGCTCCTGTTATCAGGGCAGTCTGGCCTAGTGGCCAAAGTCATTACTACAGCCCCTGCTCTCAGGGTAGTTCGGCCGAATGGCCAGAGTCAATGCTAAGGCCCTTACTGTCAGGGCAGTGCAGCCTAGCGGCCAGAGTCTGGGTGGTGGCCGGGATAGGGGAACCTGGGCCCGCCCTCTCCATTGGGTCCCAACCCAGGGCCCTATTGGTGGCAGGGCTCCAACCGAAACACACCGAGCCTTGCTCCGGTTCTGTGACCGTTTCCCCACAAAACCTCCCTGGGTTACTTCCTACCCGAGTCTCTGGGGTTATCCGTCTCTGGGATTCTCCGGTCTCTCCACACCATTCCAAGCCGGTGTGTCAGGGTCTGTCTCTGACTGGCTGGCTTCCGCGCCTTCGAGTGCCGGCAGTCCTCCCTCAGGAGCTAGCGACACACCTCATTCCCCACCAGCGGTCAGCCTAGACTGAGCTGCTCTGCCCGCTTTTATACCCTGCTTCCGGCTGGAGCATGCCCAGCAGAGTCAAGGATGTGTGGCCTCCTCAGCTAAGAGAGAAGGGTTAACCCCTGCTGTACCAGTGCGGAGCTGATACACCGTGTCACTCTTNCCGGCGGAGCAAAAATCAAAAAAACAAAAAAACACCCCGAGCGCTGCCGGCGGAGCAAAAAACAAAACAAAAAAACACCCCAAGGGCTNTGTGTAATGACTTTGTGTCATGGGGCTGGTACACCCGTCACCCTTTGGAGGGTGGAGGGGCATTCCGGCCCCACGGTTGTGTCTGTAGGGCTGCTCCCAGNCCCTTGTGAGCAGGGCAGCATGGCCTGATGGCTGGAGTCAATGATATGGCTCCTGTTATCAGGGCAGTCTGGCCTAGTGGCCAAAGTCATTACTACAGCCCCTGCTCTCAGGGTAGTTCGGCCGAATGGCCAGAGTCAATGCTAAGGCCCTTACTGTCAGGGCAGTGCAGCCTAGCGGCCAGAGTCTGGGTGGTGGCCGGGATAGGGGAACCTGGGCCCGCCCTCTCCATTGGGTCCCAACCCAGGGCCCTATTGGTGGCAGGGCTCCAACCGAAACACACCGAGCCTTGCTCCGGTTCTGTGACCGTTTCCCCACAAAACCTCCCTGGGTTACTTCCTACCCGAGTCTCTGGGGTTATCCGTCTCTGGGATTCTCCGGTCTCTCCACACCATTCCAAGCCGGTGTGTCAGGGTCTGTCTCTGACTGGCTGGCTTCCGCGCCTTCGAGTGCCGGCAGTCCTCCCTCAGGAGCTAGCGACACACCTCCTTCCCCGCCAGCGGTCAGCCTAGACTGAGCTGCTCTGCCCGCTTTTATACCCTGCTTCCGGCTGGAGCATGCCCAGCAGAGTCAAGGATGTGTGGCCTCCTCAGCTAAGAGAGAAGGGTTAACCCCTGCTGTACCAGTGCGGAGCTGATACACCCTGTCACTCTTTGTCTAACTTTTTTTCCATACCCTTGTGAGACTAGGTCACTGCTATCCACTTCTTCAAATGTTTTTAAAATAAGTTATGCCCCATCCACACTGGCAGGCACAACTGTATTGACTGAAGCAAGTTTTAAGTAACTTGTTTTTAAATGAGTTTCAGAACACCATAGAAAATAGTGTAGTCAAAACATTAGTTTCCCTATATTTCACAGAAGTATGGTGAGGATTAATTAGTTACTGTTCATGAGGAGCATTGAAGATGGACATTATAAGTGGAGTATTAAATGATACCTCTAGACAATAGGAATTCAGAGTCTGAGTGTATTGGAGAGAGCTAATTTGAACAATAGGGTATTCAGAACATAACTGATATGCTAAACTAAGAGAACATTAATATCAAAAATGTATGAATTGCACTGAACAGAAACCCCCAGACCAAAATTGTGTGTATGTATATATGTGCATCCACAACCATTCCAGTAAGAGAAGGCAACCTGGTAGTGTAATCTGTGGTTAAAAGTAATGGTGGTAGCCCCTGTGGTTAATTAAAGGCAGCCTGCAGGCTTTATTTTTTTGCATGCCACCCCTGGACCACTTTCATTATAACCCTGTAGAGCACAGCCCATGGTTTGGTAAACCTGCCTATTTCTCATCTATAGAAAGGATGTGCAGAAACTTCCTGGAAGCATTTCCCTGTGCTACTTCAGGAAAGGGTGGATATACTGATCTTTCACTTTTCCCATTTATTTCCAAAAGAGGGAGGGAGTATTTGTTAACAGACTCTCCCATGGCTAATCAGACGATAGAGGTCCTAAAGGTGGGGTTAGCTTTTTTGATGCACACATTCTTGTTTTGTTTTTTTCTCAGGTTGTATATTGCGTCCAGTTGGCTTGAGGAGTTATGTCAACAATCTGTTGGTAATAATGCAGGAAGGTCATTCCTTAATGCTGGCTTTTCAGACCTTGTTAACTATAGAGATGATGAGTGTTTAATCCACGTTATTCAAAGAAACTGTTAGAGAGTAGTTCCTTCTTGATTTAAGACATCTTTAATGACTGCAATGCTGACAAGCCCAGGAAAAAGTAGCATTTCTCGCATTTTGTGAACAGTAAAATACTTTGTAGTTTCACCATGAACTTTTGGCTATTTTTTCACAACAACAAAAAGTCATTTAAATACAAAATATTTTTTTGCAGGCAACAGCCTATTTTATGCCATGACACTCAGAACATTTTTGAGTGAAAATGGTTCATTGTAACTTGTAGCAGGCAACTAAGTGAGGCATGAATCTTGAAATTTTTGTGCAGGTAAAATCGTATCTGTTAGTGAAAATGTTAAACAATCAATTTAACAAAATCTCACTAAATAATATTTTACATCTTGTCTTTCATTCTAAAATACTTAACAGACTAAGTACCTACATGTTGTCAAGTATCAGGGGGTAGCCATGTTAGTCTGTATCCACAAAAACGAGTCTGGTGGCACCTTAAAGACTAACAGATTTATTTGGGCATAAGCTTTGGTGGGTAAAAAACCTCACTACTTCAGATGCAGTGAGGTTTTTTACCCACCAAAGCTTATGCCCAAATAAATCTGTTAGTCTTTAAGGTGCCACCGGACTCCTTGTTGTTTTTAAGTACCTACATATAGTACTGAACTGCCGCCACCTTTGGGAAGGAGAGTAGCAAATTAATTGCATGGTATTGAGGAGAGGAAAATTTTTGCTTCAGAGTCTACATTACTTACAAAAAGTGCCATGAGGTCTTAAGGGCCACTTTTAAATACAAATGTCCCAAGGCCAATGTGCAAAAACTGTATGCATTTGTGTTGCAGCTGTACACTTGTGTGTGTAGCATCTGATTTCTGTGCACACATGGGTATTTTTATATTTGCCTGTTTACATATGCAGTTGCAATAGTTGTATATTTAAATGTGCATACATTTTTTAACATAGACCTTGGACTGCATCATTACAAAAAGTTGGTTATAAACACCTACACAGAGCAGACAGAACTTCTGAAAGCCGTGCACATGTCAAACTGCATGGAATCCATTTCGTATACCAGTGAAGGGACCTGTGAATTCTTGGAGTTTAGGTATTTTAAACGTGATGCTTGGACCTCAAGACACCCATTCCTCCAGTGGAATTCTGATGGAATGACATCTGCACTTCTTTCTAAAGAGACTTTGGGGAAAGCTCTGGAGATGTGTGTGCCCTCTTGGTCTGAAAACCAGCTTGTAAGTGCCATTTACCATAGTCTCTCTCTGTAAAAAATGGCACCAAATGCTTCTCCTCAGGGAGCAGATGTGCTGATTATGACTAAATGGCTCTTTCTTAACCTCTTTTCTGACCAAAAATGCACTTTAAATCAGAAGAAAACCACCAAAGTATTTGTCACCACTGCCTCTGATAATCAGGCCTAAGGCTGGAGTGGGGGGTCACAGCTAGGTGTAGATTGGGTCTGGGCCAAGATCCGGGGCAGGCCAGGGTCAAAACCACGATCAGAGTCTGTAGACAAACCAGGATCAGAACCATAGCCAGAGTCCAAGAGCAGGCCGGAGGTCGAAGCTAGGTGGTCAGAGTCCAAAGACAAGACAAGCTGACACCAAAGCCGGGGTCCAGATACGCAACGAAGGTCCAAACCAGATAGTCGGAGTATGAGGGTTTGCGGTAGGGTGGGAATCAGGAGGCGGAGGCAAGGCTGGAGTGGGTCAGTGACAAAGCTGGAGTGAGGGCAGGCTGGGAGTCACTGGAGTCTGGTGCACTGTGAAGCAGCAGGAGGGTTCCTGACCAGGTAGCGCTGTTGCTTAGACTGATCTGCAGCTCTGCTGAGGTTGCAGAAATACCTGATCCTGGGGTCATCTGACCCATGCTCTGCTCGGGGATAGGTGCGGCTGCATGCCCGAGAGCTGACTCACTGCAGCACCTGAGTGAGCAGCCCCGATTTGGCTGCAAGTTTGCCTGATACGTTTAGCTGATACATATGCCATGGCTGAATTTAGTCCCACAGGGCAGGTACATCTCCCTTTTACTTCAGTGGGAGTTGTGCTTGCTTATGTCATGGATTAATTTGGTCTATGATATAAACACAAGTTCAGGCAGCAGTCTTGCTAGGTACTGTCCTGCTCCTTCCCATTCAGAGGCTCAGTCAAGGAACTACACATGACATGCTTTTCTGTTCATGTCTCTGATGTTTGCATACACATCAGCTATACTGAAACCAAATTTAAAGTGTGGCTTAAATGGATAAAGAGAGGAAACGCCTAGTTATGGCTGAGAGTCTCCTTAATGTTTTTGATTCATGCTATTCAGTTTAAATTAGTATTTTAGCACACATGGTAGAAGACAATCCCTCTTCAAAATGGAGGTCCCCTGGTAAGAGCACCATACCAATGCCACACCTAGGTATGGCAAGAGTACAGTACAGAGTTGCAGCCTGTATTCATTTCCTAGCTTCAGTCAGTTGAAGCCAGACTCTTACCATTGTTTGTTATATTTTGTGTTTGAGTTTCCTTTGGATGTTTTTCAATGTTTGTTTAAAAATAAGAGCGTTGAGATGAGTTGCATATTTCAGACCAATTTTGAAGTGCGTTTCAAAGCCAAGCATTAACAACCTGAGACGTTACAGTGGCTTCCTTGAAGTGTTGTGGTCAGCTGTGCAGATCCATTTAAAAACACATAATATTTACCTATAATATATAATAATAACAAGATGTTCTAATACTACAGAGTCGCTACTCACTTTCTGTCATGTAAATCTGCAGTGCTTTATACTCAGGCAGATCTGCCGTGGCTGTGTTGATAATAATCTTTCTTAAAAAATCTCCCAACTGTGCAGCTCCACTGGTGTTGGTGGTAACAACAGTGGAAGTGGTAGTGTAGGGAGGAAAGTGATGTTTTTACCACTTTGTCTTTTAGATCTGCTCAGAGAAGGTCTAGAGGATGTAGTGGTAAAAAACATCATTGGCTGCCTGTGCCCATCTACTCTTGCACTCCCATATTTACCACCAGAGGAGCTGTAATAGTTGGAGACATCCCAGAAAAGGCTAGTGTAGATAAAACTATTTAGTTCCTACTGGAAGCAGAACTGTGCTAACTACAGGCATGTTCAACGGTGATGATCTTTTTCATATATGGTTGTGGCTAGTGCCATTTTTAGTACAGTTTGACTGTAGAACATGGATAAAATGGCATTAGAGATTACTGTGCTAGTGGAAATCATGCTCTAATTATCCCCACATAGTTCTAAACACTGTGTTATTGTGCTGTACATATGGACATACATCCTATTAGAGCAGATCTGTGTTTAAAGTTGTTTCAAACATTGTTACAAGCCATAATGAGGACAGGGGCTTACTAGCTAAGAGAGTTGTTGGTACGATACATCTGAGTAAGACAATCCACTTTCTTCACTTCCTTCCTTCAACTGTTGTGTAAAGTTGCTGTGCAGAAAAGATGACTTGCAAGGGAGAATGAGATGGTTGAACCCTTTTTGCTGCTTTATGATGTCTAAAGCAGTTCTCAAGCATATTCCTTCATAATGCAGCAGAATTGTAGCTGACATCAGTTTCTGAAAACTTGCAGCTTGCATGATGCAGGGTTCCAGGGTGGGCAGGGCTTTTGACCTCTGAAGAGCTTTTCAAAATGAAATTGGGGAACATCCCCATCACACTCAGGAAATTGAAGGGGGATGGAGCTTGTCAGAATACATACTTATCATCATCCTCTTTGGAAGGATGGTTTGAATGATGTACTCCTCCAAAGCTACAACAAACAACATGGGCTTACAGGCACTGCTAGCAGCTTTAAAGAAAATTCAGTGGAACAGAAGAGATTCCAGTAACTACATATCTTAACTATTCTTTTCTTTTCTTTACCAATCTACTAGAAAGTTCACATCTTGACAATATAATGATACAAACTACTGTTAGAAAGCATGGAAAATTGCCAGATTTCAAAGTAGATAAGCCTTAGTTGTTGTTTTTTTTAAAAAAAGGATAATTTAAGAATTGTTTAATTGATAATAGAAAATTATGGAACTGCATGTCACCCTTGAAGCTTTCTGAATCCAGCCCCCCCTCCCCCATGTTTTCTAACCGTAAAGCCACTCCTATTTTGGTTTAAACTGGGCTCTGCTGGGAAGCAAAGTGCTGTATCCTTAAAAAGGAAGCCCCCACAGAGAGAGAGAACAGGGATGTTCACTTCATGGAGGTACTGAAACAATGATGGGGTCTTTTAAAAACTGCTACAAAAACATCTAAAAAAATAACTTGGAGAAAATCTTACTTTGCTAACCGAAAGCCAGCTCAAGAAAATATCTACTAATTACCAGAGCTTTCCTTCAACAACATGAAAGGGGAGAGTATGTTTCAGTCTGGTCCAATGTCTGTTGATTTACATTTTTTCAGTAATACCCAGAGGATTTTGTGTGAAGATCACTATGACGCAAATAGTCTAACTTGGCAAATGTTGCCATTACTTCAATTGCATTTGTATCTTCCACTGAGTCACACATGTTCCTGATAACATGGGCACGCTCGTGGCCAAATGCTGCACAACTGAGCTGCCAAAGCACAAGGCTGTCTGGAATCTGTTTGGACCAATCCATCATCACATAGCAAAGCTCTGGGATGCTGTCTGCCTATTCCTCTGCAGCAGCCTGGAAGTGTGCAGGATCTTGTTTCACATCAGCCACCTAAAGGAAGTAGTTCTCAAGTATTACAAGGAAGTTAACTTAAAAGAGCTGGGGAACAAAATACCTAATGCTGCAAAGCAAAGAGATTCATCAAGCATTTTTCTAGGGAGGTGTCCCCAGGATCTCCTATGTTTGTCACTAGTATTTGTGCTGATAGACAGCATTCTGAAGGAGAAAAAGCTCTCCCCTAAAGGGTAAGTACACACAGCATAGTCTGGGTCTGTGAGACCCACACCTGCAGACTCAGTGTTTCCAAGCCCACATTTGAGCGTCCACACTGCATCGGAAACCCACACCTCCCAACTGTGCCAGGACATCCATATTGCGCTATGAAAACCTGAGACAGAGCTTCAGCTTCTGTGGGCTTATGCCATTGCATCCTAGCATATCTAGCACCCTAGCCAGCTGTAGCTGCTCTAGGGCTTCATTCATAATGGGTTGTAGGAGCACAAGTCTGTCCATCCTGCATGAGTTGTCTGGAAGTGTTTTGGGTGGTTTTAGCCCATCAACACATGGAAGGGCTGGGAAGCACAGCCCCAGGGGATTGTGAAATAGCATTGGGAGACTCCGCACCTGAATCTGGTGACTCCCACTTGAGCTGCGTCTACATGCCTGGGCTTTGACCTGCATCACAACAGGACTTGGGCTCTGCCCACCCCCTTAGCAGGATCTGGGGTCCTGCCCCAAGTCAAACTGATAGCTGTGTGGATGGAAGGGAGGCTTGGGCATAAACCTGAGTCAAAGTCCAGGCTGAGAGTGCTGCATAGACATATCTGCAGGGAATGGCTACTCTGCAATAAAAAACCCACAGCACCAATTCTCAGTCCTGGGGTAAGGTGACTCCGGCTCACAAGGATCAGGTTGCGGGCTATAAAATTGCAGCACAGACATTTGGGCTTGGGCTCCAGCCTGGGCTCTGAGACCCCATGATGGTGAGAGGGTCTCAGAGCCCAAGTGTCTACACTGCAATTTTATAGCCCTGCAAACCCTACTCTGCTGACCTGGGCTAGCTGTGGTCATGCTGCAGGTCTTTTATTGCAGTGTAGACATACAGAAAACGACCCCTGAAGCTGACTAGCAGACAGAGTATGTTACTCTGGGTAGTTAATGAGAGCTGTGACAATGCAGGACACTGATATCTTGGTATTTACATTCCAATGATTTGTGTGCAGACATAACTGGCTCCTGATAATAGCAATAATATCTGTGTTACACAAATATGGGACTTGTTTCAAGCAACTCAGTTGGGTATGTTTTAATATAAACACAGTAATGTAATCTAAGAATGCCACAAAGGGGGAAGGAAGGGTGTGACAGTGAACAATGCAACATTGATATTTGCGTTGGATTATCTAATGAGATGAGCCAAACTGTAGCAGGTGCGTTAGAGGTTGGAGGAAGCCCCTTTGCCCCGTCAGCACATCTGCACAAGAGATAGCCACAACGGTGCAGGTGGTGCTGCAGTTGACCTCTTGATAAAAAATTGACCGTCATCAATGTCCACTGCTTTTTGGGAGTGGAGCGGTGTCAGTGGACATCTTCCCCAATTAGGGCTCCACTTTTCCCCATCCCTGCAGGGGGAAACCCTTAGTCTGGAGGGTGGTGATGCTGTCTTGGGTGGGGAAAGGCAGCCCTGCTACACCAATAGTCCCAACTCCCCTCTCCTGCCCTTTACTGTTCACAGTCAGCAATCCAACTATGAGTCGCTGTTTGCAAGTATCAGTTTTGCTATTTCAGCCAGCGCTGAGACCAAAAATGCATTCTCTCTCGTCTTTTCTCAGGACTGTGTTCCCAATGTTTATTCAGGCCATGTCCTTGGATTTCTGTTCTTTCTTTGAGCTTCTCTATTCTTTTTGCTGCCTGCCTGCTTTTCTCTCTCTCTCTCTCTCTCACTCACACTCACACTCTCACACACACACACCCCCAGGATGGGTGCAAGGATGTTTCGCACCCTAGGCGAAACTTCCACCTTGTGGTCCCCCCCCGAGCCCTGTGGCAGCTCTCCGCCCCCCCCCGTCCTGAGGCACACCCCCCCGCAGCAGCTCCCCCCCTGCCCTAAGGTGCCCTTCCGTGGCAGCTCCCCCCCCTCCGCCCTGAGGTGCCCCCCCCCNTATGATCATCTAGTCTGACCTCCCGCATGATGCAGGCCACAAAAGCTGACCCACCCACTCCTGAAATAATTCTCACCCTTGACTCAGCTGTTGAAGTCCCCAAATCTTGATTTAAAGACTTCAAGTAGCAGATAATCCTCCAGCAAGCGACCCCTGCCCCATGCTGCGGAGGAAGGCGAAAAACCTCCAGGGCCTCTGCCAATCTACCCTGGAGGAAAATTCCTTCCCGACCCCAAATATGGCGATCAGCTGAACCCCGAGCATGCGGGCAAGACTCTCCAGCCAGACACTCAGGAAAAAGACTAGACACTCAGGAAAAATAAAAAATAAAAAATAATAAATAATAGCCAGTGAAATCCTCTCTGCTCACATGGCTCCATTTCTGTGTTGTTGCATGTGCCTGTGTTTTGGCTGGACGCTCCGATTGTTTTAGCTACCTAATTCTATAAATGAGCTTAATGACTTCTTACAGCTGTCTTATTTGAAGGGCAACAGTTACACCCTCCCACTTCCGTGAGGTTTTGCCCAACTCATTAAAGGCCCGTTTATGCTGATGGAATAGTGCTGTGTAAAGGACATGCTTGGGCAACTTGCCTTATCTTTGCATCAATTTCTCCAGATATAAGAAAGGGGAGAACACTACTTGCCTACCTCACAAGGGCTGATATGAGTCTTAGGGCTTGTCTGCACTTAAAATGCTACAGTGGCACAGCTTTGCTGCTGTAGTGCTTCAGTGTAGACACTACCTAAGCTGACAGGAGGGAGTTTCCTGTCCATGTAGGTAATCCACCTCCCCAGGAGGTGGTAGCTAGGTTGACGGAGGAATTCTTTTGTTGACCTAGCGCTGTCTACATCGGGACTTAGATTGGCTTATCTACATTGCACAGGGGTTTCAGATTTTTCACACACTGACCGACATAGTTAAACTGAACTAATTTTCTAGTATAGACCATGCTTTAGTACCTTAACATTTGAAAAGATCTCTGGATGCTGTGTAGTTAAAATGTACTGTATGGAGAGAGCCATCAGACTGCATTGTCACTAAACATATGCTATTGTTACTTGGGGAGTGTGGGATAAAAACAAACAGCATATAGATTTCAAAATAGCCAATGGGTTCCAGAAACAAATTGAGGGAACATAGAAGCCTTCGGCACGTGAGCTGATTTTCAGTGGCACTCCTGGCCACCGGTCCGGGGAGCTCTGCATTTTAATTTAATTTTAAATGAAGTTTCTTGAACATTTTAAAAACCTTATTTACTTTACATACAACAATAGTTTAGTTATATATTGTAGACTTATAGAAAGAGACCTTCTAAAACATTAAAATGTATTACTGGCACGCAAAACCTTAAATTAGAGTGAACAAATGAAGACTTGGCACACCACTTCTGAAAGGTTGCCGACCCCTGACGTATACTATACATGCATATCCTTGCTTAAGCCAAACAGATGTGCTATATCAATATGAAATCAAAGGAACTGGGTAACTTTACAGGTATGTCTAGAAGTTTATTGACTGGTGTTAAAATAAATAAGTGGTTTATTATAAATGAGTGATGTGATCTCTTGATGTATTGAGGCAATATATAATATTCAGTGATCTTTAGCAAACCTTGAATGTAATTTCTTGGGGGGGGGAGTATGTCTGCCGCTGTGATGAAGTCAGCACCCACATGCTGATGACGAGTAATAATTTAATAGGGCACATAGGAAGAGCCTTAAAATAGCTGTAATTCAGTAAACAATCCTTCAAATGTATATTATTTGATTTTCTGAAGGGTCTTAAATCTGCTTCTATAGATTGAACCTACAGTAGCTCTCTGTTCGTACACTGAACGGCTCCAAGTTTTCAAATTGATCATCCTCCAACATTGTGCTTTCACTAATTAAGTGTTCCCACCCTATAATCTTAAAAAAAGATCTTTCCTACTATGAGTAAAGAGTGCACATAAAGCTGAAGAATGAGATGATTCTCTGTAAGAAATATGAGCTAGTGTGCTTGAGAAATTTTGTTTTATATCCGGAAAAAAAACCCCAGTACGTTACTCTTAAAAAAAATTCACCCACGCACAGTCTGACAAATCTGAGGAGTTCTCAAGCAGCACATGGGCTGGTTTATGCAATCTCTAAATTATTTTCCACATGTGTACACTTAGTGCTGATAAAACTAAAGCAATAAAGTGCTGAATGAGGAATAGTTTAGGAAGGAACTGTGTAAGCTTCCTTCACTTACCTCTGTCAATGCACCTTGCTATTAATTAGCCACAACATTACTGGCCAGTCCCAGGCTTCACTTTAGCAAAGACTGCTAATGGCAGCATGGATTTTTCAGAGGTGCACAAATCAGGACTAGGATAAGGCTATCCAACTCATTTTCATGTGTAAACACAGTCAGGATTTTGAACCCAGGCAATTGTCTCCAACAGTGGAAATCGAATGGAAAAAGCTTGTGCATTGTTCCACAGTGCACACTTCCTAATGAGACAACGGGTACCTTTACTGACAGTCTCAACAGGTCCATCAGGAATAAATGGGTCTAGAGACTAAACTGTCCTCATCCTTAGAGCTAATGCTAGCAGATCAGAGTTGAGGTGCATTGGTGAGGTGGCAAATTTACAAGTAACTTCATTAATTTGCATAAAACGTGACACAGCTGCACAAAGCTCAGCAGCTATGCTTGGGAGAGATCTCCCCACCCCCACCCCTAGTAAAGCAGCTAAGTTACTTAGGTTGGACAATGGATTTACTCCTAAATCATAGAACCCAGCACCCCTTTTATATTTCAGAACCAAAATAAAGAAATGTTCCTTAACAACAGGGTCAAAAATAGAATAAAAGTTCTAGAATAGAGGTTGGGTAGTAGTTACATTTTAATGTTCCTTTGACATTTTTATATGTAATATATGCTGTAGTTAAAAATAAAACTAGTTAAAATAATATTAACGTTACGTCAGGTGCTCAGAAGTGAGGAAATGCCACGATTATGGTTGCCTGTGAAACCGTAATTCTGCCTCTTTCTCTGTATTATCTCACAGCCTCTAGTTACAGGATTACATACTACTTTCCCACACAGGGATCATCTGTGATGTTTGAACCCAGGCATGACCTTTAGACACATGGCACAGACCTGTTGCACTTGAGCTAAAGAAACAGCTTGTAGCAGAAGTAGACTGTTCTTCTCTGAGTGGACCACCTTCTAAAGGGGAATAAGGCATTTTGCCACAGGGCTGCACAATAATTTCTGAGACGGGTGGAATGTTGGGCACCAGGATTCCTGGGTTCTGTTCCTGGCTGTGAGTGTAGAGTGTAGTCTAGTCATTATATCACTGGTTAGAGACAAGATAGCCAAGTCCATAGATTTGAGTCTGAAGGGCAGTGACTGAGTGAATGAGACTTGGCTCTGTCATATTGGAGAGCTCAATTCTATTCCCAGTTGTGACTGAAGTGACCTTGTGCAAGCTCTCTTGCCTTATTTGTAAAATGGGAAGAATGATATTTGTCTGCCCACCTCTTGGAGTATGGGTATGAGTCGGTTAGCAGTAATGATTGTCTGCTGGATCCCAGCCCAGTGCACCTTCCTGTAGGCCAAAAGGTGTTCTGAGGGGGAGGATCTCTCTCCCTTATGCCCTCTGATCTGAGTGCAGGCAGGTGTGACAGGACTGCCAAATATATGAGTGTCATGCAGGTCTACACAAAGCATTTGGCTTTGCTCCCAAGTATCCCCCATGTGACTCCCTTACTCCCCTACCTCCGCCTATCTGCAGTGCAGAACTGTACTGGTTTCACTTTCAAGGGCCTCTGGAGGGGTAGGATTTATCCCTAAAGTCCCATTTCTTCAGTGCAATTTCGGTTGACGTTTCCAGCCTATCAGTGCTGTTGTAGTTTTTCTTTCTCTCTAACATCTATAACATCCAATCCAATCCATAAGAATAAGTTAGAAGGTTTTGTAATGTTATATCTTGCTTGATCTAAACTTAATGCAGGTCAAGCAACAAAGAAAGACTTATGAGAATCCTCCTTTCAGGACCCACTTCTGCTGTGCTGCTTACAGGGAGACTTGAGTAGACTTGTATATAAGTTGCCTGGTGGTGTGTCCATTCTCAAATCTCTGTCTGTTTGTCTGTCTATTATGAGAAAGTAAGTTCCTGGGAGCAGCAACCATCCTCCTTGTTTGGAAAGCATGTAGTGGGCATCACTGTAAATAAATCATGTTGTCCAAATGTTGCAGTTTCTATTCCTGTGTTGCTTTTTAAGCAAATACATTATTTGCAAATGTATAATGTGAACAACATCCAGGCAGTGCAAGAGGAGAGAGGAAATGTTACTGTGAGAACCTCTTACTGTGGGCTCTGACAACATGAACCTAGAGTACCATTTAGGGTGCAGGTTTCTGCAAAGCAATTCCAGGAAGAGGCTTATTTATGTTTGAGGGTTTTTTTTAAATCTGATGCATTTAATAAAATGCAATTGCTCACGGTGTTGGCTTTTAAAAACACATTTCCATGTTTTTCTGGGATGTTGGGGGGAGGAGGGAAACATCCTATTTAGAAATATGTAGATTCTCATAATAAAAAAAAGCAGAACAGCAAAGGTTGCATAACATCCAAGCACAACAGTACTAATACTGTTGCCTGGCAACCAGCAGGAAGTGTGTTGGAGAGCAAGCAGTGCTCAGATGAATGAACTCTGTTTTCAGCTGGCAAAAGTAGCTCTGCCATTAAACATGCTCAGCCTGCTTGTATGAAACTTTGTGCTGAAGAGAGGCAAAGGAAGCACAGTTAGAGAAGGACAAGATTTACTGGTAACAGTGGCATGGCTGGGGATTCCCTATCCATACAGCAGAATCACCTAGCCGCTTCCTGCAGTCAAACAATGCCAGAGAGGAGTAGGCAGCTAGCAGGGCT
The DNA here is from genome assembly GCA_003942145.1 of Platysternon megacephalum. Classification (NCBI taxonomy): domain Eukaryota; kingdom Metazoa; phylum Chordata; order Testudines; family Platysternidae; genus Platysternon; species Platysternon megacephalum. The sequence continues at coordinate 330,435 of QXTE01000370.1, read as the reverse complement.
GGTACACAGTTCAGATTCACCTGTTATCAACACATCATGCGGACACAAATTGTGGTGTTAGCCAGTTATGCCTCTAAGCAGTTAGAGGCACAGCACACAGCTGTATGGCGAAGACCTAAGAAGTGCAGCTTGGGGAAACGGACCCTGCTATCACAGACAAGAGGATCATCTCAGCAGTGTTCTTCTATCTAAACGGGCCAAAGAGCAGGGAATTCCGTTGTTGCTCCAGAAGTTAGCTTTCCTATGGAATATAGTAAAACACGGCACCTATCCACTGACTAGGCAGAGTTGGCATTTTGACCATAAGATTCTGCTGGACAATTTAACAACCAAAAAATGCATATCTTCACCATGAAGAAATTATACTGTAAATTAATCTCGTTTTTTCTATCTTAAAATATCACATATCAACTGAAATCAATCTCAGTATGAAGGGATCCATTGTAATGACCTACCCCTCTCTATTAGCTGGGGTGCAGGCTGGGGGAATGGGAATTGAAACGATGTTCTTTTGGCATCCCCAGCTCTAAGGGAGGCAGGCGCTGACAGTTTGTTGGATTTTTAGATAATGTGATTTTGCCTCAGTCCTTTGGATGTCACACTATCTACCCACATAGAATAATTGTACATTTATAGCTCTTCCTGTACAAAGATCTTAAAGCACTTTACAAATATTGGGTTCCATGACGTGCTGGTTAAGTAGGACAGCATGATCGTCATTTTACAGATGGGGAAACAGGTATAGAGAAATTAACTACGTTGCTGAAGGTCACACAGTTAAGCATTTGCTAGAGCCAGGAATAGCACCTAGAGCTCCTGGCTTTCATACCTGTACCTTATCTACACAACCATCCTCTCCATGGCTCCCGAAGGTGAGAGACCAGCAGGATTTAAAGGAGTGCAACACATATTCCCTTGAACTAGTTAATTTAATTACTCACCAGCAGGCAGGCTAACGAGGAAGAATATCTACCATAAATGCAAATATGGGCCATGGCCTCCTGCTTTGTGAGTGAGTGGGAGAGAAATTTAATAGACAAATAGAGCCTGGAGGAAAATCATGAGAGGAAAAATTGTGTTACATCAGACCTAATTTAACACAGTTTTTGATAGGTGTTGAAGTCTTTCTATTTCAAGGTGGGGTTTGAAATACCACGGAACTGCACTTCCTATTTAGCTGCCTGCAGTGTGATTATCTCACGGCTCACAGATAAAGCAGAACTGCAGCTGACATGAGATAGAGTTTGAAATATTAAACTGTGCCTTTTGTTCACATGGGTTTTTTCCCTTTCCATTGAGTTTCCCAACATGCCTCTGATGCACTTTGGAACACGTAAACCTTTTGAAATGATTCTCTTTAACACAAAGAGAAATATCCTCCCCCTCCCTCCCCAGTTGTCTTTTAAAAGCTGGGCTCAATTTAAGCAGAGGCATACTGGCAAGAAAGAACAAAGGTGAAGCTTTTTGCCGTGAAAAATGTGAACTCTGTTGATAGAATCTCATAGCTTGTGCAGCAAAGGTGGTATAAATAGAGTCACATACAGTACCATAAAAGGCATTCAAACTATGTTGGCAGCAGTTCTCTTTTGTGCTAATGATGTGCTACAAAAGGTTTGAGCTTTAAATCAAACAAAGAAAAGACAGGGAAATTCATCTTCAACTCTGGACTAATCTATTGTGTTTACACAGCACTGCCGTCATCACTGTGCCTCACTTCCTCCCTCTGTAACATGTAGCTAATCCTTCCCACCTTAGTAAAGAACTTTGCGATTCTCAGATGAAAAGTGCAGTGATTACCAGTCTATTTGTTCTTTGTTTTATGTATGAATCTAGTAAATAGTAATTGTGGAAGAAGCCAAATTATACGGCAGTACTTCACATATGTTTGAAAGAGACACCGCTAAGGTATCATTTCTCCATGGGAAAAATGTCACAATCTCACAGACAAATGTTTGATTTGCAAACCAACAACTGCAGTGATGAAAAATTAGCAAAATGCAGGGCATAGATAAATCAAAATGAGAGAGAAGCAAATGCTTTCATGCATGTAATCTGTGTGCTGTTCCACTATTGCATCAGAGTTCAATAGCTTTTACCTTTAAAATAACCCAGAAAATTTGCAGATGTTTTTATCTGAAGACACTAGCCTTTTGCTTCCTGCAGATCTGCTGAGGTGAGAGATGTATTTTTATTGAGAAAACAAGATAAATAAAAACAGATAATTTACTACTGTGAAAAAAGTTTCCATGTTCCAAAGTTATGGTGAGGTTGCATAGGCCAGAGGCTTAGCAAATAAGACAGGTGACTGCAATGGAGCATGAAAGCACAGCTTAATTTAAACTAAGAACTGCCATCTGGTGGTGTTTGGTCTTACTAAAAATCTGAAATGACAATTCATTGCACTGAACTCTGAACCTATTTGAAAACAAAAATACGCAAAACAAACAAACATGGTCATGGTGTGATTGGATGGAAAAGCTTCTTCTCTTGACAGCTCTTAGACTGCCAGCCTATATTAGCATTGCAAGTATTTTTACGGTGGTTTAAGCTTTATTATGTATTTTGAACAAATGCCATAGTTTGGAAGGACTATCTAAAAATGGTTTTTACTTCTTTAAAGGAGATAGGAGGTAATCTTTAAGAGCTCTATTCAAATAGATTGGAATTAAATAGATTGTGGCTCGTGGGACTGCAGCCAGTGATGGAATTTAGAATCCAAACTTTGTAGGCAGTGGGCCAGATCCTCAACTGGTGTAAATTGGTGTAACTCCCATGACCAGTGGGGAGATGCTGATTTACACCAGCTGAGAATCTGGCCCTTTGTTTATGGAATTCACACAGCAGGCTTGGGCAACAACTCACAGCAGAGCAGAATGCTGAGTCTCATCATCTAGCCCTGGACAGAAAATTGCCCCCTCCTCCCCAATTATGTACAAGGTGCTGGACAGAAAATTGCCCCCTCCTCCCCAATTATGTACAAGGTGCCGGACAAGAGCTAACGTACAAGGGGAACGCTCTCCAGTCATGTGTGACAGCAGGAAGTTGCCTGGACATGAAAACATGCATGTTTCTTGTGCCTGCAGGAGATCTGCACAGAGGCACTTGCAGGTTCTGTATCCTTATGGTTGTCCCCAAGCTTACGACTTTAGTGTTGATTGGAGGCAAAATTTTCAAAAGTGAGTTAAGAGCCTAAGTTTCATTAAAAAAAAATATCAATAAGACTTAAGCTCCTAAATAACTTGGGAGTTTTTAAAAAAGTGACTCTGGGTAGCTAAGAGCAAAATGATCTGTTTTCTGATCTTGCGTTCACTTAAAGCCCATTCAATCAAGGACATTCCTCAGACAGAATCAACATCTACACCTTTTTTTATCTTTGCTTCTGCCCCATTGCACAATCTGTGTCATGAGCTTTCAGCTGGTTGCTTACTATTTAGAAAGCAGAGGCTTGCATCAAGTAGTTTACAAACCATAGTGGCACGATGGTTCATGGACCTGGTCACTGTAACACTGAATGAACCTCTCAGCTATAGGAATGATTTGTGGCCCGTTAGTGTCGTTGAATAATGAAACAGCTAGGGGGTGATCTGGCAGCAGGATTTTCTACAAATGAGAAATCACTAGCAGCATTATAAAGCAATTATTTAGCAAACAGGCCAAAAGTTCAAAGCCTGGAGATACCACTATAACTCATGGACATGAGTGGAGGTTGCTACAGAAATGAGTGTGTGATGTTGTTGGGGTTCGTTATGCTATTAAGCAGTAGCTACGTTTCAATCCCGAGGTAGTCGCCCTTCAGTAGTGAGTGAACCATTTCTTTTATATAATTTATACACACACAGCTTGTAAAGGGCCTTGGATCAACCTCAAAGAACATATTGTCGATGAGAGCAACATCTGATTACTAAGAGTTGGGGTCCTGGCCTGGAACAGCAAGCCTTCAAGTCTATGCCCTACTTATCACAAGGATAATCTACTGCTAATCCAGTTTTTAGATAGAGTTACTGGAAAAATGAAGTTTTGTGGGCAGCAGAGGCTGCATTTTGCCATATGTGTATGTGAAAGGATGCACTCTCACAGTCTCCATCACTTTAATTATTCAATAGAATACACACAAGTGGCCAGACTTTCCCATGAAAGGGTTTAAAGGGTGTGGGAACATGTTCTGGTACTTCCCACACACCTACATTATGCTGATATGCAGCAATGGGGCAGGGTATGTATCATTTCTGCTGAATAGGGCCTTAGAGAATACAGTCAAGTCTCCACCTAAATCTTGCTTGCATTGTGTCTTCTCGCTAGCATAATTTTGCCTCCAGGACCTGCAATAATTTTCATTGCTAATTCTGAGCCGCACTTGTCTAAAGTATATACTGGGGAATTTCTGTGTTGTAAGACCTTGCTCTTATTTATACACAGAGAAGGAGCTCTAGTATATTATGAAATGTAAATGTAGTATTTGTAAACTTGATTGAATTTGAACTTATCATAAACTTGGCCCAGTTAGAAAGTGTAGTAAAGAAGCATTTCAGCATGGCAGCAAAGCCGTGGGGGCTGAAACTGGGTAGTGCTCTTTTGAAAGCCTTGTTTAAAATTTGAAGATGTTAGGAAACTAGGTGCCCCAAGGGGACTGGGACAAGTGACCATCTGCTGGCCACATGAGGTACGTGAAGTGAGATTGGTCTTAGGCTAGACCTAGTCTAAGGTGCCATGCGTCCACCACACAAAAACCAAACCAGTCACGGTGCCACAATTGATCAAGTAGCAGCTTTGTTGCCAGGGAATGAGTAAGCCTGAATACTAGACCTCTTTGCTCTAGAAATGGTCTCTTCACATAAGGGTAGTTTGCGGAAGCTTTTGCCCCTGGTATATCTGTACTATGGCTAAGCAGAGCTCCAGGATCCAGGGCTATCAAGCACGCTCTTCTGACAAGCACTAACCTCACAAGAGTGCTTTTCAAATGAACGCTTCTTCTCCCCACCCCTAAGAAAATTAAAGTACAAAGATATCAGGAATGGAAATGTGGTAGCAAGACAGCGAGTGCTTAGCTGCTGCAGGAATGCACATGATAGCACAGAGTGTAATATCATTTACATAAATCCAAAAGTGAGAGAGGCCCTTCTCAGCCAAGGAGTAAGAAAAGGTCACTGCCACAAGGTGCAAATATTAGTCACTATAATCTGAAGAAGAGCTCTGTGGAGCTTGAAAGCTTCTGTCTCTCACCAACAGAAGATGGTCCAATAAAAGACATTACTTCACCCACCTTGTCTCTCNCTTGAAAGCTTCTGTCTCTCACCAACAGAAGATGGTCCAATAAAAGACATTACTTCACCCAACTTGTCTCTCTAATACAGGGGTGGGCAAACTTTTTGGGCCGAGGGCCACATCTGGGTGGGGAAATTGTATGCAGGGCCGGGGCAGGGGGTTGGGGTGCAGGAGGAAGTGCGGGGTGTGCAGGAAGGGGCTCAGGGCAAGGGATTGGGGCAGAGGAGGGGTGCGGGGCGTATGAGGGGGCTCGGAAGGGGGTTGGGGTGCAGGAGGGGTGCAGAGTGCAGGAGGGGGCTCAGGGCAGGGGGTTGGGGTGCAGGAGGGGTGCGGAGTGCAGCAGGGGGCTCAGGGCAGGGGGTTGGGGTGTACAGAGGGGCTCAGGGCAGGGAGTTGGGGTGCCGGAGGGGTGTGGGGTGTGGCAGGGGGCTCAGGGCAGAGGATTGGGGTGTGCAGGGTGCAACAGGGGGCTCGGCAGGGGGTTGGGGTGCAGGAGGGGTGCAGGAAGTGGCTCAGGGCAGGGGGGTGAGGTGCAGGCAGAGGGCTTAGGGCAGGGAGTTGGGGTGCAGGAGGGGTTTGGGCTCTGGCCCGGCGCCGCTTACCTAAAGAGGCTCCGGGGTGGCAGCGGCATGCACCGGGGCCAGGGCAGGCTCCCTGCATGCCTGCCCTGGCCCCATGCTGCGCCGCTCCAGGAAGCGCTGCGGCCCCTGGGGGAAGGGAGGCGGAGGGCTCCGCGTGCGCTGCCCTTGCCACGCCTCCAGGTACCTCCCCCGAAGCTCCCATTGGCCACGGTTCCCCGTTCCTGGCTAATGGGAGCTGTGGGGGGCGGTGCCTGGAGGCAAGGGCAACACACGGAGCCCTCGCCCCCCCCGGGGGTGCCGCAGGGAATTGATGCCAGCCACTTCTGAGAGCGGCGCGGGGCCCGTGGCGCCACGGGGGCAATCCCATGGGCCGGATCCAAAGCCCTGAGGGGCCGGATCCGGCCCGTGGGCCGTAGTTTGCCCACCCCTGCTCTAATATCTTGGGGCCAAAACGGCTACAACATTGCAAACAACTATGACCTAGGCATGATACTTAACATTTAACCGCCCAAGCCCATGCTATACAACATCAAGCCATTTTTATTGCTACTATTTCCTTTCTGATATACAGGTCTGTCATCTTACGCACATTTAACATGCATGATTTCGGCTTTGCGCGGTCGGCAAAAAAAGAAAAAAAAAAGAAAAATAGCAATTTATGTACTGTTCCTGTAGTGCGGGCGATTCCGCCCGCCATTACACTCAATGGGATTTCGACTATACGCGGTTTTTGCTTTACGCGCTAACCGCAGAACGTAACCCCAGCATAAGATGAGACAGACCTGTACTATAGTGCAGGGGTCGGCAACCTTCCAGAAGTGGTGTGCCGAGTCTTCATTTATTCACTCTGATTTAAGGTTTCATGTGCCACTCATACATTTTAACGTTTTTACAAGGTCTCTTTCTAGAAGTCTATAATATATAACTAAACTATTGTTGTATGTAAAGTAAATAAGGTTTTAAAAAGTGTTTAAGAAGCTTCATTTAAAATTAAATTAAAATGCAGAGCCCCCCGGACAGGTGGCCAGGACCTGGGCAGTGTGAGTGCCACTGAAAATCAGCTCACGTGCCGCCTTCAGCACGCGTGTCATAGGTTGCCTACCCCTGCTATAGTGTTTCCATGATTGCTCCTGGGTACTGCTCCAGAGTCTGTCAGGGACTAATTGTCACGTCTTAGCAAATTCCTTTTCGGTTAAGAGGAAGTTTTCCTAATGCCTTGTTCCTCTGAATTGTACTTTGATACTTTGCATTTACATAGTACCTTTCACCTAACAATCTCAAGCCACATTACTTAGGTGAATAACCATTATTGCCATTTCATAGAAGTGGAAGCCAAAGCACAGGAATCAGAGTCAGATACAGGAATAGTACCTAGACCTCATGCCTCCCACTCCCTTGCTCTTACTACTAACCAATGCAGCTTCCCTGGAATAAGTATCTGAAAGGGAATTTTATTGTCTACTTTCTTTCCTGTGTCTCACATAGAGTTTGTTGTTGACTTTAGTTTGATTCTTGTATGCCCAGACATCTTTCTTGTCTACTTCACACGAATGCCAGTTACCCCCCAATTGCTTCATTACTCCTGTCTTAAAATGATTGCACTTTAAGCTTCTGATGATGCAACTTTTCTAACTTTGTTACCTACCCACCAATGACGACACACAACAAGTGCACCTACAGCAAAATGCAGAGCCTGCTCAAGCAAATCAGGGCTTGTTTTATTTTTTATCTGTCACATGGTGTTTTCTGGAATCCATTGGATTTCATAATCACACTTGGTAAACACTCTCCCCCTCTTCCCTCAGTATATCCAAGTAAGTTGGTGACAGAGAAAATAATGGTGACACTGAATAATTCAAGAATGTGGTGTGACAATATTTGCTAAACTCATGTCAACACAGCAAGGCCTCCTGGCCTACTTTGTTATTGCTGTAACGTACAGTATGAGCCTGGTCTATAGTGCTACAGGGAAGGGTGGGTTTATTTGATCACTATTAAATGATTTTATAGATGCAAGTTAAAATACCTTCTGCAAGAACAGTAATAGAAAAATAAACTGAAGTGAGGTTTTATCGCAATGATGAAATAATTGGGAGGGTGAGAGCCATGAATAACAGGAATGTCTTGTTGTGTAGGCATAGGTATTGCAACAGAAGAATTCTATATTCTGCTAGGTCAATTTGGCCTTTACTTATTTAGATATATACAAATTAAAGGGCATACTTATCCCTGTGCTCTGAGCAGCCTCAGCATTAAATACATGGGCAATAGACCTCCCATGCAACTAGACAGCAGCTATATGCTCTGTGATCCAAACCAAAAATCCAGGCAACTGGATAGCTAAAGCTTCACTACCTAACTATTCACCTCCTGCACTTTTTCAGACCAACATTGGGGAAGCAATTCCCAAGCTGTAGGACCCCCCAGGAGACCTGCCAGCAGCTCCTTCTCATTTACACCAGTGGCACCCAGCTGTGGTATTATGGCAGGGGGAAAGGGGTGGGCCCTCAGGTACTTCACTTAGGCCTTTAAACTGCTAAATACTGAAATACCCTCAAACTATTTAGTTCAAAGAGAAGGTTAAGAGGTGATTTGATCACAGGCTACAAATACCTACATAAGGAAGAGATTTTCTGACAGTAGACAGTTCTTCAACCTACTAGGAAAAGGCAGAATGAGATCGAGTGGCTGGAAGCTGAAGTCAGACAATTTTAGACTAGAAATAAGGTACAGATTTTTTAACTGCAAAGGTAATTACCCATGGGAACAACTTACCTAGGGATGTGGTGAATACATCAAGACTGCATATCTTTCTAGAAGAGGTACTACAGCTCAAGCAGAAGTTACGGGTTTGATGCAGAAATTATTGGGTCCTGTGTTATGCAGGTGGTCAGATTAGATGATCATAATGGTCCCTTCTGGCCTTCAAAATCTATGAATATCTGCAGAAGCTTGGGATAACAGGATCTTTCTATAGTAATCTAGTCATGGCCTCAAACTGAGAGTTGTTTCCTTAACCTGAAAAAGCAAAAAAAAGTTTACATAATTTTAAGAGATTTTTGTTCTGTTTAAAAACAACCAGTTGGAAGTTTAGAAATGAAATGTAGTTCCTAAGCAGAATTTTGGTTTCATCTTCCTAGGCTCATGCTGCTTTAGTATTGTAGAGCTCATAGCTAGAAAGCTACTGGCATTACTCCTCACCCCACCTCCCCTTTTCAAAGAAAAAAAAAATCCCCCAAGTGAACTTTGGGTCTATTCCCCTTCAGCATCCCTTTAGACAAACTACTTTAAAATAAACCATGGAGGTGTGCTCCCTCCCATCCTTGGGACTGGCTTTATTCGCTCACTTTTTTCTATGATCTCTGTCTTTTTCCACTCTCCAAACAGAGCACTGGTTATGGTCAAAGCCACTCTATGGCTATTCCAAACCCATGAAAGAGATTACTGAGTAACAAAACACCTTCTATGCCCAAAATCTGACATTTGGTCTATCTTGCAGGCTGGGAAGTCAAAGAAATCCAAAGGAGGTCAATGAGCAATAGTTTTCTGCATGATGGCACAAAAATGCTACAGAAGTCATTTGTTTATTTTACTAACTGAGAGATTGAAAAGAATTAGAGGCTGACAATTTACCTCTCATATAGACAAGTGCTCAAGTCAGCATTAAAATGTCTTGAGCACAATAGATCTGGGGACAGACTCACTCCCAAGCCCTGCTAGTGCCAAAGCAGTGGAATCTACAAGTCTTTTTAAGACTTGACCTTGAGAAATATTGAAAGATCAGACACTTTTGGAAGAGACCTCAGAGTGCATGTGACTGCAACAAAGGGACCTCTGAACATGGTGGCACATGTGGGTGTCTAATGGATTCTCATGGCAAATTCCTGGTTGGGGAATGCTTGTTTCCAAAGCAAAATTGTATCACACAATTAAATTCCCAAATACAGAACAGGACAGATAAGATATTTAATCCTAGGTTCAACAATTCAAAACTTTCATAAGGGAACAAATTAATTTAACCAGCCAGAAGAATCTGACACAAACATTAACAGGAAAATGGACACTAGTTCCAACAGTCGCAATAAGTAGAGTCTTAAGAGGGGATGTGCATCTGAAACACAATATCATTGCCAGCACAATTATGGGTCACTCTTTAAAAAAAGCATAAGTGATTTAGGCTCTTAAGTCCCATTTTCAAAAGTGATTTAGGTGGCACTTGAAAATTTTACCTATAGCCTCACGTAGGCATTTCTGAAAAAGTTCTATTTGCCCAGTGATTCAGGAAGCACATCACAATCTAAATTCTTGAAAATATCTTTGCCACGTTCAATAGAATAGGTGTGCAAATATTCACCAAATACCACAACAGTATAGTGCTGAGAGGTGACTTATAGAAATCAATCTCTAGGGAGAGGGAAGATACAAGGAGGACTAACCAAGGCATAATTAAGAGGCCAGACAATTCAGACTGGACGTGTAACATCTGCAGCAGAATTCCCAGCATGAAAAAGATGGCAAAGAATGTAAGGCACACCACATAAAACTATTGGGAAGAGAACCAGCACTCCTGCAGGGAATGGAGGAGAGCTAGAATACTAGGATTTTGGAATAATTTATTATGGAGAATTTTTAATTTGTTTTTTTGTGACGTCTAAGGCTAGAGAGTATTTAGGGATCATGTAGGAGAAAACCTGTTTTAGAAATACATTTGGCTCTTTCAAGACAGGCAGGTGGGTTCAGTTGCTTGGGGACATACATAAATGCTCGAGCAGATGCCCCAGGTAAAGACATTACTAGTTGTCTTAAACCACATTATGCAATTCTCCGCAGTCTGAAAACAAGAGACTGTCACATCACAAACCAAGTGATTCATACTAACAATTCCTTTCCTATTCCCCTGGAGCCAAGCTTTTTGTCAGGATCAGACTGTGTCACTTTGACGACATAAGAATAAGGGATTGAGTTACGTTTTGTGTCTTCATAGTGTTAGCCAAATTGATTTTGTGTGCTTGGGGTAAGAAGCTGTGCAGAGCTGCCATGAAAGGACAAGGGCTCTCACATTCCCACTGAAGATTATCTGGCCAGGTATTTGCCCATTTACACTTCTAAACCCCTGAATAATCAGCTGAGGAGTAGAGATGAGTAAGGGTTTAGGTGTGGGAGTTATTCCCAGAAGTGGAAGATATTATGAAAAGTATGAGAGGGATTCACTTCAAGAGGACCAGAATTTCAACCTCAACTTCCTATCCTCTCACAACTGTAACCTCTCACAAAGCTGGGGGGTGGGGTGGGAACCAATGGAATTTCTGTGGGAGTATACTCGTTATGCAGCCCCACTGAAACCGCTGGTAATACAGAGTACAAATCAGCAGTTTGCTTACAAGTGATACTTAGCAGAACATTAAACTGTCCTATTGACTTTAGTTTGCCCTCTACGTTAAGTTTCAATTCCTCCCACCCTTTAAGGTCAAGTTTAATGGTGAGCTACTTTTGAACATCAAAGTGTCAGGCTTTTTTAGTCTTAGTTAGCTCAAGATATTGGATTGACTCAGACACCACTTAAAGGTTCCAGTTTTTGAAGCAAGGTTTAATAACTGGCTGATAATAAATACTTGTCCAGTTTAATGTTAGTTTGATATTTCTCCAAAGCTAGATGGCTGCTGTCAACTTGAAACTGAGTCAATGTTACAAAAATTAGAAAGTAATTTCAGGTTCTATACCTGCCTTTGAGTCTTCCTGCCAACAGTGCAGTTTTACTATCACATTTTTTTTTTAAACATAGTGTATTTCTCTCCCTCCTTGCTGTGTAAAGAGAAATTGGCGATAAAGGAGACTCAGTGAAACAGAGTACATAAAGTGCTTTCTAATGCACACAGTAAAATATAAAACTTTTTCCCTCTAATCCATTTCAGTTATGGAAATATGTCCCTTAACATTAGTAGGTGCAAAAGTTTCAGACAGAAGTGTGACATAATTCTATTGTGTTTCTTTAAATAACGTTCAGTAGCTCTGCAATCCTGAGGCTTGAAATAGACAGACTTTCATAGATTTTTAAGGCCAGAAGGGACCATTAGCTCATTTAGTCTGACCTCCTATAAAATACAGACCTTAGAATTTCAGCCAGTTACTCCTGTATTGAACCAGTAACTTGTGAGTTAGTCATCATTAGCGTAACATATCTATTTGAATTCTGTCTGGCTCATTACACCTCAGTGTCCCTTCATTATGTTTTAGCACCAGCAAGATGTTTCAGTCTGAACAACCAGCAGTGGTGACAAAGAGCTTTAGCTGCAGAATCCTGACCCCATTTGGGACAGCCTACCATAATCACACTACACAATTATATACATTAGTCTCCAATCCAAGCCTTTTATGCATTAATATTAGTATTACAACCTAACCTCTGTAAAGTGGGGTTTTTTTTTCTGCCTCTAACATCAAGACAGTTATGCTACAATTTACATCCATAAAAGGTCAATAAGCTAGTATGGAATGCTTTCTCCTAAAGCCAATTTTGGTTGGGATAGACTAAAATCTGATAACTTCTAACCGACTTTGACAACACTTGATTTAAAAGGGGCGATCAGGCTTCCAGCCTCGACAGCCATGCTCTCCATGGTTACAAGACTATCGTGGGTGTCCTTGGGCTAGCAGAGGCCGGAGTATGGAAAGCAGCAAACCTGGGAGATGGCGGGAGAGGGGAATTTTTTTAAAAAGGAGGCAAAAATGCCCTTAGCTCTACTGTATCTTTTCTCACACTGCAAGCACCACATGCACCACTGGAAAAGTAAGACAGACACTCTGGAACATTAAAATGTTTTGTATTTACAGGAAGTTAAGTCACATTTACAGGCTTCTTTGCTGAAATGGGAGAGTCATTGCTATACAAGAGGAACAAGCTTTAGAAATATCCTTTAGCAGAAATGGTGGCTCCAGTCTATCTGCAACAACAGTTTCTCCACAGACATCTCTATTCAGCTGCTATCAAAAGGAGATGGTATGTGTTTTGCATAGTGCTCTTAAGTACAAAAGTTTCAAGATCAGACATCATAAAACAAATATCAACTGACAAGCTGTATTTGACTATGTTAATAACACACATCAAAGATGCTGTTTCCAAAGATAACTAGAGCATTTCACAGATGCCATGTGAAAAAGAACTCACGGGGGAACATTTAACTGAGTGACGTGTTAAAAGAAAACATATATTTTAAAATCCATCACCTACTTCATGTTAATGGCGTGAGTCTCCATTAATTAGCATTCTACGTGTTTCATGCTGAACTAACTTGAGGCTACAAAGTGTAACAGATTTTATAAAAGAATTCAAAGAACAAGAGAATAAAAAAAATTCAACTTTATTAAGGGCCAACAATGCATTGGCTAATCCTAGTGTCTTCCTCCTTCTGCGTTGCTAAATCCACTCTTGGTAGCACCAGTTGTGTGTCAACAATCAGGGCTACAGTTCCTTTCAAATGCAGCACACTGCACTAGTCATCCTGTGATTTTCGATGGAAGTACGTGCAGATCTTCCTCATGGAAACTGAAGTGACTACAACCTAGAATAGATTCAAGTCAAGTATAAACATGTGTATTTGACAGTAGATGTCCCCATCTAGTTCTTCCAGGTTAAACTCTGCACGCACTGTAAAAGTCTTTTAAGCTTCTCCCCTCCATAACTGTGACAGCTTGCCTATGCTGAGGAGCTGCCAAGTTACATACTGTTAAAAGGACAACCATTATGTTCTTTGCAATAATTTGTATGGCTTCTGGGACATTCGGATCCTATTTAGTGACAGGAAACATTTGCTAAAATCCTGGAGTTACCCTTCTGTTCTATGAGAAGAGCCAGAGGCTCTAGTTTTTACCCTGTCTGCACCAGATACAAAATTTCATAGATTTTAAGACCAGAAGACATCATTATGATCATTTAGTCTGGGGCCAGAGATTTTTCATTTGCATCAAAACCAACCTGAGGTAGAGCTAGAGTATGTTGTTTAGAAAGACATTCAATCATGAAAGGACTAAGTCTCTGAAGTGCATTACTGAATGGCCTGTATTGTTAGCACTCTGTATGAGCCCAAATGCTGGTGTGAGACAAAATTTAGGTCAATAGAAAGCGATTTTACCAAGATAAGCCCTAGTCATTATGACAGTTTCAAAGATAATTTGTAGCCCAAATTATATTCTACCATCAAATTTCAAATTCTGGTGTAACTAAAGATTGTATTCAGTGGTAGCCATGTTAGTCTGTATCAGCAAAAAAAAACGAGGAGTCCTTGTTGCACCTTAGAGACTAACAAATTTATTTGGGCGTAAGCTTTCGTGGGCTAGAACCTACTTCATCAGATGTATGAAGTGAAAAATACGGGAGCAGGTATAAATACATGAAAGGATGGGGGTTGCTTTACCAAGTGTGAGGTCAGTCTAACGAGATAAATCAATTAACAGCAGGATACCAAGGGAGGAAAAATAACTACTAAATAACAGAGCCAGAAGGGTACCGAGAAGTCACCTACTACAGGACAGGCCCAACAAAGAAAGTAACAGAACGCCACTAGCTGTCACCTACAGCCCCCAACTAAAACCTCTCCAGCACATCATCAAGGATCTACAACCTATCCTGAAGGACAATCCCTTATTCTCACAGACCTTGGGAGACAGACCAGTCCTCGCTTACAGACATCCCCCATACCTGAAGCAAATACTCACCAGCAACTACACACCACACAACAAAAACACCAACCCAGGAGCCAAACCCTGCTACAAACCCCGGTCCCAACTCTGTCCACATATCTATTCAAGGGACACCATCATAGGACCTAACCACATCAGCCACACCATCTGGGGCTCATTCACCTGCACATCTACCAATGTGATATATGCCATCATGTCTTCTGTCTTCACGAACAAGGTCAGCTCCAAGACTGCTGCACTGGTCAGCACAGTATGGGGAGAAGGTGACCAGCCCGCTGTGGAGAAAGAAGTGGTTCGGGACTATTTAGAAAAACTGGACGAGCACAAGTCCATGGGGCCGGATGCGCTGCATCCGAGGGTGCTAAAGGAGTTGGCGGATGTGATTGCAGAGCCATTGGCCATTATCTTTGAAAACTCATGGCGAGCGGGGGAGGTCCCGGATGACTGGAAGAAGGCTAATGTAGTGCCCATCTTTAAAAAAGGGAAGAAGGAGGATCCGGGGAACTACAGGCCAGTCAGCCTCACCTCAGTCCCTGGAAAAATCATGGAGCAGGTCCTCAAGGAATCAATTCTGAAGCACTTAGAGGAGAGGAAAGTGATCAGGAACAGTCAGCATGGATTCACCAAGGGCAAGTCATGCCTGACTAACCTAATTGCCTTCTATGAGGAGATAACTGGGTCTGTGGATGAGGGGAAAGCAGTGGATGTGTTATTCCTTGACTTTAGCAAAGCTTTTGATACGGTCTCCCACAGTATTCTTGCCGGCAAGTTAAAGAAGTATGGGCTGGATGAATGGACTATAAGGTGGATAGAAAGCTGGCTAGATCGTCGGGCTCAACGGGTAGTGATCAACGGCTCCATGTCTAGTTGGCAGCCGGTTTCAAG